>JALAZF010000515.1:0-482500 GCA_022829125.1 Lathyrus tuberosus | reverse complement strand
AATTTTCATGGAATAAAATATTTTAATATTTTTGTGAATTTTCAAAAAAATAATCAATAAAAAATAATTAAAATTGAGAGAGAAATTAATTTTTGAACTAATTAACAAAAACATGAAAATATTGAAAAAATAGAATAAATGAGAGAGTAGTAAAAAAGGTCTGGGTGGGGTTTGAACCCACGACCTCATACACAAACACACATGCGCGCTACCACTGGGGTGGTGATACATTTGTGTATCAAAACCACCCAATGTGCATATATGGGGTGCCTTGTTTCCAGGCCTGGCCAAGGCAAGGCAAGGCAAGCTTTGACAATTTACGTGAAGCCTCTAACTTTCTCATTTCTCCATGGATTTAGACAAAATTTAGGTGCATCTGGCTTAGAATTTCATGAGGAATCCAATGGTGCTTTTGGAATTTTCAGAAAGTGTCCCTATTTTAAAACCCGGTAGTGGTTTCAAAATAGGCCTTGATTTGCATGTTCTATGCTATCTCACTACTCAGTCAACAATAGCAGGGCAAATTGGTTCAAACACAACATATACAACATGCATGAGATGTTTATGATCAGTGGACTTCAAAGCAATGCATAATTCAAAGAGTTTAAGTTGTGATGCACTTACCTCTTGGAGCTTCTTGTGCTAACTGTCAAGATCCTTGTGCCAGAAGTAATCGAATGCTTTGGACACTCTTGAGTGATCCCTTAGAAGCTTTTAGGATGATCAAAACCAGCTAGAATCCTCAGGAACAAGTTTTAGCTCTTTCTTGCAAAAGGGGCAAAAGTGACCAATATGGCAACTCTCTCAAATGGTGTTCTAGATTAGAGGATCCAATTGGGATAATTTAAGGATGATATTTGGAGTGTGTTTGAGGCCTTGTTTGGTTTTGGAAGTAACTGAATCAAGGCATGGCTTGGAAAATGCAGAAAGTCCAATTTTGAGGTTTTGGAAGTAGATTTTGTGATTTTGTTTCAGGTCACAAGTGAGTGTTTGGACGACTTAGATATAACATATTGGATGTGTTTGGATCATGCGTTGTGGTGGAATTGCTCTCTAACTCAAAAACTCAGAGATGACTTGCAAAAGAATGCATTTTGGCCTAAAGAGATATATTTTATGGATAGCATCATGTGTAGTGCTTTGGTGTACTCAAACTGATCACAATTGAGCTCTATTTATAGTGTGTCAAGTTTGTTTTGGCATCAATAATGAATGGCAGCTGCAGCAGGCCTTTGGCCAATGTTGATCCAAGGGAATCTTAAGTCTCCTCTAGCCATTGACTTGAGGTTAGGGCAATTGCCTATGGTCCTTTGATTCAGAGCTTATTCTTACCTCATTCAGTTAGGAATGTGTCGGTCTATGCCACCTTGGTGCATCTATTGAATGCTTGGAAACAAAATTGGAGTATTGGCAGCTTTTTAGCCTTTTTAGGTTTGTTATGGCTATGTGTAGATTCTTGGACTTTGGAGGCTTAGGGATCTGATCATTCTCCTTTTGTTTTATCCTCTGACGTGTCCAAATGGATGACAAGGCTTGGAGTTGTCCAAATTTGTCAAATCGAGCAAAACACCAAATTCTGCCTTGCTTAGGACAGTTGGTAATAGTGATTTTAAGGGGAGCATATCTCCCTGCTCAGGTTGAGTTATGGGAGGCTCTAGTGCTTTTTATAAAGCCCTCATATGATACAAAACATTTGTGATCATAGTTTGTTTTGAAACTATTTGGATCCAACTGAAAAATCCTCATGAACATTGATGTTCAAGGCTGGTAACTTAGGCAGATTTTCATTAAGTGTTGGAAAAAGTGTCATTTTCATGTTTTTATGATTTTGATCAATCCATAACTCAAATCCATGAAGAATTGAAGTCTGAGGTAGTTGAAGCTTTTGTAGAGTGTAGCAAGACCTACAAATCCATCTTTGGATCACCCAAAATGGTTGCATGGATCAAAAGTTATGGTCCTTGGAAGTTGGTACCAAAACCGCTTTTGTTCCATAACTTAGAAAAATTTTGGTTTCTTATGGTTGCCCCTTTTGCAAGAAACCTCACTTTTCTTGATTTTTATTAATGAATGATGATCAATACCATACATTAACATTATTTTTTACTTAGCGGAACCATATTTGTGAAAATTTCCAAAAAGTCAAACTTGATTTTGTGCACAGTTGACTTTTTATCGGATGAAATCCAAACTGTGCGATCCTTTGTGAAATCAAGTCCTTAACCTAAATCAAACCTAATGGTTAGATTCCATAGGTGTTATAGGGTGTATTGAATCATGTTCCAAGGTTTGGGAACATGTCTTGGTCAAAAGTCAAAGGTACAGTTGACTTTTTCCTCAAAACCCTAATTGTGGTTCTGGTGAAATTGAAACTTGTGAGCCAAGCTTCTTGAGCCAATCCATTGTTTCAAATGGATCAATGTGGTGTATTGGAGGCCTTCAAATCATGTCTTGAGGTCTTTGCTCATGCGTTGTCCCAAAAGTTAACTTAGGGGTGAATTAGGTCAAGAAACCCTAATTCCTAATTTTTTTATGAATGCATCCCCTGAGGCTAAATTGACTTGATGATTGGGTCCATGAGGTCCCTTGGAGAATTTTGGATCATGTTTTGAAGTATTAGCTCATGCCCAGATGGAAGATTCCATCTGGAGGCCCTGGTCGACCAAACCCTAATTTGGTGACACTGTCGATCTTGAGGCTTGATCCACTTGGAATGTTGCAACTTTCTGCTTGATTCTTGATGTGGGAGTCCTCTTGATCCTTTATAGGTGTTTGAGAGGTTATACAAGTTGAAGATCATTTCATTTCTTGATTGATCCTTTATCTAAGTGCTCTGAGAGGGCTTGAAACCCTAACTCTTGGTTGTAGTGAAAGCTCAACAATCCTTGAGGAGATTGATGAGGCCTGAAGGTACATCCATATTGTGGTTATGATTTGTACAATGATGGGTAATCTTGATGGTCAAAATTTGGGGTATGACATATGGCATAGATGCAGTGCTTCCCATAGAAGTAGAGATCCCATCGATCCAGGTATTGATGGAAGCTCAGCTAAGAGAAGCTGAATGGTGTCAAAGTCGACACGATGAATTGAATTTAATCGAAGAAAATAGAATGGTAGCTCTATGCCATGGTCAGTTATATCAGCAAAGAATGAAGAGAACGTTTGACAAAAAGGTTCGACCCCGTGTCTTCAGGAAAGGAGACCTTGTGTTTAAAAAGATACAATCGTTTCTCACTAATTCTCGGGGCAAATGGACTCTGAATTACGATGGCCCCTACATGGTCAAGAAAGCCTTCTCAGGCGTGCCTTGAGACTCGCAACCATGGATAGAGAGGAATTTTCCTACCCCACGAATGTTGACGTAGTCAAGAAATACTTCGCCTAAACAAAAAAAACATCTCGGTGGACTGAAAACCCGAAAGGGCGGTGATCGGAAAAATAGCAAGTGTACTATTTTAACGATGTAGTAATAAGTGGGGTTATCCCCAGAATCGATCTCTCGAGGACTGGGTATAATTTGTAAGTGCAGATGTTATTTCAATTAGACAAAAGTTCCTTTTGGGGGTTTTGATTTTCAAACTAATTCTAATGACAGAAAGAAATAAGCAGAATAATAAAATGACTTTAACAAGTATGAGAAATTATGCTAGGAAAGGTGTATGAATTGCTCGGCAAGAACCCTAAATTATCCTCAAAGAGATATTCCTCCAAACCTTAATTTTACTGACCCTCAAATATTTTTCTTAAATTCCTTAACCGAAAAACCTTTGATATTCCCCCCTGACCCTAATTCCTTAGCAGTCAAGAGAGAACATCAAGCAATAGTTCTGACAAGGTCTTTTAGTCACTACGGGGTATCCCTATTTCTAGGCAATATCTACCATAATGTATTATGCAAAAACAATAGATTGGTTTTTCAGGCTAAATCCCTAACCGTAAATCGTTCCCAATTTGTACGATCGAAAAAAGTATTAATTTATTTGCATAACAAAAGATTAAGGTAAGAAAGTATAAGCTCATCAAATAATTCAACAACGGTTCATTACATCACAATTCAGGGACACCCCTAGCATTGGGGGGTTTAGATACTCATAATATTCAAAGAAAACAAAATACAAAATAAAGACATTACAAGAATTGGTGATAAAAGTTGATCTTCAATTTCTTCCGATCATGAAAATCTCCTCTTTTCCCAATCCTCCAGAGCTCTATCTTTCTTCTGTAATTCTTTCGTACGATAAAAAGTCCCCTTTTTTCTCTCTCCACACAGCCTAAGTAGTTCCAAATCACTAAAACAATACGAAATTCCCAGAATACCCCTCAGAGCACTACACTCAGAAAGTATAAAAAATCACAAAATTTTCTCTCTCGGGCTTCCTGACACATGTCGTGTCAGGCGACGCGGGCACCCGTGTCAGACCTCTGTTTCTTTGCGCAAACTTTCCCCACTCCAGGTGTGCTGACACGGGTCGTGTCAGATGACACGGGCACCCGTGTCAGCTCTCTGACTTCCTCCCAAATCTTCAATTTCAAATGTGTGTTGCTCCAGGCCTTCTGACACGGGCCGTGTCAGGCGACACGGGCACCCGTGTCAGCCCACTGTCCTCATTCCAAATTTTGCGATTTTTCTCGATTTTTCGCTCCGATTCTTCCTGAATGTTTATGTGAACCTGAAAACACAAAAGAACACAACCAAGGCATAAAATGCGGTAAACGAGATGTAAAACAAATAAACAATAACAAAAATATAACTAAAACAAATAGTGAAATAACGTATGAAAACGACCGATCAAACTCCCCCAAACTTAAACTTGTTGCTTGACCTCAAGCAACAAGCTTGCATAAATATTTTTCAGATCAAACGGTACATATCAAATGAAAGACTTGTGAAGGTAAGGTGTGTCGATACTCATACGTGAGTATTTGTTCCGATCGGCTAAAACTAGTTCTCTTGGTAATTATCTGTTAACAAAGGTATTACACAAACACATACCGCGGTAAAACCACGGACCCAAATCTCCCTTTCTGTTACCTCTCCAACTATGCTTTGGGCTTAAGTCTTATCTTCGATTTTCTACCCCTTTCATTCGGATAATCAGATTAAGCCAATTTTTCGTTTTCCCTCACATGTACAAGATTGATTGAAACTTTTTCTAGGCACCATTATCTCTTTTTATCGCTCATTGGCATTTATTAGTCCACTTTGGGACAACAATTGAGACTCAACCGCCGTTAGGCTAAGTAAGCAGGTGAGGGTTACCCAACTTAGAAGAACAAGTTGTCTTTATCGCCATTATTCATTTTTTTTTCGGTGCCTTAGGTCATTCTCTCAATCAACCCTGTACATGAAATTCTTTTTAGTCATGCCGGACTATCACTATGAACTAATCGGGGAATACTTCTCAAATCCAAGTACTATGGCACAAATCTACACGTTGGACTCGTTTCCTTACTCCAGGGAATCTAGGGTGTTCGGGTCATTCCTAAGTTTTCAAACTTTCCCAATGTCCCTAATTCTAACTCCTCTTCCCTCATACTCTATATACTTTCTTGACCACCTCAAAATCACAGTATTCAGAAGAAAAATTTTAACGGTTCAAATTCGGGGAGAATTCATAATGGTTTTCAACACACAAAACAGACATGACCCGTACAAAAAGGAAAAACTAAAAGCAGTAAATCCTCCCCCAAACTTGAACTACACATTGGCCCCAATGTGTTAGAACAAGAGTGAGAGAGGTCACTCACATAGATCCTTCTCAGGATGCTGACGGTAATGCAACACCACTGCTATATCATCGTTTGCACATGTAGGATCTAGATTATTTCCTGCAACCAAAATAAAACAACAGCAAAAACAAAGAAATTAATCAGACAAGCATGGGTTGCCTCCCACGTAGCGCTTCGTTTAACGTCGCATGGCTCGACGGGTTACTCCCCAAAGCTATGGGGGATACTTCAGCTTACACACCTTGTCTCTTGACTTTTCCGCCACAAAAAACCAGTCAGGTTCAGAGATAAGAGCTACTTTGTCCCTCAAGTCACCTCCAACCTCCATATACTTCCATTGATGTTTCTTTTTCTTTCTCTTCTTGATTTCATGAATGGACCTTGAAGTGTTTCCATGTGCAATAGATGACCAAGATACTGCAACCTTAGAGATTATGCCCGAGACTTTTTCAGGTGGTGGTCTTGCACTTCTACTTTTTCCCACTATTTGGATCATTCCAACTAAAGCTTGATTTCCTTCACCTACACCCTGCTTCTTGATATCCAACACTTTTAAAGTTATTTCCTCCTCAAAAGATTTCAATGTCAGAGTACCTTTTTCAATGTCCACATTGTATCTACTAGTGAGCAAGAATGGTCGACCAAGAATGATGGGAGTCTCTTCATCCTCAGGAATATCCATGATCTCAAAATCAACTGGAAAGACGAATTTATCAATCATCACCAACACATCTTCAGCTAACCCATATGATTGCTTAGTTGTGTGGTCAGCAAATTTAAGATTTGTTCTCCCATCACTCACCTTCCCAATTCCCAACTTTTTAAAAATGGATAATGGCATGAGACTTACACTCGCACCTGAATCAATGAGGACCTTCTTGAAATTTATGTTTTTTATGGTGCAAGGTATTGCGACCGATCCGGGATCCTTCTGCTTGATTGGGATCTTCCTTTCCGGCGAGATTGTACTGCACCTTTCCTTTGGAACAACCGGCTTATCTCCAATAGGTCTTTTATTAGTTATCACTTCTTTCATGAATTTCTGATACAAGGGAATTTGGTCGAGTGCTTCAAAGAATGGCATATGGACTTCTAACTTTTTGAACATTGAGATAAATTTCTCAAAGTCCTTCTCTTTAGGATCTTTCTTCGTCACTCTCTGAGGGTAAGGTAGCTTAATCTGTGGTTTAGCCTCCTCTTTCTTTTTCTCTTCAGTTGGCTTCACGGGTGGTAAAGCTCTTTCTGGTTCTTTCCTGTTTTCTCTCACTTCCAGATCCACCTCTATACATTGATAATCATTTGTTTCCATTTCTTCCTCTTCTTCCACAACTCTCTGACTTCTTGTTGTGACAACATTAACATTCTCATGATTTTTTGGATTCGGTATTGTTGCACTCAGGAGGGATCCTTGAGCATGCATGGAGAGTTTTTGTGCTATTTGTCCCAACTGAACTTCAAGATTTTTGATAGAAGTTGTATTATTCCTTTGATTATTTCTGGTCTCTTCTTGGAATTGCATACTGTGAGTTGCCATCTTCTCAATTGCTATCTCCCATTGTGCTTTTTGGGGAGCCTGTTGTTGGAATTGTTGCTGAGGTTGTTGATATTGTTGCTGGTATGGTTGGTGATATTGGATGGCTCCTTGCTTCAGAACATTCCCTTGTTGATCCGTCCAGGAGAAATTTGGATGATTTTTCCACCCCGGATTATAAGTATTGGAGTAGGGATTGTTCTGCCTCAAAATTTTAATTTCTTCTACCTGTTGTGTTGTAGCAACACATTGCATGGAGAAGTGAGGCCCCCCACAAATTTCACAATTGACTGCTTGAACTGGTTGAACCTGATCCATAGTCTGAGTACCAAGATTCATCTTCTTAAGTCTTCTCTCGACTTCGGCTGCAATTTGGTCTTCCATCTTTACCACTTGCTCAGTAAGTTTCAAATCAACCATCATTTATGGCTGGCTCACAGTGCGATCATACAACTCCAAATGCTTGTTTGCGGCTATGGCTTCAATGATCTTTTTGATACCAGTGGCTGTTGTAAAATTAGATGAGCCACCGGCAGCTGTATTAATTAGTTGCTTGGTCTTCAACTGGAGGCCATTGACGAAATTTTGCATCTGTTCGGTTGCATCCATGTTATGTGTAGGACATGCAACCAACAACCTCTTAAATCTCTTATATGCATCTCCGAGTAACTCTCCCTCCTTCTGCTTAAAACTTACTATATCATACCTTTTTCGAATGTACACCGAGGCGGGAAAGTACTTATTCAAAAATGTTGTCTCCATCTCTTGCCAAGTGGTGATACTCCCGGCAGGTAAGGAATAAAACCACTCTTCTGCATCATCTGACAAGGTAAAAGGGAACATGACCAGCTTTTTGGCTTCTTCAGAATGTCCTTCAATTTTTAGTGAAGTGCTCATAGTTAGAAACCTTTGGAGGTGCTTATTGGCATCTTCATTAATTTTTCCCATAAAAGGTCTCCTCTCGAGCTGTCGGATGGTGGATGGATGCAACTGAAAGTGGTCAACATTAACCGGTTGATTTACGATGGTCAACCGGCCTGTTGGAGTATTTTCTCTTCCATAGTCCCCCAGAAGTCTCTCTACTAGAGGTGGATCAGCAGCCATGATAAGAGTTTCTGGCTCTGAATCTGTGTCGGAATATGTGTGCTCTGAGTGCCCTAAAACTGACTCTTCTTTCTCTTGATCAAAAATAATTGGTTCTGAACTCGACGCGACCAGTCTTTCTAGTCTAGCTTGACGACGTCTGGCGTGCAAAGATCTCTCTGGTTCTGCGTTAAAAGAAAATTCAGCTGAGGCTTTACCTCGCATACACAGGTTAGGAAATTATTAGTAATAAAAAAAATAACAGGAAAATAAGATAAAAAAAAATTTGGTCACAGAGTGACAAATTTCCAATTGAATTAAAATCAACACTTATAATTTGGCAGTCCCCGACAACGGCGCAAAAAACTAGATCGAAAAAATAGCAAGTGTATTATTTTAACGATGTAGTAATAAGTGGGGTTATCCCCAGAATCGATCTCTCGAGGACTGCGTATAATTTGTAAGTGCAGATGTTATTTCAATTAGACAAAAGTTCCTTTTGGGGGTTTTGATTTTCAAACTAATTCTAATGACAGAAAGAAATAAGCAGAATAATAAAATGACTTTAACAATTATGAGAAATTATGCTAGGAAATGTGTATGAATTGCTCGGCAAGAACCCTAAATTATCCTCAAAGAGATATTCCTCCAAACCTTAATTTTACTGACCCTCAAATATTTTTCTTAAATTCCTTAACCGAAAAACCTTTGATATTCCCCCTGACCCTAATTCCTTAGCAGTCAAGAGAGAACATCAAGCAATAGTTCTGACAAGGTCTTTTAGTCACTATGGGGTATCCCTATTCCTAGGCAATATCTACCGTAATGTATTATGCAAAAATAATAGATTGGTTTTTCATGCCAAATCCCTAACCGTAAATCGTTCCCAATTTGTACGATCGAAAAAATTATTAATTTATTTGCATAACAAAAGATTAAGGTAAGAAAGTATAAACTCATCAAATAATTCAACAACGGTTCATTACATCACAATTCAGGGACACCCCCTAGCATTGGGGGGTTTCGCTACTCATAATATTCAAAGAAAACAAAATACAAAATAAAGACATTACAAGAATCGGTGATAAAAGTTGATCTTCAATTTCTTCCGATCATGAAAATCTCCTCTTTTCCCAATCCTCCAGAGCTCTATCTTTCTTCTGTAATTCTTTCGTACGATCAAAAGTCCCCCTTTTTCTCTCTCCACACAACCTAAGTAGTTCCAAATCACTAAAACAGTACGAAATTCCCAGAATACCCCTTAGAGCACTACACTCAGAAAGTATAAAAAATCACAAAATTTTCTCTCCCAGGCTTCCTAACACGGGCCGTGTCAGGCGACACGGGCACCCGTGTCAGACCTCTGTTTCTCTGCGCAAACTTTCCCCACTCCAGGTGTGCTGACACGGGCACCCGTGTCAGCTTTCTGACTTCCTCCCAAATCTTCTATTTCAAATGCGTGTTGCTCCAGGCCTTCTGACACGGGCCATGTCAGGCAACACGGGCACCCGTGTCAGTCCACTGTCCTCATTCCAAATTTTGCGATTTTTCTCGATTTTTCGCTCCGATTCTTCCTGAATGTTTATGTGAACCTGAAAACACAAAAGAACACAACCAAGGCATGAAATGCGGTAAACGAGATGTAAAAAAAATAAACAATAACAAAAATATAACTAAAACAAATAGTGAAATAACATATGAAAACGACCGATCAGGCGGTCCAGGAAAAAATTAGAGACACAAGCAAAAATAATCCCGATGGATTGGAAATCTCAAAGTACAATCCAGGCAAATGTTAGGGATTCATGGCAAGTAACTACGTCAGACAAGGTTAAATCCCCAATGGTAGTACCATCCGTCGGGAAAACTTCAAGTCAAGGTCATCTTCGACAGAAACTCAGAATGTCCAGAATTCAAATTTGGTAGAAGGATAACAGTCGTTATGTTTCAATGTAGCCATTTTCCCTTAAAATTACCATTTTCTAACTTTGTAAATACTCTATGGGATCACGCGCTTGGCTGATTTTAATACTATCAATAAAATTTGAGCTCTAGTGCTTTTGTTTGCAATTCTTATTTGTTTTTACTTTACAGAATGACATTTTTAACATGATCAACGATTCTTGAAATAAAACAAAAATGAATTTACTTGTCAAAAATGTTTCTGCTTTTAAAATAAAGATGGCAATTCTTTTGACTGTTCGAAAAGAACATCGATCGCTTCTCCAAAGGTGATTGAGCCTCAAAGTGCAGAATCAAAGTACTCCTTCTAAACTAGTACGCCTGAATGAGGATCAACAGTATCAGATGTGATTTTCCCCATCTAATATCCCCGGCAGAGTTCGTATCTCTTAAGACCGATTGAGCAATTCTTTCTCCCCATAGGGACCGTCTCTCCTAAGCAAGGCAGGATTGCTATCTTGGAACATTGATACTTTTCATTCCCCACAGTGGGCGAGTATCCAATCGTGTTCATCCATTAGTTTGTATGTCGCGTCAGTTTTGTCAGCATAAACATACATACATCGTGCATTATTGATTCACATTCATAATCATATTGCATCACTATCACTCTGGTCAGTCCTACCCCCAAGTGGTAAAGTCATCTTATCAATCGAGTTGTCAGTTCTTTCCTCGTCAGGAAATGTTTTGTCTGAACAATCTCTCCCCAGTTTATTTCTATATTGGAGACGGTCCTCAACTACTTTGATAACTTGACCCTCTGAAAGGCAAGAAGACTTTCGACAAACATCACTCTTCACCATTGAAGATGACATTTTCACTTTCCCGGATTAAGGAAAATCCCCAGAGAAAGCCTCGCAACTAAAGACTCTCAGCAACACGTTGGTTTTTCTCTCCAGAAAGTCAATGTTAATGAAGTCATCAGCACCGCAAAAGTGGATTACATCACATGGCATTTCTCAGAAAAGATCTCGAAGAAAAGAATGATGTAGTATCCCCAAGAAGAAAGCAGTCTCTCAAGAGACTCGTTTTCCCCAATAGAGTCAACAAATGGCATCTCCAACAGAGAAGTTTGCACACCTCTACAGCTCAGACATATAGGTGTCCCCAGCAAGTCTGACCTCAAAACTTTTTCCGTCAAATGGCATCTCCCTAGGAAAATACGGCGAGAAATTTGATGAAGGCCACTACAAATAGCGTCCTTTGTCAAGGAAGGAACTTGACAAAAAATTAAAAAAATAAAAAAAAAAATAAAAAAAAAACTGAGCCCAGTTTCTTAGCTGAAGGCCAGGATCGAGGGGAAGTTTGTTTCAAAAGAAATTGAGACCAGTTCCTTGGCTGAAGACCAGGATCGAGGGGAAGTTTATTGAAGAAACTTAGACCAGTTCCTTGGCTAAAGACCAGGATCGAGGGGAAGTTTATTTAAGAAACTTAGACCAGTTTCGTGTCTGAAGACCAGGATCGAGGGGAAGTTTTACCCTTTTCTAAGCATCATTGCTTAGCAAAATAAGATGGACGGGCAAACTGCCATTCATAACCACTGTCAAAATTTTGGGTATTCCAATATTTAATCCTCTTGTACCCCGAATGCCCGAATACCTTCGCCATTCACACCTTCGGGTCCAAGAAGATTAAATAGGGGCATCTGTCATACCCCAAATTTTGACCACCAATATTCCTATCATTGTGAAGATCATCACCATAATATGGATGTACCTCATGCCTCATGAATCTCCTCAAAGATGGTTGAGCATTCACCACAATCAAGAATTAGGGTTTTGAGCCCTCTCAAAGCACTTAGACAAAGGATCAATCAAGGAATGACATGATCTTCAACTGGTCTAACCTCTCAAACACCTATAAAGGATCAAGAGGACTTCCACATCAAGAATCAAGCACAAGGTTGCAACATTCCAAGTGGATCAAGCCTCGAGATCGCCAGTATCACCAAATTAGGGTTTTTGGTCGACTGAGGCCTCCAGATGAAAATTTTCATCTGGTCATGAGTCAATGCTTCAAAGCACAACCCAAGATACTCCAAGGGATCTCATGGACCCAATCATCAAGTCAATTTAGCCTCAGGGGATGCATTCATAAAAAATCAGGAATTAGGGTTTCTTGACCTAATTCACCTCTAAGTTGACTTTTGGAGCAAAACATGAGCCATGACCTCAAGACATGATTTGAGGACCTCAAATACACCACATTTATCCATTTGCAACAATGGATTGACCCAAGAAGCTTGGTTCACAAGTTTCAATTTCACCAGGAGCACAATTAGGGTTTTGAGGAAAAAGTCAATTGTATCTTTGACTTTTGACCAAGACATGCTCCCAAACCTTGGGACATGATTAAATGAACCCTATAACACCTATGGAATCCATCCATTAGGTTTAAATTAGGTCAAGAATTTGATTTCACAAAGGATCGCACAGTTTGGATTTCATCCGATAAAAAGTCAACTGTGCACAAAATCAAGTTTGACTTTTTGGAATTTTTCACAAATATGGTTCCCCTAAGTCAAAAATAATGTTAATGTATGGTATTGATCATCATTCATTAAGAAAAATCAAGAAAAGTGAAGTTTCTTGCAAAAGGGGCAACCATAAGAAACCAAAATTTTTCTAAGTTATGGAACAAAAGTGATTTTGGTACCAACTTCCAAGGATCATAACTTCTGATCCAAGCAACCATGTTGAGTGATCCAAACCCTATTTTGTAGATCTACCTACACTCTACAAAAGCTTCAACTACCTCAAACTCCAATTCCTCATGGATTTTGAGTTATGGACTGATCAAAATGACAAAAATGAAGAAAATGGCACTTTTCCAACACTTAGTGAAAATCTACCTAAGTTACCAGCCTTGGACATCAATGTTCATGAGGATTTTTCAATGGGATCCAAATAGTTTCAAAACAAACTATGATCACACATGTTTTGTATCATATGAGGGCTTTCTAAAAAGCACAAGAGCCTCTCATAACTCAACCTGAGCAAGGAGATATGATTCCCTCAAAATCACCATTTCCAACTGTCTTGTAAAAGGCAGATTTTGGCATTTTACTCGATTTGGAAAATTTGGACAACTCCAAGCCTTGTCATCCATTTGGACACATCAGAGGATAAAATCCAAAGGGAATGATCTGATCCCCAAGGCTCCCAAGTCCAAGAATCTACACATAGCCATAACAAACTTAAAAAGGCTAAAAAGTGCAAAAGACTCCAATTTTGTTTCCAAGCATTTAATGGATACATCAAGGTGGCATGGACTGACACATTCCTAACTGAATGAGCCAAGATTCAGCTCTGAATCAAAGAACCATAGGTATGTGCCCTAACCTCAAGTCAATGACTAGAGGAGGCTAAAGATTCCCTTGGATCAACATTGGCCAAAGGCCTGTACCAGCTGCCATTCATTATTACTTGCAAAAAAAAACTTGTTGCACTATAAATAGAGCTCATTTGTGCTTAGTTTGAGTACACCAAAGCACTACAACTGATGTTTTCCTCAAAATCTCTCTCTTTAGGCCAAAATGCCTTCTTTTGCAAGTCATCTCTGAGTTTTTGAGTTAGAGAGCAATTCCACCACAACTCATGATCTAAACACATCCAATATGTCATATCTAAGCTGTCTAAACACTCACCTTTGATCTGAAACAGCAAAATAAAAAAGTCAACCTCCAAAACCTCAAAAATTGACTTTTCTGCATTTTTCAAGCCATGTCTTGATTCAGTCACTTCCAAAACCAAACCAGGTGTTGTACCCCAAATTTTACCCTCATTGTTTTGCTAATGTTGTGTGACTGAATTTTCTCTGATTTTATTTTAATATCCATCTTATTTGCTTTATTTTAACATTTGTCTTAATAGTTTTATTCGTTTTATTTTTAATTTAATTTTAATATGATTAATTTCTAAATTTATTTATATATTTAAGTTGCTTTATTTTTATTGATTTTTAATTAATCATCATTTTAACTTAACTTAATTTTGCATTTTAAGTCTAATTAATTAAATTAGTTGTAATTTAGTTTATTTGTCTTAATTTATTTAATTAGTATTTAAGTTAATTAATTATTTATTACTATTAATCAATTAGTAATCAAATTTAAAGAGGAGAAAGAAAGGGTTTATTTTGTGCACCACTTGTCATGATCATATTGGTACCTTTAAGTTTTTATGGGTGTTTTGATTGGAGGCTATGGTGATGCTGTCAACTGGGATGCAAGTTTTTGTGGACTTTTCCAACCCAATTTCTAAACATAAAAAAAACGTTCAACAAATTATACAGAAAAAAACAAAGTTTATACGCTCCAACACAACTTGCTTTGCCAACGGCTTCAGCCAAGCCAGCCTGCTCACAACCGTACGCTCCTCCTGCACTTGAAAACGACATCTCAACAACGGTAAAAATTCATTTTTGAAATTGAAGGAAACGGTTTCTTTTTTCTCTTGTTAAATAGCAGAGGGATAGAAAGGATGAGAGGCGGCCAAGTTTCAACAACCAAAAACAACTTAACTTGTTTCTGGATTTGATATTCATAAACCATAAAGAGCCAGAGATGATAACCTTAAAATCTTCTCCAATCGGAGCCTAATCTCTAAAACTCCACCGAAATTCTCCCACTGCGCCTCTGCTTCATCAACAACAAAAAAACCTTCTCCCTCAACTCCGAATTTCTTCAACAATCCTCCAACTTCCATTACACTCTCACTTCAACAACAACACCCTCGACACAGAGGAATGCAACACCTCCTCACCAACATAAAACCCAAAATCATTTTTCCTCACCCCTCAATCATAACACCAAACCGTCCCTTTATCATCTCAAAGACGGACCTTCTTATTTTTTTCAAAAAAAGACTTCGCTCTTCTTCGAACCTCATCTACCCTTCATCTTCCTCAACAAACCCAAACCAGCAACAACACAAGCCATATCACAATAGACCCATCAGATACAAACTACACCCAACTCCCTTCGGCTCACTCTCTTTCTCACCTATTCGAACAAGATCTTCACCCTGTTTCAAAAAACAACAACAAACCTTCAATCGTTCCAATACTCCTTCCACCATCCAACCTTTCCTCAAATCAAAATCTTTCCCAGATTCTTCATCTTCCTCCAAAACCTAAAACAACAACCTTCAAATCAATGTCATATTCATCAAACCCTCTTCTCCAATCTAAACCAAAATCACCAAATCATACAACACCCTTCATTCGCAGAAACCAGAGGGTAGGAGAGAAGGGTCCCAACGAAAAAAAATGAATGAATCCAAACCCGATTCACAGAGTACTAACTGACACAAACTGGTTTGGACGGATTTGCATCAGATTCTTGAGAAATCGAAGAACTGAGATCGAGCAGCAAAGGTTGGGTATCGTTATCACGGATGTGTGTTCGTTTTCCCGGCCGAGACGCAACGGCAGCGATCGTCTCCGAGAACAGTTTTTTCCATCACGTTCTAATTTGTTTTCGGAGAAGATTTGTGTTGTTTCAATGTTTTAACGGTGTTGTGTGTTGCATTCTGAGCAATGCTTGCTTTGACCTTTTGATTTGTTGGGTCGGATGGTTATTGGGCTTCATGACCCAATTGGTACACACCTTCTTTATTGTGGTTTTCTATCCATGCTTTTATTATACACCCTTTCTGTTTCTTTGCCAACCGTGTTCTTCTTGGTGTCGAAGGGTGATGGGCTTTAAGCCCAAATGATCCCATGTCTTCTCCAACCTCCTTAGTTTTCGTGCACCCCTCCTCTCCTTTTAAAAAAATCAATTTTCTTTTTTGTTATTAACTTTTCCTTAACAAGTGTTTTTGAGTTTTTTAATCTTTAAGTCTTTCTATGTTTTTTTCACTAATCTTATTCATGTTAATCCACTTGACTTGATGGTTCATTGAATTTCATTTATTTTGGCCAACGATATTATATAAATTTTGACTTTGTTGATTATCTCAAAATCACTAAAAGTCTAGATTTATAGGAGGCCACTTTGTTTTCATTCTATTTTGGTTGATGAAAGTTAAAAATCCAAGACTATTGATTTTATCGATTAAATCTTGATTTAAATGAGACCAATTTAGTTTTATTTTATTTTGGTCAATGAAAGTTAAAAATCCAAGATTATCGATTTTATCGATTAAATCTTGATTTAAACGAGACCAATTTAGTTTTATTTTATTTTGGTCAATGAAAGTTAAAAATCCAAGATTATCGATTTTATCGATTAAATCTTGATTTAAACGAGGCCAATTTAGTTTTATTTTATTTTGGTCAATGAAAGTTAAAAATCCAAGATTATCGATTTTATCAATTAAATCTTGATTTAAACGAGACCAATTTAGTTTTATTTTATTTTGGTCAATGAAAGTTAAAAATCCAAGATTATCGATTTTATCGATTAAATCTTGATTTAAACGAGACCAATTCGGTTTTTATTTTGGTCAATGAAAGTCAAATATTAAGATTATCGACTTCTCGATGAAATTTTGATTTAGACGAGACCGATTTTATTTCGATTCCACTTCCTTTATTTTGGTCGATGACATAACAAACCTCATGGTTTGGTTGATTTCATTGACTTGACAAAACTTTGATCAACTTGAGACCACTTTCTATTTAGTCGATGAAAGTCAAGAATCATTGATTATCGATTTCTCGATTAAATCATGATTAAGACGAGACTATTTCATTTTATTTCATCTTATATTTAATCATTGTCTAACATGTTTAATTCTCATTTTGCGTTGATATCATGATTTTTATCTTATCTTATTCATGTATTATTGTATCATTGTATTTGCACTAATCTCTTTATCTTAGTAACTTACAACTGTTATCTTTCCCCTATTCCAAAGGAAGGTTAATAGTGTTGACTCTTAAAGTCATTGACCCCCATCTTAACCTAAGTAACCTCTTAGGAAGAAACCTTATTTCTTGGCCTCATCAGAGCCATAGAAATTATAACTAGCTTTAGGGAGAGTTCTTCAACTCTTAGTGATATTCATCATAATGAATTTATCACTTCCCCTACTGACTAAACTTCAACATAGGTCCATTTCAACTAGATTTAGAGAGTTCTTAAACTCTACAATGAGTTTGTACTCATTTCCCCTCTGAATATTGGCCATAGTCAATAATTCAGTAGAAGTAGAACTACGCATACTCTGATTCTATTCCCGAGGATACGTAGGTGTAGGGTGCGATGCCTTATCAAGTATACTTAGATACTAACCCCTAGGGTTTTAACCTTTAGCATAGAACCTTTAGCAAACATAAGATAACATTTAACAAGAGGTTCCCGTAGAGTACTACGGACGTTTAGGGTGCTAATACCTTCCCTAAGCGTAACCAACCCCCGAGCCTTAGATCTTTCCCCTTAGGTTTTTCTAACGATCTTGAACCTTTCCTTTGGATAAATCAAAGTCGGTTGTAAAAGAAAAATGATGCAAATTAATTAATAATTTGTTATCTGATTTTCACCGCAACAGAAATGGCGACTTCACTGGGGAAGGTTAGACCTATTGCTGGTCCTTTCCTAAGAGGGTTAAGCCTACCTTTGTTTTATGTTATTCATGTTTGCTTATCTACTTGTATGATTGCTTGTATGTCATATCTGCTTGTATGCTCATATATCTGTTCTATGTTTGATATTATCCTGTTTGGTTTGGGTTGACATGATATCAATGAGTGAGATAAGTCCTAACCCGGACTTGAGAGAACACATATGTTTAGGAACCGTGGACATAGTCAAGGGAACTTCGAGGGAGAAATCCCAATGGAGGGAACTTGAAGTCCACACTTAGTTGAGGCCCTCTCGGAAGTGGTATATGTTGAACGAGCAATCGTGAATGCATTACTACTTTCGACATAGGAGCCAGAGATACTAATGACCTTTAGTTACCCTTTTACCCCACTTGGCCTATTTAGGATGTAGTGCGATGACTGTGAGGGAGCAATCCCAAATGGTTGCTACGCGATACTACACTCAGATGAGACTCTCTTGAGAATTTTATCGATCACCAAGCAATAGGAAAGTTGATAAAATCTGAGAGATGGGTTGTCGACTCTGGGAACTTTTTAGAACCTTGTCTTGCAGGTGAAAACCATAGTACATACCAATGGGAGGGTGAACCTTGGCTCCATGTCTTTAACCTAAACCTTTATGTGCTTGTGCTTGTATATGTTTGTGTTTGTTGCATCCATATAGCATAAGCATTCTCAGCCCTTTGATTTCGAGGGACTCAAATGTTTGTTTCCTTTTCAAAAGATCAACAGAGCTTAGATTTAAAAAAAAAAAAACACTCTTCAATTTTCCAAAAAGTTTGCAACTTGCCTTTGAGTTCCTTGAAACCATTTGGCCTGCATTAGCATCTCATTTGCATCATGTCATAGCATGTGCATTTCCTCTCTGTCTTCGTCTCATGTCGTTGTTTTCCCTTCAGAATCGTCTTTGAGTCGTCACCCGAGCCAAACTCGACAAAGGATGTCTGAACAATACTACGAGATGGACAGAGTTAACAATGAATTAAATGAGCTCCGAGGAGGAATGGGACAGATCATGGAAGTTTTGAATGTTATACGAGCAAAGGTGGATACGCAGGTCACCGTAGTCTCAGAAGTCATTGCTTCAACTGTAGAACCTCCCGTTAATATTGTGAACCCCACTTTGGGTATGCCTTTTAACTTTATGCGTGCTCTGGCTGTCACTTCTACTCAACAAGCTGTTCCCTTGGTTAATGAGGCTTTTCAAGCTATTCCTACCTTCACTCCAGCAACAGTGCAAGCCCAGATACACCCAGTTTTTCAGAATCCACCTCCGGTCCATGATCATGTCAATAGGTCCGAAAAAGGGGATAATCGACATGAAAGGTTGGAGGAAAGTGTAGAGATAATGCGGAGGAAATTGGAAGCAATGGAGAGGGGCAATATATCTAACACTAATGTCAAAGACATGTGCTTAGTCTCAGGCTTGGTAATTCCACCCAAGTTCAAACTACCCAATTTCGACCTATACTCAGGAGCGACCTATCCTAAGTCGCATTTGGTCATGTATTACCGACGAATGGCTGCATTTATAGATAATGATAAGTTGATGATCCACTGCTTCCAAGATAGTTTGAAAGGAGCTGCTGCAAAGTGGTATTTAATTTTAGACCAATCTAAGATCCGATGTTTTCAAGATGTATCTGATGCTTTTGTAAAGCATTATAGATATAATATGGACCTGGGGCCAGATCGCAGACAATTACTGAGTATGTCACAGAGCGATACCAAGTCTTTTAAAGAGTACGCACAAAGATGGAGGGAGTTGGCTTCACAAGTAGAGCCACCCTTATCTAAAAAAGAGTTAACTGATTGGTTTGTCGACACGGTAAGACCAGAATTCTACGAAAGGATGATCAGTAGCGTGACTGCTAATTTTTCCGATATTGTAGCTGTGGGGGTTAAAGTAGAGATTGGTCTGAAGAGCGGGAAAATGACCAAGAGAGCTGGTAGTTCGAACGACGATGCTAAGAAATCCCTCAAAACGGAAGGAGATACCAGTGTGGTGATGATAAACAAAAAGAAGAAAAATCAGTTCTGGAGGCGTAAGCAGCAACAACAGTGTTATTCTGTTCAGCAACCTTATGTAGCCGCCATCGCGCCAACATTCAACAGTCAAGCTTCTATTTATCAGCCGGTTCCTCAACCACTGGTGTATCAACGAGCGCCCAATGCTCCTGCTTATTCACAACGGACCCAAGTTTCTCGTCAGAATATTCCAAGCAAAAGAAAGGGTGGAAGGCCTCCGATTCCTCCCATTCCTATGACGTACACAGCATTGTATCCAGTTTTGGTACAACAAGGATTAATAACTACAAGGCCATCAGGCTCACCTCCTAATCCGCTTCCACCTTCTTACAATCCCAACGCTCATTGTGCATTCCATGAAGGTGCACCAGGCCATAATTTAGAAGGTTGTTTTGCGTTGAAGCATATTGTGAAGGACTTAGTGGAGAGAAACATTTTTTCTTTCGACGGCTCCCAGCCTATCATCAAGAACAATCCTTACCCACTCATGAGATAAGTAATGTTGTGAAGGATGTATCAAAACAAAGATGGACTGTGATTGAGCTCCTCTTTGATTTTCTGTATTTGATTCCCTAAAGCTTGCAATCTTTTGACTGTTTCATCATTTCTGTTGTATTTTCTTTGCATATTTGAATCTGTTTTGCTTATAAGCAGTATTGTACTTTCAAATTGGCAAGATTAGTGAAATATTTATGCATCTTTTGGTTAAATCCATTTGTTTCACTCATTTACTTTTATTTTCGTAAAAGCAAAAATGTATATCTTTTTCACCCTTTTTTCAAACTTTTAGCAAAGATTAAGGAGGATGATGAAAACCTCGTGTTCATAATTGCTGTGGTATACCTTCAAATTAACCTCGCCAAGGATGTAAGGCATTGTTTCACATTTCCTAAACATTGGAGAAGGAAGGATGACAATCCCTTGTCAACCCCTTCGAGCCTAGAAGTAGTAGTTTTCTTTTCTTGCACAAAAAACCATAATCTCAACCTTGGGGGCAGGGTAGTTCTCAGTTTAACTCGGTTATGCATTCAAACATGAGCGCTTCATATAAGGCGCCAGTCAGCTTTCAAATCAAGTGACTTCCTATTTTTGGAGATTTGAACGTATATCTTGAGTTAACTGGGCGTAGGGTTTGAGCCTTATCTTTTGTTTCGTAAACCATGAACCATACCACATTACAACCCCTAAAAGACCTAATTGAGGTAAGGTTGTTTTGAAAGGCATACTACAGCAAGGTCGAGTAACCTGACTCTTAATAATCTTTGTTACTCGTGTGTGTTGGTCACTCCCTTAATGACTAGACCCATCATTGTTTCACTGTGTGTTTTTCATCAAAGCTTTGTTTTCGAACTTTGCATTAAACTTTGCCAATTTTTTATGAACGATGCTTGTTTGCAAAAACAATTCAATATCAAAGGAATCCCAACAAATACAGCCAGTTAGGGGATTCGACTTGATAAAGGAAACTCAGTCAGGGGCAACCCTGTGGAAGGATTTGCCAATCTACCGAATCAGGGTCAGAACTCGTCAAAGTCCAAGATACTGGAACAAGTCTTCTTCAGAACATCTTATGACAAGTGCGGACTCCAGTGAACCATCAACAGGGGCAAGTTTTGTTCCCCAGTCGTTTCTGCTACAGCTTGAGTATTTCAAATACGGTTGAACTGGGGCAGTCATGCCTAGGTTCATTTCTTTTCAAAAGTTTGAAGACATTGAAGCATCTGGTATATCAATTCTTCTGTAAAATCCTTTTGATGACTTACCCTCACAAACCAGTTAATCAGAGGCAGTCAGGTCGAGATTCGATAAATCTCTAAAAGGTCAATCAGTATGGGGCACATCTTCCCAAATCGTCAAAACAACCAGTCTGAAGCAAGATCAAGGACCTCGAATACAGTTAATCTGGGGAAATTACGCCAAGATCTCTCCAAGAGTTTGAAGATATTGAAACACCTTGTATGCCAATTCTTCTATAAAATCCTCTTGTTATCGTATAGACCGTCTAGCCTGGGGCAGATAAGATTGGAAGATGATCATTATGCCAGTATCCTTTCCTAGCTCCCCAATAAACTGATACTTCAGCTAATCTTGACAAATTCTCCATGGATCCCCTACCAACAAAGAGATCAAGCTCGCGATGGCAATCCTCATGACATCATACCTCAAGTGGAATACTCTTTTCACCAACGAAGTTGTTGACTCTTCTTCTTCACCCCAGTATTGGTCCAGCCCTTTGAGTTTGGCTGGATATCCTTGTCGAGACGTTTTCTTTGTCTCCAGTTTCGCTTGTCTGTTTTGTCAGCATAAGCATAAGCATGGTATAAACACTCATATGCATCTTAGCATTTTTGCATTTCTGCTTCCTTTTCTGGTGTTTTCTTGTCTTTGTTCACTTTGGCGTTTATCCCCCAAGTGACTGGGTTTGTCTTTTCTCTCCAATAGAGGTGTCAGCCCTAGGCATAAAGTGCCCATTCTTTTCTGAATTCCCCACAGAGTTTGATTCTCGTGGATGATGGTTGGTTCAGTTATCTTTTCCACATGTGGATTAGATAAATCCCCATCTGAGTTCATTCCTCGATTGGAGTCTTGTTTGACCGTTTCTTTCTAGCTTATTCCTAGATTGAACTTTGGTCCCGGGCAGGTGTGGTTTTCAAACCTATCTTTGAACGTGCATTTATTTTGCACCATTTCTCGCAAGAATCTCTTACAAGACCCTCATTCAAGACATTATTTCTCCAACATTATTGTGATATCAATATATCTTTGAAGCAGCAATCTCTTGAAGAGGCTCGTTTTTTAGTGGCGATAAGTGGCAGTCTACTATGAGCAGCTTACCTATCTCTGGTACTATTCAACCTCTTCGCGACCGTAATTGGGTATCCCCCAGGAAGCCTTATCTTCAGTTACGCAACTACGATACTGACCTATCGGATTCTATACCTTTATTGGGGCCCATTTCTTGGTTCAATCTCCAATAAGGTTCTTCTTTTTCCAAAGTGCCAACCGGTCATGCTTGAACCTGTTGTTCCATCACTTTGGATGTCTTTTCCCAGTGAAGACCGTTTTTCGGTTCAACCTTCATTGCGGATCTTTTCTAGAATGTCATCTAGTCGTGTTTAGCCTTGATGATCAATCATTCTAGATACTTTGTTGGAGCCCATTTCTTGGTTCTATCTCCAACAAGGTTACTTCTAAAGTGCCAACCGGTCATACTTGAACCTGTTGTTCCATCACTTTAGAGGTTACTTCTAAAGAGCCAACCGGTCATTCTTGAACCTGTTGTTCCATCACTTTAGAGGTGTTTCTAGGATGTCATTTAGTCACGTTTAGATTGGATGATCAACCATCCTAGATACTTTATTGGGGCCCATTTCTTGGTTTAATCTCCAATAAGGTTCTTCTTTTCCAAAGTACCAACCAGTCATGCTTGAACCTGTTGTTCCATCACTTTGGATATCTTTTCCCAGTGAAGACCGTTTTTCGGTTCAACCTTCATTGCGGATCCTTTCTAGAATGTCATCTAGTTGCGTTTAGCCTTAATGATCAATCATTCTAGATACCTTCATTGGAGCCCATTTCTTGGTTCTATCTCCAATGAGGTTACCTTTCTGGCTCCTACTGGTTTTCCTTTATGAAGCAGATTATGTGTTATCTCAACCAACTCTTATTTAAGTACCAGAGTCTATTCTTGACTCATTAACCATGTTCCCATTTAAGCCCCAGCTCTTTATGTAGGAGTCCCCAGAGAAGTCAGCTGTTAGACGACAGAATTCTTAGCCACTGGAATTGTTATTGGTCTTTGAATGCAATAACTTCGTCATTTTCATCTGATTCTTGGAAGCGAAAGTTCTACGAAAACACAAAGATAAACTAAGTTGTACTCTAGTATCAAGATGTTTTGGAATCAAGTTGGTACAGGAAGAATTAGCAGTACTGTATTTTTGGCATGAATCTGCCATCTCCAGTGAAAAGAAGATTGCCCCGGTTATCCTTGATGTTTGAGTTTCAGGGTGTTGGCTTGTGTTATCCTTTCTTCTTTCCTAATTTTTCGTTGTTCGCGTCGTTTCTAGCATATAGCTAAGCATATGCATCATACCCTAGCATCTTTGCATCCTTGTGCTCTGTTTTGCTTGTGGTCTTTTGTTGGTGTCTATCTTTATTTCCCCAATGAAGTAAAGACATTCTCGGTCTGCTTTGTGTCGTGCTTGTTCGGTCCTAACCTTTGCGCGGCAGATTTGAATCTTTAAAACATTTTACTGTTTCCCGAGAAGTTTAACGTTAAAGATTTTTAAAACTGTTCTCGTTTGAATCGCGTCAGACTTGAACTTAGACTTTGTTTGAATCGTGTCAAGCATTGTCTTGTAAAATTGTTCTCGTCTGAATCGTGTCAGACTTGAACTTGTTCTTGTTTGAATCATGACAAACTCGAATTTGGACTTTGTTTGAATCGTGTCAAGCATCGTCTCGTGTTTTAAAACCTGTTCTCGTTTGAATCGTGTCAGACTTGAACTTGGACTTTGTTTGAATCGTGTCAAGCATTGTCCTTTTATTTTAAGGTTGTTCTTGTTTGAATCGTGTTAAACCTGAATTTGGACTTTGTTTGAATCATGTCAAGCATTGTCTGGTGCTTTAAAACCTGTTCTCGTTTGAATCGTGTCAAACCTGAACAGAGTCTTTGTTCGAATCGTGTTGGACACTGCCTTTTATTTTAAAGCTGTTCTTGTTTGAATCGTGTCAAACTTGAACTTGGACTTTGTTTGAATCGCGTCAAGCATTGTCTTCTGGTCTTAAAACTATTCTTGTTCGAATCGTGTCGGACATTGAACCCTTACCTTGGATTTTTGAAAACTTGCTTTAAGCTAAGCTTCTTGGAACAATTTCTTCAACCTTATAAGACTCCTATCTGGTGTCCATGGTTTGTCTCTGTCTTCCTGGCCTTTCTTGAAGATCCCATTTTGAACTCTTCAGTTTGGAATCCCCAGGAAGTCTTTGTTTGGTTGCTTGTCTCCTTTGGACTGATCTCTAGTGATCAGGTTTTTCTTTCTGGTTTCGTGCCCAGGAAGAATGTGGGTTTGTTTTGTCCCCAGTAGTCTATCTCCCTGGATCTTTCCCCAGTGGAGATTGTCTGTGGTCTTTTCCCCAGTATTTTCTTTGGAGTCTCCCCGGTGAGTCTTTTTCGTTGGTTAGCCTGTATCCCCAGTGAGTTTTCCTCGTGGATACTAACCTTCGTCCTTCCCCAGTGAGGCTCATCTTGTGTTTGCTTCATGTCTTTCCTTTGGCGCCTTGTTGCGTCTGCATCTTTGCATCTTCTTTGGCATCTTGGCATCATGTTGTGGCATTGCATGTTTGCAAATCTGAGGGCAAAATTTTCGGTAATCTGTATTTAAATATCTTCCACTTTTGATTCCATGAGGATCTTCATCTCTCATGTCATCCGGTGAAGATATTTAAATAGGGGCAACTGTTGTACCCCAAATTTTACCCTCATTGTTTTGCTAATGTTGTGTGACTGAATTTTCTCTGATTTTATTTTAATATCCATCTTATTTGCTTTATTTTAACATTTGTCTTAATAGTTTTATTCGTTTTATTTTTAATTTAATTGTAATATGATTTATTTCTAAATTTATTTATATATTTAAGTTGCTTTATTTTTATTGATTTTTAATTAATCATCATTTTAACTTAACTTAATTTTGCATTTTAAGTCTAATTAATTAAATTAGTTGTAATTTAGATTATTTGTCTTAATTTATTTAATTAGTATTTAAGTTAATTAATTATTTATTACTATTAATCATTTAGTAATCAAATTTAAAGAGGAGAAAGAAAGGGTTTATTTTGTGCGCCACTTGTCATGATCATATTGGTACCTTTAAGTTTTTATGGCTGTTTTGATTGGAGGCTATGGTGATGCTGTCAACTGGGATGCAAGTTTTTGTGGACTTTTCCAACCCAATTTCTAAACATAAAAAAAACGTTCAACAAATTATACAGAAAAAAACAAAGTTTATACGCTCCGACACAACTTGCTTTGCCAACGGCTTCAACCAAGCCAGCCTGCTCACAACCATACGCTCCTCCTGCACTTGAAAACGACATCTCAACAACGGTAAAAATTCATTTTTGAAATTGAAGGAAACAGTTTCTTTTTTCTCTTGTTAAATAGCAGAGGGATAGAAAGGATGAGAGGCGGCCAAGTTTCAACAACCAAAAACAACTTAACTTGTTTCTGGATTTGATATTCATAAACCATAAAGAGCCAGAGATGATAACCTTAAAATCTTCTCCAATCGGAGCCTAATCTTAAAACTCCACCGAAATTCTCCCACTGCGCCTCTGCTTCATCAACAATAAAAAAACCAAAGCACAAAAACCTTCTCCCTCAACTCCGAATTTCTTCAACAATCCTCCAACTTCCATTACACTCTCACTTCAACAACAACACCCTCGACACAGAGGAACGCAACACCTCATCACCAACATAAAACCCAAAATCATTTTTCCTCACCCCTCAATCATAACACCAAACCGTCCCTTTATCATCTCAAAGACGGACCTTCTTATTTTTTTCAAAAAAATACTCCGCTCTTCTTTGAACCTCATCTACCCTTCATCTTCCTCAACAAACCCAAACCAGCAACAACACAAGCCATATCACAATAGACCCATCAGATACAAACTACACCCAACTCCCTTCGGCTCACTCTCTTTCTCACCTATTCGAACAAGATCTTCACCCTATTTCAAAAAACAACAACAAACCTTCAATCGTTCCAATACTCCTTCCACCATCCAACCTTTCCTCAAATCAAAATCTTTCCCAGATTCTTCATCTTCCTCCAAAACCTAAAACAACAACCTTCAAATCAATGTCATATTCATCAAACCCTCTTCTCCAATCTAAAACAAAATCACCAAATCATACAACACCCTTCATTCGCAGAAACCAGAGGGTAGGAGAGAAAGGTCCCAACGAAAAAAAATGAATGAATCCAAACCCAATTCACAGAGTACTAACTGACACAAACTGGTTTGGACAGATTTGCATCGGTTTCTTGAGAAATCGAAGAACTGAGATCGAGCAGCAAAGGTTGGGTATCGTTATCACGGATGTGTGTTCGCTTTCCCGGCCGAGACGCAACGGCAGCGATCGTCTCCGAGAACAGTTTTTTCCATCACGTTCTAATTTGTTTTCGAAGAAGATTTGTGTTGTTTCAATGTTTTAACGGTGCTGTGTGTTGCATTCTGAGCAATGCTTACTTTGACCTTTTGATTTGTTGGGTCGGATGGTTATTGGGCTTCATGACCCAATTGGTACACACCTTCTTTATTGTGGTTTTCTATCCATGCTTTTATTATACACCCTTTTTGTTTCTTTGCCAACCGTGTTCTTCTTGGTGTCGAAGGGTGATGAGCTTTAAGCCCAAATGATCTCATGTCTTCTCCAACCTCCTTAGTTTTCGTGCACCCCTCCTCTCCTTTTAAAAAAATCAATTTTCTTTTTTGTTATTAACTTTTCCTTAACAAGTGTTTTTGAGTTTTTTAATCTTTAAGTCTTTCTATATTTTTTTCACTAATCTTATTCATGTTAATCCACTTGACTTGATGGTTCATTGAATTTCATTTATTTTGGCCAATGATATTATATAAATTTTGACTTTGTTGATTATCTCAAAATCACTAAAAGTCTAGATTTATAGGAGGCCACTTTGTTTTCATTCTATTTTGGTTGATGAAAGTTAAAAATCCAAGACTATCGATTTTATCGATTAAATCTTGATTTAAACGAGACCAATTTAGTTTTATTTTATTTTGGTCAATGAAAGTTAAAAATCCAAGATTATCGATTAAATCTTGATTTAAACGAGACCAATTTAGTTTTATTTTATTTTGGTCAATGAAAGTTAAAAATCCAAGATTATCGATTTTATCAATTAAATCTTGATTTAAACGAGACCAATTTAGTTTTATTTTATTTTGGTCAATGAAAGTTAAAAATCCAAGATTATCGATTTTATCGATTAAATCTTGATATAAACGAGACCAGTTTGGTTTTTATTTTGGTCAATGAAAGTCAAATATTAAGATTATCGACTTCTCGATGAAATTTTGATTTAGACGAGACCGATTTTATTTCGATTCCACTTCCTTTATTTTGGTCGATGACATAACAAACCTCATGGTTTGGTTGATTTCATTGACTTGACAAAACTTTGATCAACTTAAGACCACTTTCTATTTAGTCGATGAAAGTCAAGAATCATTGATTATCGATTTCTCGATTAAATCATGATTAAGACGAGACTATTTCATTTTATTTCATCTTATATTTAATCATTGTCTAACATGTTTAATTCTCACTTTGCGTTGATATCATGATTTTTATCTTATCTTATTCATGTATTATTGTATCATTGTATTTGCACTAATCTCTTTATCTTAGTAACTTACAACTGTTATCTTTCCCCTATTCCAAAGGAAGGTTAATAGTGTTGACTCTTAAAGTCATTGACCCCCATCTTAACCTAAGTTACCTCTTAGGAAGAAACCTTATTTCTTGGCCTCATCAGAGCCATAGAAATTATAACTAGCTTTAGGGAGAGTTCTTCAACTCTTAGTGATATTCATCATAATGAATTTATCACTTCCCATACTGACTAAACTTCAACATAGGTCCATTTCAACTAGATTTAGAGAGTTCTTAAACTCTACAATGAGTTTCTACTCATTTCCCCTCTGAATATTGGCCATAGTCAATAATTCAGTAGAAGTAGAACTACGCATACTCCGATTCTATTCCCGAGGATACTTAGGCGTAGGGTGCGATGCCTTATCGAGTATACTTAGATACTAACCGCTAGGGTTTTAACCTTTAGCATAGAACCTTTAGCAAACATAAGATAACATTTAACAAGAGGTTCCCGTAGAGTACTACGGACGTTTAGGGTGCTAATACCATCCCTAAGCGTAACCAACCCCCGAGCCTTAGATCTTTCCCCTTAGGTTTTTCTAACGATCTTGAACCTTTCCTTTGGATAAATCAAAGTCGGTTGTAAAAGAAAAATGATGCAAATTAATTAATAATTTGTTATCCGATTTTCATCACAACACCAGGCAACAAACACACTCCAAATATCATCCTCAAACTGTCCCAATTAGTTTCCCTCATCTGGAACACCATTTGAGAGAGTTACTATCTTGGTCACTTTTGCCCCTTTTGCAAGAAAAGGCCTATACTTGTTCCTGAGGATTCCAGTTGGTTCTGATCATCCTAAAAGCTTCTACGGGATCAATTAAGAGTGTTGAAAGCATTGAATTACTTCTGGCACAAGGAATTTGGCAGATAACACAAGAAGCTCCAAGAGGTAGGTGCATCACAACTTGACCTCTTTAAATCATGCATTGCTTTGAGGTCCATTGATCATGGACCTCTCATACATATCATATGTGTTGTGTTTGAACCAATTTATGATGCAATTATTTCCTGTATCATGAGATAGCATAGAACATGCAAATTTATGCCTATTTTGAAACCACTATCGGGTTTTAAAATAGGGACATTTTCTAAAAATCCAAGGGCACCATTGGATTTCTCATGAAATTCCAGGTCAGATGCACCTAAATTTTGTCCCAATCCATGGAGAAATGAGAAAGTTAGAGCCTTCACGCAAGAGGCCTAAAATCAGGCCTTGCCTTGGGCAAGGGCCAGGCATGGCGCCTTGGCCAGGCCTAGAACTTGGCACCCCTTATGTATTAATGGGGTGGTTTTGATACACAAATGTATCACCACCCCAGTGGTAGCGCGCATGTGTGTTTGGCTTGATGGTCGTGGGTTCAACACCCACCCAGACCATTTTTTCCACTTTGCCATTTTTGCTATTTTTTCATATTTTTATGGTTTTTGTTAATTAATTCTAAAATTAATTTCTCTCTCAATTTTAATTATTTTTTATTGGTTCTTTTTTTGAAAATTCCCAAAAATGTTAAAATATTTTATTCCATAAAAATATCACAAAAATATTATTTATTTCATATATTTAGTATTTTTGCAAAGAATTATGTTTTATTTGTTTTTAAACATTTAAAATATTTCTTTCTATTGATTTTGCAAATTCAAATAATTTTCAAATCATTCTATGAATGAAACTTAATTTTTCAAACATTAATCCAAGATCACAACTTGTTTTTCACACATGTTTGATAATTTTGATTATTTTAATTGAATTTTTATTTAATTAAAATACATTTTGAAATCAAATTAGGGTTTTGACTATTTTCACCCTCAAAAATCTTTTTCAAAACACTCTTGGGCCTCTAATAGAGTGTAAGACCCAATCCTTGTTGTAAATAAAATAATTTGGGCCTCAGTCATTGTATAAGTCCCGATACGATTTTAAAAAATCTCGGCACGGTCGTCGCCTTTTAAACAAAAATCATCTGGGTCTCCCCTCGTGTTGTAAGTCCTATTCTCTCTTCTTTTAACATTCTTTGGGCCCCTAATAGAGTTTAAGACCCAAACCCCTTTGTACATAAATAATTTTGGGCCTCAGTCATTGTATAAGTCCCAATACAGTTTTCAAAATGGTGGTGCGATCACTGTCTTTCCATGGGCCTCTCCTTGAGTTGTAAGCCCCATCCCTTGTACAAAAATAAATCTTTGGGCCTCTCTTTGAGTTGTAAGACCCATCCTTTTGTAAATAAAACCTAATTTGGGCTTCAGTCATTGTATAAGTCCCGATACAGTTTTCAGATCAACGGTGCGATCACTGTTATATTTGGGCCTCTCCTTGAGTATAAGCCTCAATATTCTTTTCAAAAACAACCTTCCCTTTTGATTTAGGTTCAAATTCATAGTTGTTATCAAAACTTTCTTTAATTTCTTGAACAACTAACCATACAGTTGTTACAATGGAAGCTTGCTCTCCTGTAATTTTTATCGGCTTTCTTTTACATACTTGCACATATATATATATATATATATATATATATTGTTTGTGCTGGAAGCTTGCTCACTTGTAAGTCCTCCTACTTTCTCTTTTACATACAGTATATATTTCATCTATATATATACCTGAATATTATCTGCATAGAGTTTTCCCCGGTAATTAAGTCTAGAATTAGATAAAGTCAGTGGTCACTCTTTCAACAGTCAAAACTAGTTCCCCATAGGAATTCCAGATACAGTCTTGCCTTCTCTTGGGCTTATACAATATGGAACAAAGAGAAAGGCATTATTCTCGGTGAAACTTTTCTCAGACTGTCACTATTAGAAAAATTGTCAAAGAAGTTCATTTCCCCGGAGAGGATTAATTCCCGGTGAAACCTCTCTTGAATTTCTTTAAACCCTAGAACTGTTCATTAAAGAAAAGATTATTCACGATGGAACTTTTCTTGAACTTTTCTTAAGTTTGGACCCACAGGCTTCCTAAAAGCATCCCCGCCTCCTCTTGGGCTTTGTACAAGGACCCTCCGGCTTCTTAGAAGTTCTTATGCCTTCTCTTGGGCTTAATACAAGGACCCTGAAGACCTCTTAAAAGGTATAGGACAGAACTTAGTCATCCTTTGTTAGAGCAGTCTTTCCAAAGTGTCAAAACATCAAACCATTTTAGGGTTGATTCTCATCCCTTAAAACACCAGCCTCCTCTTGGCCATCATACAAAGATAAACTCTTCCATACCAGTAGACTTGGACAGTCTAATCCCCTCTTAGATCTCAAAGACATTCTCAAGTTCCCTACAAATACAAGGGAAACCCTGGTCATTTAACCAAACTCCAGTAGAGTTGAAACCTCTATAGGTTTTCAAAACTCAATCTTTAAACTCTCACTTTAAATTTCCCCAGCTAGGGTCAGCTTATCATCAGTATAACACTATCCCAAATCAGAACCTCAAGGCATCTGATACCTCAACTCCTCTGTAACCCTCAGCAAGAGTTGATCCCCCGATTTGGACCTGCCTCTGGATCTCAATAATCCTCAGCGGAAGCCAACCTCCTCTTAGGCTTTGTATAATGATTTTCCTCAGCAGAATTAGCCCCAACAACACCCTTTTATTAAGTCTATCTTCTTTCTTAAAACACTCTTTTGTTGAGTTAACCCTTTTAGCCTCAATCTTGGGCTTTGTACAAGACAAAAAAAGTACTCACTTGTTGAGTCAATCACCTTTCCACACTCTCTTGTTGAGTCAATGGTACAAAACATAAACACTCTCTTGTTGAGTCATTCTTTTTTAGCCTTAATCCTGGGCTTCGTACAAGACATTTATAAACTTTCTCCAACAAAGTCAAAATCTTCATAACCTTCTCTTAAGCTCAGGATAAATATATTCCCCAGTGAAGTCAATTCCTCCCAGCCTTCTTTTAGGCTTTGAGAATTAATATCCCTAAGCGGAGTCGGTCCTCTTTTTCAGCCTCAATCTTGGGCTTTGTACAAGACACCAGATAAAAACACTCTCTTGTTAAGTTAGTCTCTTTTCAGCCTCAATCTTGGGCTTTGTACAAGACGTATATAAAATCTCCCTAAGCAGAATCAATCTTCTTTTCGGCCTCCTCTTAGGCTTTGTATAATGATTTTCCCCAGTAAAGTCTGCCTCAATCTTGGGCTTTGTACAAAACCAATCATACTCTCCAACTGAGTCAGTCAACTACTTTCAGCCTCAATCTTGGGCTTTGTACAAGACAGATAAAACCTCTCACCAGTAGAGTCAGTTTCCTTTTTTAGCCTCAATCTTGGGCTTCGTACAAGACAGACAAAATATTTCCCCGGAAAGTCAACTTTTAGCCTCCTCTTAGGCTTTGTATAATGATATCCCCAAAAGAGACAGTCTCTTTTTAGCCTCAATCTTGGGCTTTATATAAGATAGATAAACACTCTCTTGTTGAGTCTGCCTTTTCCAGCCTCCTCTTAGGCTTTGCATAAGGATTTCCCCAGTGGAGTCAATCAATATCTTAGCTTCAACCTTGGGCTTTGATCAAGGCACACAAAAATCAACATCCCCTCAGAGGAAATCAAAATCTCTCTGTAGGAAGATACTTCTTTGTGTTATCACACATAAAAACAAACAAATCAAACAAACCTTAATCCCAGATAACTGCTATAAGTGGCACACTTGTTGATTCACAAATCCAAGCTGTCATTCATCTCTTATCCTGGTAAAAATCCTCTCTTTCATCTAATTGTTGTAAGTGGTAAGCCTCTGGATTATTTACATCTACGCCACTATCCTTCTCTTAGCATGGAAAACTCCTAAGGAAAAATGGCATTGCTCTACACTGAGTTAAAGTTTTCTCCTTCAGGACAAATCCCTCATAAAGGAAATTATGGCATTGCTAGATTCTCATATCCCAGTTAAAGTAATTCTCCTTTATAAACAGTCACCCAACAGTTGTGATAAACAGACGAGATGTCTCCCTTTAGAGGTGACAAATTTATTTCTCAGTCAAACCTTTTAGCTTCAATATTGGGCTTTGAACAAGACACAAATACTCATTTAGCTTCAATATTGGGCTTTGAACAAGACACCAAAACAACATCTTTTCCTCCCATAGACAAGGAGGGAACTACGATTGCTCTGATTTCCCTGTTTATCTTTAATGGGAATACGTATGCATAAGATTGTGAAATCGTAGCAAGCACACCAATCAAAAACTTTAGGTCCAGTACCTTTATACACCAATCAAAAACTTTAGGTCCAGTACCTTCACACACCAATCAAAAACCTTAGGTCCAGTACCTTACCAAACTCATCAAAAACTCTCTCTCTCAAAAACCTCCCAAAGGAGAAACTTTCCCAACCCACAACAGACAAACACCAGTAAGTAGAAAGCAATAAGGATAATTGCTAACAACCTGTGGATAACCACATATAGGATGGGTAACTTACAACTCCCCATTGTATAACCTGACCCCGAACTCCCCGAATCTCTTTCAGCGTTTGTTCAGTAAAACATTTGCATGCAAGGTTAGTTTTAAATAGCTTCCCTTTTCCTTCCAACTTCACGGGATAAATAAGAAATCAGAAAGTAACACCCCACTCCTACCATTACGGTGAGGAGAAACCCATGGCGATAAGGTGGTCGCGTCATCGACAAAAATTGCACGCTACAATATGCAAGGAAAAATTTGCATACTAATAAATAACAATGAATGATTTACAAATCTTTAACATATTATATTTATTTCAAGTTACTAAGAGAGACTTTGATTTTCTCTGAGATTGCAAAAAATTAAGGGGATAATGGTGTTTCCTGATTCTGAAATGGTGGTGGTGGTAAGCTTAGAATCTTACATTACATTGTTTATAAAGAAGATGAACAATTATGCATAAATTCAATAACCTAAAAAACACATTTTAAAAATTGATTTTTGTGTACTAAATCAATCACTAAAGTTCAATATTATACTTTTAGATGGAAATGAATAATGTTATACTTTTTGAAAAGTTGAAGACCCGAATGATATTTTTTAAAGTCATGGGACCAAAATGAATTTTAAGTGCAAGATACAGAAAAAAAAAAGTATTGTGTTATAAAATGTGTTTTTAAATTTATCTTCTCAATCCTGAGTTCAATATTTTTAAAATTTATTTTAATTACTTTTTCATTTTTCACTTCAATTTTAACAATATGTACATTGGTGAAATTTTCAGAATTATTGTATTTTAATGGTTTCTTTTCAAATAGTGTGACTAGCTCTACTTTTTCTTGTATGCATTCTCTTAATCCTTTTTATTTTTGTCATAGACTTAATAGGGAAAATGCCAATGCACACAATAATGATATTGATAGTGAAAGTCATTCTATTTTCAATCATAATAATTTTTATTTTGATTATGAATTTACAAATCATCAAATGACTTAAGTTTGTTGCACCTCAAAATTTGCCCTCCTGTTTCTAACCTTAACTGGTTTTTGCACCTCATTTTTCTCATATGCATATCCTCCATTAGAGCATTCAAATACATCATACATCCATAATCATTCACTTGCATTGAGCTTCTAAAGCATGAGATCAAATGGAACCTCTTGTGATTAGGGTTGCCCTACACAAGAGGAGATTCATTTGGCTACTACACAAGTTGAATCAAGAATGAAGTTCACAAGATCTTGATCATTTCTCTCAAAGTTCCATCACTCATTCATTGATTCAAGAGCTTCCTCACATCAAGGGCCAAGCTAAGGATTTACAAGACACAAGGACATCAAGCTCCATTTCATCACAAACACCAAACTAGGGTTTTGGTCAAAGTCAAACTTGATATTGGATTTTTGACCACGACATTATGGTTCATTCATATGGTTTTATTGGCTTGAGAAGCATGAGATATTGATAGATAAATAAAATTGGTCCAGTTGCCAAAAAGTCAACTGAGGCCCAAAGTCAAAGTTTGACTTTTGGGGTCTTTGGTTAACCATGATCATTCCAAGTCAAGATTCATGAAATATGGATATTTAATCAAATTTAATCGAGAGGAATCATAAAAATCAAGAAAAATGTGAATTTGAGGTGTTTGGAATATTTTCAAAGTACCAAAAATCATGTTCATTTGGCTAACTTCCCAAGGTTATGGAGATTGATTCATGCATCCAAAATTGCCAAACAAGGGCTTCCATTGAAGATCTCACTTGATACTACATGTTAGCAAAAGGTTTGAACTTAAAAGCATTCCCCAAGTGGAAAATATTTGGTGCCAAAGTGAAGGTTTCACTCATTTTGTAAAACTGCCAATAACTTAGAAATTTTTCTAAGTGCCAGACAGCATTGAAACCCCAACTTCATGTCTTCGATTCTCTATCATGCAAGCCTTATCTCCAAAATGTTCCAACATAAAAGTTGTACATTGCAACAAGACCGTTCCAGGGATACCAAGTTTGCTCCATTTTGATCGTCTTACCTCAAGTTATGGTCCTCCAAAGTAGCCATGTTAACATGTTTTGAACCATGGATATTTTTGCTACCAAGTTGTTCATTATGATTAATTCACAAAGGATCAAGTTATAGGTCCATTCTTGAGATTATAGGTCATCTATACTTCATGTTCAAAGGTCCATAATCCTCTCATGCAAGAAAAATCCAAGTGTGAATGCAAGCTTATGACACTTTCATGACACCATGTTCAATATATCATATCTTCCAAACCAAGGCACCAATCATGACAACTCCAAAGGCTAGTGATTCACATCATAGCACACTTCATGTAGCATCAAAGATTGGATCCAAATGTGGATAATTAAGCATGTGATCAAGGTATAAAGTATGCAAAAATTCATTGCACCAAGCATTTTCAAGTAAGAAAAAACTTGAGAATATTCTAGATCATGGATGCCTCATCATTGCCAATCATTAGTAAAGCATTCCCTCATCATTTCCCTTCAAATTAACACGTGGCAAATGGCTCCAAGTGATGGAATAATGAGGTGGCAAAGTTAGTTATGGAGAGTGAATCTCACTTTCTCATTTTCGTTCAAAAGGCAAGTGGATCTCACTCTCCCTCACCCTACATCACTCTTCTATAAATAGAGAGCCATTACACTTCATTTCACAAGCTATGAAAGCCAAGACAATTCTGCTCGAATCATGGCCAAATACCTCTGAAAACGAAGCTCGAGCACAATCCAAGCAACCTTAGTTAGAGTTCTTCGCCCAGATATCAAGTAGGAAGAACAAGGAAGAGAACGCCGCGAAGATCAAGCCAAACGGAGCACTGTGGAGTGAGAACGAAGCACATCTTCAGAGCATTTTGATAACTAAGGGACCCATAATTTCGTGAGCTTTTCTTGCGTTTCTTTATGCTAATATGTTCATCTTGCTCTCATGATCATGAATATACTGTTAGTTTTCATTTTCCATGCTTAAATGTCATGTATCAAACTTGAATACGTTTTGGTGTTTTTCGAGTTTGCTTGGTTTTGTCATTAACCGTGACGTATGAGAGAAAACTGATCGCACATTCAAGATCCTCGCGAAATTTCAATTAAGAATGATGTGTTGATTTGCATTTATTTTACATGTCATAGAGCTCCATTTTTTTAGCTTTCATGGAAGAAGATGAAGATGAACCACAACCTGCATGCTACTGTTTCGTTTTTTGTTGGTAAATTCTTATCTACCCTCTTAAAAAAGTTGGGTAAACTTTACCCAACTTAGTTGTCAAATTTTGAATGGTCCATGTGTCCATTTTATTATATTATTAGCAATAGGGGCTACTATTTTATACTTATAAGTTTGTCCCAAATACATTAAATGTGAATTATCATTTCCAATTCAATGACTGTTCACTCTTTCACAATTTATATCATTTTCAAGTTCAGCTTATGTTCACTCTGTCACGTTTCACCTAACGTTTCACCATCTTTTTTCTTTTATATCAAATTTATAAAGATTTAATTTTTGATATTTTTAAATGTATATAAAATATATAAAAATAAACTTTAATATATTTATTATATTTAAAAATAAATTAATATTATTAAAATATATAATTTTAAAATTACATTATATTTAAATTTATTATTTTTTATCAAAAAATTAATTTAATTGAAACTAAATTTGAGATCTGAATTAACCCAAATTTTTAATTAATTAAAGATCATAAGTCAATTTCATACTCATATTAATTCAAATATTTAATCAAGTTGAGTTTTAATATGAAACTCTAATTTTTATTAACAATAAAGAAATAAATAAATTTTATTATTAATAATAGTAAAATTAATGACTATTTTATAATTGTTCATTGTTAAATATTAACAATATATTTTTAAGTTACAAAGCCCAAATTTAATCAAGTGAATATTGTAAATTGATCTTAAAAAAATAAATACTTTTGAATTCGTATTTTTCTAAAATACAATAATAGATTTACAATCTTTAAAAAATAAATTATCACTATCACCTATTATAAAAATCATAAGTTTTATTTTATTTTAATATTATTAAAGTTATTTTAAAAAATATTAAAAGAAATTATCAATCGATTTATTTTAATATTATTAAAGTGATCTTAAAAAAATATTAAAACATTGTGGTGAACACATCCATTATCCTAATTTAAATTATATCATGTGTATATACCATTATTACCATCAAACAGGTTTTAAGGTTTATAAATCAATTGTATTAGACTAATTTTTTTACAAACAAAGTATCATTTCATTTATTATTTTAGAAGACAATTATGAAAATTATGAAAATTAAAAAAAAAATCCTTTTATCCCACATTTAATATTTTAAAAAGATAAATCTTTTTCTATTTAATTTTCATATTAAATATTGATATATTTTCATTATCATAAATAAAATATAAAATAACTGGAGCACTAACTTACACAATAAAAATTACATTAAAAAATTAAAAATTAAAATTATTTTAATATAATTTTTTGATAATGTGATAGATATAATAGAATAAATGTAACAAAAATAAATAAATATTTTTGAAAAATTATATAAGTTTTTTTCCAATAAAAAAAACGATATGTAATTGAATTATATATTAAAATAGTATAAATTTTTATTATTAAGAAAATAACAATCACATAAAAAAAAGCATCTATTTTGTATACCAAAATGTTAATGGTGATTTTTAAGCTTCAATTTTTATATGGAGCCCAGCAAATAAAATCTATTCATTAATGCATTGAAAACACAATGGATGAATTTGTAATTATAAAAAATTATACAGCAACAATTAAAAATACAATCTTCTTAATGATATGTCAAGTAACCTAATTTTACACCAATATACTTCAGCCAAGTCAGATGGATAAAATTACCCACTTTTTATTGATAGGTAATGAAGTTGCCACCTTTTTTGTTTTGTTTTTTTCTTCACTCCGGCCACGTGTCAGCGCGGGACTCGCTGGTGGTTTATGAAGCGCCAAGTCAGCGTGTGCATTCTGAGAGTGAGGTTCGCATGGGCCTTATGTCAAACCCACCTAATTTGCTCACTTATTTAAGTATTAAAATCCAACGGCTATTGTTTGATCCTTGTGTAAATCATTTTGTCCCGCATGATTATAATCCAGGGGCTGCGCATGATGGAAGTGCACCATAGATTTCTGTTTTTTTTTCTCCAAAAAGCCAGTGATGGGCTTATTATTGTACTTGGGCCTAGCCTTTTACTTTCTGCACGCCCTAGTTTCTATTTCACCCCTGATTTTCATTTGTTCATAACTTCTTCATCTTAAATGCTTTTTTAGTTTTTTTTTTTAAATTACATGAAATTTTATTCTCTTTAACTTTATGGCATCCATTTTCTATTTGGAAGCTGATTTAATACAGTTGGTATTATTTGGTTGATATTTGCACTTTATTTTCATTCTTATGAATTTGAAATTGTGTGAAATGATACTTTATGATGATGCCTTGATTTTTGGTTGGTTACTTGAGTTCTTGTGATCTTGAGGTATTTTTAGCTTGCTGTTTGTTTCACATGACCCCCTATAAAATCTTTGATTTAATTTAATTGATTTAATTAAGTTGATTAAATTAAATCAAAGATAGTCGGATGTTTATGCTAGCATGATAACATTAGGTAATTCTTCCCCTAACCCTAGCTTTGGAGCTTCTCATTCCTCATGTCTCATGTATAATTCCTTCGAGCTTTCCTTGATTGATCACTTGCCTTTGAATCGTATTATCCATGTTTTATTTCATCTTGATGTTTCATGAGCATCTCATCCATGATTATACTTGTTTACCATTTGATCTTATGGATCACCTTTGATATTCATGTGTTGATTTTCATCTTGGACATCTTATACATTCATTACCTCATCTCATATAGTAACTCTCTTGTTTGTTTTTGTGAGGTGATACTTGAGGATTTCTTACACTTGGACATTTGAAACTTTGTTCATTTTGTTGAACATTCGTGATTCATCTCATTTATTCATTATGCCTTATAGTAGGTTTATCCCCCCTTGGTGTGTTTCTCATACTTCCCCCTTCTCATTCACAATGTAATATTTTAGGTCCTTTACTTTCTTCTATATGCTTTTATGTGCTTGCATGCTTGTGTATAGGATAGAAAAGATAAAAGCAAAAGTGCTTAGAAAACGTTTTAAAAAACAAAGATAAAAATAAGTTAGATACAATGTCTAACTCTTTTTAAAAATAAATAAGTAGAATCTTAGGGATTCACACACTCCACTTTAGGGATTCCATCATTCCCTCTCCTCCTCTCAAACATCCCAAACTTCATTCCATTTTACTTAACCAAGCAAGCCTTGTATATACACACCTTATAAGTCGATTTCCTTGCGCATCGCCATCAACCTACCCTATTTCAATCTATCACTCTTCCCACTACATTCCATCTCACCTTTCTCCACCGTTTCCATAATAAGATTTAAACTTTCCCGAAAACACTTAACCCAAACAAGAGTTTAATTTGGTCCTCTTTGGGTGAATATGAGTGGTTGGAATACCATTATCCCCTCAACTCTCGTGTATTTGATTGTGGGTTGTACATAGCCTATGGTTGGATACTTTTTCCCTTCTAAGTGCCTATGATTAGACTCGTCAAAAGCAAACAACTTTCACTCCTCAAATTATCTTTGCCTTAGGGCATCACTTTAAAACCTTCAAAAAGGGCACCTTACCTCCGTTCTACCTCAATATAAGCAACACTTAATTGATAAAACGTGAATGCCAACCTCTCACACCAAAACGCTCTGATTCTTCATTCGTCAATGAAGATACGTAGGCATAATATTGTGAGATCTTTGCAAGCAACCTCCCACCAATTCACTCGTAGTCCTCCAAACTACGATGACTCTGATTTTCCCATTGCACGAGGGAATACATAGGCATAGGATTGTGAAATCGAACGAGGGAATATTTTTATTTTCGTGTGGGGCCTGCTTGTTTTGGCTCAAGTTGTGAAGTTTGTGGAATTTATCGTGTTTGGCAAAGGTGCAGCTGGAAAATTGGTGGCTGGAAAGAGGCTGAATGTAACACCCCAAAATAATTAGAATATTTATTTAATTGATTTATTATAAATATTCGTATTTTTTGGTAAATTTTGGTGAAATATTTGATGCGTGATGATTTGTGTTGTGGGGTATTTATAATATTAAGAGGGTATTGAGAATAATTAGAAGTGTATGTTTTATTAGAATTATTTTGATAATAATAATAGTGGAATATGTGAATATCTTATTATTATTATTATTTTAAATAAATAATTGGAACACTAAGGGCAAGATGGTAAAGTTGAGTGAAATAAGTGAGGATAAAGTTGGAAAATCATATTAAGGGTCCAAGGGGTAAGAGTGACATAAAGGAAAAAGAGAGAATGGAGAAGTCATTTTTGGTATGATCGCGAATGTTGGAAAGAGCTATGAGGAAATGAGAAGAGGAAGCTAGGGCTCAGAGCAATTTCGGAAGAACTCAAGAGGAAGAATTAGAATCGAATTATCTAAGGTATGGGGAGTATTACTTTTCATTGTAATGGATATAGAGTGTAGATGTAGGTAGTTAGTTTTGGGGTTTTTGAGAATGGTGAGATTATGATGAAATGGGGGTTTTGAGTTGTATGTGATGATATGTATGAAACCTAGTATGATGTTTTGTTGTTATTGTGTTAATTGCATTGTGATTTATGAGTAATTTTGGACTGTTTGGTACTGGAATCGTAAAGGTGGGGTTCTGATCTTCTAAGGGTTAATATGTTGAATAGTGGGTTGTTATATGATATGCTTTGGTTGATTGATCGATATACCAAGAATGTTGTTTGCATAACTGTGTGATAATCTGTTTTGGATTGTTAATGAGTTCCTCCATTGTTGAGTTTAAAGGTCTGAGTCGAAAGTATGAATTCATGATGATATGGTGTTAATCTATGAGTAAAACTATGATTAATTGAGTTTTAGAATGTTATTTTAGTGCAAAATCGAGTCTATGATGATGGGTTTTCGTAGCATAGGCTCTGGTGTGAAAGTGATTAAAAAAGGTGATTTTTTAGGTTCAGAACAGTATGAGTCAACCGCCAGAACCCCTGGGTCGACTCATAGCCACCCGAATGCAAAATTGTGGAAATTTTAACAGTATGCGCCAACTCATAGGTTTTTAGTTGACCTAAGTACTATGTGCGTCGACCTGAGTCGACTCATAGGCAGAAAAATGCCAGAAACGGTTTCAGTCATAACTTTTTAACCGATAATCTAAATGACGAACCGTTCGAAGCGTTGTAAAGCTAATGAGCTGAAATTTATCATGGTATAATTAGATGAGTCATTTTTATAATATTGTTATGTCTAATATGTTAAATATTACGACTATTACTTGTTGTGCATGTAAAGAAATCCCGTTGTAAGTGGTGAAACTTGAATGTTGTTATAAAGAGGTTGTTGTGGTGTTATTAGTGTAAATTGAGCATGTTTGATGATGTTATTATGAGTGTATAATATATACATGTATGTATATACTGTATGAAATACATTTTTATGCTTGATGGCCAATTTGGGCGGTGTATTATAACCATGGTGGTGGGTTATTGTACACGATGATGTTGTTGTTGTTGTATGCATAAATAGTTGCATTGCATACATTTGTGGACATATGGTCCGTTGTTGGTGAGCCTAAAATCCCATTGTGTGGATTGGGGCAGGTAGCTGATTCAGAGGTGATGGATCAGTGAGTGGTTCTGATCCTAGGAGGTGGGGATCAGAACGGTGAACCTGAGTGTTCATGAAATTTGGTTTGACATGCATGAGCCTATGTTGTTGCATTCCATGCTATGTGGCATTGCATATATGTTAATTGCTTGATGATTTTGTGACTTAAGTGATGCTTTGATGATGAATTGTTGATTTGGTGACTTTATAAACGAAGATGTATATATGTTACTATGATATGAAGGTGTGAGTATAATACTTGGTGAATGATGATGCATGGATTTCATGATGATGTCGTTTTGTATGATGAATGCTATCTTAATATATCTTATCTTTATATCTTGTATAATGATTTTTTATTACTCACCCTGCCTGTTTGAATGTTGCCTCCACGTAGGTAACGTGCAGGTGATCGGGATTAGCTCCCTTGGTGCGTGAAGAACTGACTTGAAGTATTTTGGTTATTTCTATTGAGTAGGTCTTGCTCTGATATGTAACACCGGGTCGGGACGTTTGAGTCGGACCGTTGTGTTCTTTTGTTATTGACAATCATGAAGTTATGAGTTCTTGTATTTAAAACTTTTTGAATTACAAATTATGCTGATGATTTTAAATCTTTCCACTGCGTAGTAATTGATTGAAATTATGATGAATAAAACTCGTGTTACGGAGTAAGACGTTATTGTGATTTTATGATGAAATGTGGCACCCTAGTGGTGATATACTCTGATATAATTGTTTATAATTATCGTGAATGTTCTTTGGGGTAGAAGGGTGTTACATTAGTGGTATCAGAGCAGATCGGTCAGTCCGACCAGGTTGTGTAGTTATGTTTATTCCCTAGTATGCGACATGTGTGTGAAAACACTGTCGATGCTTATTTGTTTTCCATTTACAAGTCTGGAATGAAACAAGTGGGGGAGAAGCGTCTGCTTCTCTTGGATATTACAATTGTTGAGAGCTTGGATATCGTGTTGCTACATGCGAGAGTGCATTGTTGGATAGTTAAACTATTTTAAGAATGGTGTGATCCTTGTGGGGAGACGGTCAGGTGTTCTCGTTTATCGCTTCCTGGTGATGGGGAAGGTGATGTTTTTGCTAGAGTTGGTCCAGTGATATTGGAGTATCCTGACGTCTTTCCTAAGGATGGGCAGAGTTTGTCTTTAGTGGGAACTAGTTGATATTTGTCCTGGAGCGGATTGGTAGGAATTAAACCATGTTTTTACCAATCGTTTGGATGATGGTGTGGTGTGCTGCTGATTACGAGAGCTCAGGAAATATCGAGGCTATGTTGTTCTTGACACTGAAGATGTTGTGGATTCGAGATTCCTGTTTTTCGTTTAAGTTGGGATGTCTTTAGGGATAACGATCAGGTGTTGTTGATGTTGGATTCTCTGAGTGTAAAGAGCGATGTGACAGATAGTGTTATGCCAGTGATGTGTGATCACTGATGTCTTTCCTAAAAGATATTTGTGACTTGCCTTCAGGCCGTAAAGTCGAGTTCGAGGAAGGTAGAGAGTGTTTTCATCCGCTATGCAGGTAGAAGTATTCTTGGAAGGTGAGCCTTGTGTGGAAAGGCTAGACCTTGTTGTTTCTTCTATGAAGGGAGAAATGGTTATCAAAACTCCTTCTCAGAGATTGGTGACTACTTCCCTGGTTTGTTTGAATTGTCCTCTATCGATGTTTGATAGATACTTTTATGTTGATGTTATTTGTTTGTCGTTGGGAAATCTTGATGTTATCTTGGGAATGAACGGGTTAGAGTTCAATCATGTTCATATAAACTGTTATAAAGTTAGTGCAGTTTCTTGCTCCTGATAATGAGGAAGAAGATGGTTTTCTTATCTGCTAGAGGGTTGAAAGAGCTTTTGGAAGAGGAAGCTCAGGTGCTTATGTTGTTGCGTCTTTGTCTGTGGAAAGTCTATCAGTGATTGGTGAGTTGTAGGTGGTGTACGAATTCCCAAAGGTTTTTCCAGATGATATTTCAGATGTGCCGCCAGAGAGAGAAGTGGAGTTTCCTATTGATCTTGTCCCTGGTACCAGACCTATTTCTATGGCACCGTATAGGATATCGGCATCGGAGTTAATAGAGTTGAAGAAGCAATTAGAAGAGTTGCTGGAAAAGGAATTTGTGAGACCAAGTGTGTCGCCTTGGGGAGCTCCGGTGTTGTTGGTAAAGAAAAAGGATGGTAGTATGAGGTTGTGTACGGACTACAGACAGTTGAATAAAGTGACGATTAATGATAAGTACCCCCTTCCAAGAATAGATGACTTGATGATCATTTTTTGGGTGCTCGTGTGTTTAATAAAATGGACTTGAGGTCGGGTGATCATCAGGTTAGAGTGAAGGATGAGGATATTATGAAGACGGCTTTGAGTACTCGGTATGGATATTATGAGTATTTGGTGATGTCGTTTGGAGTTTCTAATTCACCTGGTGTATTTATGGAGTATATGAATCAGATTTTTCATAACTACTTAGATCAATTTGTTGTAGTGTTCATTGATGACATTCTGATCTATTCTAAGTTAGAAGAGGATCATGAGAAGCATTTGAGGATTGTGTTGCAGGTTCTGAAGGAGAAGAAACTTTATGCTAAGCTATTAAAGTGTGAGTTTTGGTTGAAAGAAGTGAGTTTTCTTGGCCATGTGATTTCAAGTGGTGGAATTGCAGTTGATCCTTCTAAGATTGATGTTGTGTTACAGTGGGAGACTCTGAAGTCTGCTACCGAGATACGAAGTTTTCTGGGGTTGGCAGGTTATTATCGCAAGTTCATAGAAGTTTTTTCTAGATTGGCTTTACCGTTGACTCAGTTGACTCGAAAGCGTCAAGCTTATGTGTGGGATGTTGCGTGTGAAGAGAGTTTTGTGGAATTGAAGAAGAAATTGACGACCGCTCCGGTATTGATTTTTCCTAATCTGAATGAATCTTTTGTGGTGTATTATGATGCGTCGAAGATGGGTCTTGGTGGAGTATTGATGCAGAATGGACAAGTTGTTGCTTATGCTTCGACACAATTGAGAGTTCATGAAAGGAGTTATCCTACGCATGACTTAGAGTTGGCAGCTGTGGTGTTCATGTTGAAAATTTGGAGACATTATCTTTTTGGCTCTAAATTTGAGGTGTTCAATGATCATAAGAGTTTGAAGTACTTTTTCGACCAGAAAGAGTTAAATATGAGGTAGAGGAGATGGTTGGAGTTATTGAAGGATTATGATTTTGATTTGAGTTACCATTCGGGTAAAGCAAACGTAGTGGCTGATGCATTGAGCGGGAAGTTATTACATATGTCGATGCTTATGGTGAGAGAATTTGAATTAATCGAACAGTTTCGAGATCTGAGTTTGGTATGTAAAGAGATTCCTGACAGTGTGAAGTTTGGTATGTTGAAGCTGACTAGTGGTATTCTGGAAGAAATCAGAGTGGGTCAGCAATCTGACTTGAAGTTGGTTGATCAATCAAACTTGATTAACCAAGGTAACAGAGGTGAATTCTGAATTGATGAGAATAATGTGATAAGGTTCAGAGATAGAGTGTGTGTGTTCCAGATGTCCCAGAAATCAAGAAGAGTAATATTTTAGAAAGGGCATCGAAGTAGATTGAGTATTCATCCCGGTGCTACGAAGATGTATCAGGATTTGCAGAAATTGTTTTGGTGGACAGGTATGAAGGAGGATATTGTTGAGTTTATATATGCATGTTTGACTTGTCAGAAATCGAAGATTGAGCATCAAAAGCCTTTGGATATGATGCAACCGTTGAATATTCCAGAATGGAAATGGGATAGTATTTCCATGGATTTTGTGTCGGGATTGCCGAAGACTGCGAAGGGGAATGGTTCAATTTGGGTGATTATGGACAGGTTAACTAAATCGGCTCATTTCTTACCGATGAAGATTAACCATTCTATGTAGAAGTTAGCTGAGATGTACATTGAGGAAATTGTGAAGTTGCATGGGATACCTTTGAGTATTGTGTCGGATAGAGACCCCGAGATTTACGTCGAGGTTCTGGAAAAGTTTACAAGATGCTTTGGGTACTAAGTTGAGGATGAGTTCTGCATATCATCCACAGTAGGATGGTCAGACAGGGAGGACTATCCAGTCTTTGGAGGATTTACTGAGGGCTTGTATGTGGATCAAGGAGGATCTTGGGATAGCCATTTGCCATTGATTGAGTTCACCTATAACAACAGTTTTCATGCTAGTATTGGGATGGCGTCGTATGAAGCTTTGTATGGCAAAAGGTGTAGAACTCCATTGTGTTGGTACGAGTCAGGCGAGAGTGTTGTACTTGGACCTGAGATTGTGCAGGAGACGACTGAGAAGATTAAGATGATCCAAGAAAGGATGAGAGTTTCGCAAAGTCGTCAAAAGAGTTATCATGATAAGAGAAGGAAAACACTTAAATTCCAAGAGGGAGATCACGTGTTTTTGAGAGTTACGTCGGTGACTGGTGTGGGTCGAGCTTTGAAGTCTAGGAAGCTCACTCCATGTTTTGTTGGTCCATATCAGATTATGCAGAGGATAGGAGAAGTAGCATATTGAATTGCTTTACCATCATCACCTGTGAATTTACATGATGTGTTTCATGTATCTCAGTTGAGGAAGTATATTCCGGATTCGTCGCACGTGATCCAGATGGATGACGTACAGGTGAGAGATAACCTGACTGTTGAAGCATTACCTGTGCAGATTGATGGACGAGAAATGAAACAAATGCGGGATAAATACATAGCTTTGGTGAAGGTGTTACGAGATGGACCAGCTTGTGAGAGTTGGACTTGGGAACGTGAAGATCAGATGAGGGAGTCGTATCCGACTTTGTTTCCTTCAGGTAATTTTCGAGGACGAAAATTCTTTAAGTGGGGGCGAGTTGTAACACCCCAAAATAATTAGAATATTTATTTAATTGATTTATTATAAATATTCGTATTTTTCGGTGAATTTTGGTGAAATATTTGATGCCTGAAGATTTGTGTTGTGGAGTATTGATGATATTAAGAGGGTATTGAGAATACTTAGAAGTGTATGTTTTATTAGAATTATTTTGATAATAATAATAGTGGAATACATGAATATCTTATTATTATTATTATTTTAAATAAATAATTGGAACACTAAGGGCAAGATGGTAAAGTTGGGTGAAATAAGTGAGGATAAAGTTGGGAAACCATATTAAGGGTCCAAGGGGTAAGAGTGACATAAAGGAAAAAGAGAGAATGAAGAATTCATTTTTAGTATGATCGTGAAAGTTGGAAAGAGCTCTGAGGAAAGGAGAAGAGGAAGTTACGGCTCAGAGCAATTTCGGAAGAACTCAAGAGGAGGAATCAGAATCGAATTATCTAAGGTATGGGGAGTATTATTTTTCATTGTAATGGATATAGAGTGTAGATGTAGGTAGTTAGTTTTTGGGTTTTTGAGAATGGTGAGATTATGATGAAATTGGGGTTTTGAGTTGTATGAGATGATATGTATGAAACCTAGTATGATGTGTTGTTGTTATTGTGTTAATTGCATTGTGATATATGAGTAATTTTGGACTGTTTGGTACTGAAATCGTAAGGGTGGGGTTCTGATGTTCTAAGGGTTAGTATGTTGAATAATGGTTTTTTCTATGATATGCTTTGGTTGATTGATCGATATACCAAGAATTTTGTTTGCATAACTGTGTGATAATCTGTTTTGGATTGTTAATGAGTTCCTCCATTGTTGAGTTTGAAGGTCTGAGTCAAAAGTATGAATTCATGATGATAGGGTGTTAATATATGAGTAAAACTATGAGTAATTGAGTTTTAGAATGTTATTTTAGTGTAAAATCGAGTAGATGATGATGGGTTTTCGTAACATAGGCTTTAGTGTGAAAGTACTTTTAAAAAAAGTGATTTTTGAGGTTCGAAACAGTATGAGTCAACCGCCAGAACCCCTGGGTCGACTCATAGCCACCCGAATGCAAAATTGTGGAAATTTTAACAGTATGCGCCAAATCATAGGTTTTAAGTCGACCTAAGTACTCCGTACGTCGACCTCTGAGTCGTCTCATAGGAAGAAAAACGCCAGAAACGGTTTCGGTCATAACTTTTTAACCGTTAATCCAAATGACGAACCGTTCGAAGCGTTGGAAAGATAATGAGCTGAAATTTATCATGGTATAATTAGATGATTCATTTTTCTAATATTTTTATGTCTAATATGTTGAAGATTACTACTATTACTTGTTGTGCATGTAAAGAAATCCCATTGTAAGTGGTGAAACTTGAATATTGTTATAAAGAGGTTGTTGTGGTATTATTAGTGCAAATTGAGCATGTTTGATGATGTTATTATGAGTGTATAATATATACATGTATGCCTATACTGTATGAATTACATTTTTATGTTTGATGGCCAATTTGGGCGGTGTACAATAACCATGGTGATGGGTTATTTTACACGATGAAGTTGTTGTTGTTGTATGCATAAATAGTTGCATTGCATACATTTGTGGACTTATGGTCTATTGTTGGTGAGCCTAAAATCCCATTGTGTGAATTGGGGCAGGTAGCTGATTCGGATGTGATGGATCGGTGAGTGGTTCTGATCCTAGGAGGTGGGGATCAGAACGGTGAACCTGAGTGTTCACAAAATTTGGTACCACATGCATGAGTCTATGTTGTTGCATTCCATACTATGTGGCATTGCATATATGTGAATTGCTTGATGATGTTGTGACTTAAGTGATGCTTTGATGATGAATTATTGATTTGATGACTTTGTGAACGAAGATGTATATATGTTACTATGATATGAAGGTGTGAGTATAATACTTGGTGAATGATGGTGCATGAATTTCATGATGATGTTGTTTTGTATGATGAATGCTATCTTAATATATCTTATCTTTATATCTTGTATAATGATTTGTGATTACGCACCCTGCCTGTTTAAATGTTGCCTTCACGTGGGTAACGTGCAGGTGACCAGGATTAACTCACTTGGTGCGTGAAGAACTGACTTGAAGTATTTTGGTTATTTATGTTGAGTAGAGAGTCTTGTTCTGATATGTAACATCGGGTCGAGACGTTTGAGTCAAAGCGTTGTCTTCTTTTGTTATTGACAATCATGAAGTTATGAGTTCTTGTTTTTATAACTTTTTGAATTACAAATTATGCTGATGATTTTGAATCTTTCCGTTGTGTAGTAATTGATTGAAATTATGATGAATAAAACACGTGTTATGGAGTAAGACGTTATTGTGATTTTATGACGAAATGTGGCACCCTTGTGGTGATATACTCTGATATAATTGTTTATAATTATCGTGAATGTTCTTTGAGGTAGAAGGGTGTTACACTGAAGACTTGGTGAAGCATGTAGTGTGGGTGACTCGTGGAGAAGGCTTGTTATTATTGTGTTGGTTGCGCGTTGTTGCAGAAACTCGTTTAGGGATTGTTGGTTGTAGCATGAAGGGAAGTGGTTGGGCAACGTGTTTTGAAGTACATGTTGGTGGCTTGAGAATTTGTTGTTAAATGGCTTTAGTGGCTTACAAATTGGCTCATGGTGTGAAGCTTGTAGTTGTGTGGCTATTGTGTGTATATTTTGTACATATTGACTTGCCCACCTTTTTTTTCATGGATTTGTTTTTTATTTTATTCCTCTTTTTTGGTCATGAAAAATGGACTTTGTAAATGTAATGGGCTTGAAGACTTTTGTGAAATGGACTCTTTTGTAAATTAATGCGAGTAAGAACAACCTACATTATTTAATTTCCCTTAAAGAGCATTTAAAATTTACAAAAATAAAAAAAATAAAAATCTATTAGATACATTAAGAAAGGTAGAAGTGAACATTCCACTCCTCAAATAAATTAAGCAAACTGAATATGTCAAGTTTCTCAAATTCTTATGCACATGCAAGATAAGCCTAAAAGGAAATGAAAGAGTCAACAGGGGGAAAAAATTTCAGCCCTTATCCAACCCATGCCCAAAAAGTGCACAATCAATAAACTTTTCCATTACACGCACCATAGTTGATTTTTCCATTACACGCACCATAGATGATGGTAAATTTGAAAATTCCATGTTTGACTTAGGTGTTTCCATTAATGTTATGCCTATTTTTATTTTTAACACTTTTTCTCTTATACATTTACAGTATACATGTGTTACCACTGAGCTAGCAATTAGCAAGTAGAAGCACTTCTCGTCTAATTAGAGAAGTGGAAAGTGTACTTATTTGAGTTAATGAATTGATATTTCCTACGAATTTTACACTCTAGACATGGAGGGAGAGACAGAGTTCAGCAAAACACCTATTATTTTAGGTTGGCCATTCTTAAAATTTGGTATAAAAAAATTGATGTTAATGCTTGAACTCTTTCCTTGAAATTTAGTTATAATATTGTAAAATTTAACTGTTAACAAATCTGATAACTGAGATATTTTATTAGAAAGTAATGCTGCTATATAAATAGCTTACAAAAGAAACTGAATACTTCCTAAGTAGTGGCGAGGAAGCAGGGCCACTAAGCAATACTAAACTCCCTACAATTTAGGCATAATCAAAGGTAACAAACTGCAAGCACGATTCTCTCACAATCAGTGCAGACTAAGTCAAATAACAAATAACATTTAATAATAACCTAACAATTAATAATATCCTAACAATTCTCCCCCTAAACTAGACTGTCTAGTTTATCTCTGAGATGTCACATACACCAAGCTTCTTCCTCAGTTCTTGAAAGACTTCAAGCTTGAGCGGCTTAGTAAAGATATCAGTTATCTGTTGTTTGGTGCCGCAATACTTCAGTTGAACCTTTCCTTCATTTACTAAATCACGGAGGAAGTGAAAGCGCACATCGATATGTTTGCTCTTGCCATGCATAACCGGGTTCTTTGAGAGTTTGATGGTAGAACTGTTGTCACAAAAAATCACCGGACTTTTGTTTCCATTGTACTCTAACTTGGACAGAACCCTCTTCATCCAAATCAGTTGGCAGGCACAGGCTAACGCAGCTACAAATTCGGCTTCTGTGGTGCTGAGTGTGACTATAGGTTGCTTCCTTGATGACCATGCCACAGCTGCATTGCTAAGTATGAAGGCATAACCTGAGGTACTTTTCCTATCATCGATACAACCAGCATAGTCGCTGTCTTTGTATCCCACAAGCTCCTGATTGCCTAATCTTTGATAGAAAATCCCAAAATACGCAGTTCCGTTCACATACCGTAGTATTTTCTTTGCTGCCATAAGGTGCATCTTAGTTGGTTTGGCCATATATCTACTGACTACACTAACTGCATACATCAGATCCGACCTAGTAGTTGTCAAGTATATCATGCTACCAACAAGTTGTTTGAACATGGAGCTGTTTACCGTCACACCTGTATCATCTTTATCAATTTTAACTCCAGGAACAGTAGGATTTAGGACCAAGTTACTTTCCTCCATCCCAAACTTCTTCAAGACCTCCTCGGCATATCTCTTTTGAGAGATGAAGATTCCATTGTTGAGCTGCTTAACCTCTAAGCCAAGGAAGTTGTGCATTCTTCCCAGATCAGACATTTTAAATTCATCCATCATTGATTGTTTGAATTCTTTCAACATGGTTTCATCGTTTCCAGTATAAATCAAATCATCAACATATAGGCTAACGATCAAATGATTCCATTGTTGATTGATTTTGGTGAACAAGGTTTGTTCGCTTGCTTCTTTATCAAAACCCATATTTCTGAAGTGTGCTTCAATCCTGCTAAACCAAGATCTCGGTGCTTGTTTAAGGTCGTACAAAGCTTTCTGTAGCTTGTATACCTTAGTCTTCTCATGCTGCACTTCATAGCCTTTTGGCTGATCAACGTACATTTCCTCTGTAAGGTCACCTTGTAAGAATGCGGACTTCACGTCCAGCTGATACACAACCCAACTTCTTTGTGCAGCAAGAGCCAAGATCATACGCACGGTGTCTAGCCTTGCCACTGGCGCATATACTTCTTCATAATCAATTCCATGTTGTTGCGCATATCCCTTCGCTACTGAGCGAGCCTTATACTTGTCAATCTCACCATGTTGATTCAATTTTGTTTTATACACCCATTTAACCCCTATGCTTACCGCTCCCTTTGGTAATTCAACTAGAGTCCAAGTTCCATTCTTTTCGATGGACTGAATTTCAGCATCCATGGCTTTCTTCCAATTGGTATTTAGCACAGCTTTGTCAAAAGATTGGGGGTCAAAACTTGCTGCAACGTCAGAGTTTGCGACAACAGAGTTCACCACGTAATCATCCATCCACCTTGGAGTTCTTCTAATACGCTGGCCTTCTGCTGCAGAATTTTCAGTATTTTCAGTTGTAGCTACTACATTTTCATCCTCAGTAGCAATCTCAATCCCAAATGCATTCTCAACCTCCTCATTCTCATCTGTTGAGTGACTTAATCTCCATTGTACTCAATGGCTTCTTCATGCTTTGACTGATCTTGTGGTGTCACTGTATCACTCTCTTGGTCAGCAATAGTAATATCCATATCTCCCTAATCAAGTTGATCATTGCGGAATTCTGAGTGACTTGTGTTCCAATCCCATTTCTTATTTTCTTCGAACACGACATCCCTGCTAACAATGATATTTCCTTTAATGGGATTGTATAACCTATATCCTTTCGACTCGGTACTTACTCCAAATAAAACACACTTAGTGCTCTTGTCATCAAGCTTGATTCTTCGAGCATCTGGAATGTGGACATGAGCAATGCAGCCAAAAACTCTAAAGTGCTCGATTGTGGGCTTCACTCCAGACCAAGCCTCTTCGGGAGTCATTTCTTTTACAGCAGAGGTAGGGCTCCTGTTAAGCACATGGAACGCCCAATTAACCGCTTCAGGCCAGAAAACCTTAGGCACTTCTTTCTCGACAAGCAAACTTCTGGCCATGTTCATGACAGTTCGATTTTTCCTTTCGGCAACTCCGTTTTGTTGTGGCGTGTAGGCTGTGGTGAGCTGTCTTTTTATACCTTCTTGTCTACAATAATTAGTAAACTCATGTGAGGTAAACTCACCTCCACGATAAGTTCTCAAGCATTTCACAAATAAACCGGACTCCCTTTCTACCCGACTTTTAAATTGCTTGAAAGTAGAAAATGCATCACTCTTATAAGCAATAAAATACACCCAAGCTTTCCTACTGAAGTCGTCAATGAAACAAATGAGGTACCTCTTTTGACCATGTGACATTGGCGAGATGGGACCACATATGTCGGCATGTATAAGCTCCAATCGGGCTTCAGCTCTCCACATGGCTTTTCTTGGCATGATCTCCCTGTGTTGTTTTCCTTTCAAACACCCAATGCATACAGCAGTTGTTTTTCTAGCAGCAGTGATTTCTCCAAGATTTAGCAAGCCTTTAACCATGTTCTTGCCAATATAGCTAAGGTGGTCATACCTGCAGTGCCATAGATGAACAATTTCTTGGATGTCAGTTTGGAAACAGCATTCACTTGACTCATTGGTGACTGAGGAGGTCTTCGAGAGCAATATGAACATTCTGTTGAGTGTCATTCTGCTTTCAAGGATAAGGCCCTTCGATTGGTGATAGATTATGCACTCATTGTTCTTTATTAGAAAAGCCAAGCCTTTCTCCTGCAGTTGTCCAATACTTAGTAAATTGTTCTTCAATTCTGGAATATAGAACACTTCTTGAACAATATGACCGACACCGACAAGATTTAACCTAACACTTCATTTGCCCACAACCTTCGTCTTCATATGATTCCCTAGACTGACTTCTCTTTTGAACCCTTCCTCCATGGTACAAAAAAGAGAGATGTCTCCGCTCATGTGGTTGCTGCACCCACTGTCTAAGAACCATACAGTATGTCCCTTTTCCCCTGATGCTTCAATATAAGCCATAAGAAGCATTTCTTCATCCTTGCTCATCTCGGCATAGTTAACCGTCTTCTCAAGATTAGGGCATTCATATTGAAAATGCCCTAATTGGTGGCATTTGTAACATTCAACCATTGCTTTGTTGTAGCTCTGACAGCCTCGTCCACGGCCTCTTCCTCCTCTGAAGGTGTTTCTCCCTCGACCTCAACCACCGGTGTCACCATAAGAAACCGCCAACGCTTGTTCTTCATCTGGTTCCCTCTTGAACTTCTGTTCATGGACCAAGAGGGAACTTTGCAAGGCATCATTAGCTTCCTCAATGGAACACACAATGTAATTCCATTTCTCTGTCAGTGTTCGCAGAATTTTCTTTACGATTTTTACATATGTCATGTCTTCACCGCAATTTCGCATGTCATTGGCTATGGTCATCACCCTTCCAAAGTAGTCATTAACTGACTCCCCCTGTTTCATAGCCAACACTTTGAATTCTCGTCGGAGTCGATTGAGCTGAGCACGCCGGACCCGATCGTTCCCTTGGTACTTCATCTTCATGGAGTCCCACAACTGCTTAGAGGTGTCTTTCTTGGTGATGGTTCGTAGAATTGATTTGTCCAAGGATTGGAACAAATAATTCTTCGCCTTCAAATCCTTAAGCTTCAAATCATCCAGGATCTTCTTCTGCGCATCTGTCTGCACTTCTCCTTCTCTAGGTAGCGTGTAACCGCTCTCCACCACGGGCCAATATTCTCGGGATCTCAAGAGATTTTTCATGACCATCTTTCAATGATCGTAATCTCCATGAATTTGGGAATGGAGGGTGCAGAAAATCCACCATTCTTCTCTTCGGATCCCATATCCCAGACACTCTTTTGTTGCACTCTCGTGAGTTCTTTTCTCTCTCTCTGATACCAGATGTTAACAAATCTGATAACTGAGATATTTTATTAGAAAGTAATGCTGATAAATAAATAGCTTACAAAAGAAACTGAATACTTCCTAAGTAGTGGCGAGGAAGCAGGGCCACTAAGCAATACTAGACTCCCTACAATTTAGGCATAATCAAAGGTAACAAACTGCAAGCACGATTCTCTTACAATCAGTGCAGACTAAGTCAAATAACAAATAACATTTAATAATAACCTAACAATTAATTATATCCTAACATTAACATCTTTGATGCTATAAAACATATTCCGATTTACTTTGATGTTTTGCATGTGAATATTTCTTCTGATATTTCTACCAACACAATTGATGCTGCATATGTAACTCATACTAACAAAATTTTACCATGATATTTCTACCAACACAATTGATTTTGTAGATGCAACTCCTACTAACAAAATTTTACCATTCATTGAGGAGGCTGTTTTAGATCTTAAACTGCTCCCTAAAAACTTCAAATCATACTACCACAACAAAAAAAATTACTATTGTCTTCGCTTTTTTGTTGATCTGAGAATTTTATTTGAAGATCAAAGATAAAACTGATGTTGAGATTCTAGTGGTTGATCACGTTAATAGAATAAAGTGGTTGATCACTTAAACAAAATAGAGAAAGATGATTAATAAGCAACTTTCACATCTGCGTGATAACTCATTAGCTTATTGATTTAGTTAATTATCGTACTATTGGAATGCTTCCAGATGCATCTATAGGACAAGTTCTCAAATTTAAAAGTGATGAGAAAAATATTATGGGTAGGATAAAGAGATATCATACATGCCTTTACCCACAAAAAAAAAATGATACATGACACCAATATAACATAGTTTGGACGAGAAAACGAGAATGGTCAAAATCATTTGAAACTCAAATCTCAAATTAAATCTAAATGAAGTTTAAAAATTTTCAAATCAGAAAACTAAAAATTCCCCCTGATCGGAACCTAGTAATGCTCTATAGGGGAGGCATCATGAGCCCTGTGGGCAAAAAGTTGTTTGTCATTCTCATAAAACAAAAGGCTTAATTGTTTTTTTATTTTAAGGTTTAATTGTTGATGAGACAATTATTACACAAAAATATCCACCATCATCAGGGGTGTGTGATTTGAAAACAATATGTAAAATTTAGGCAACTCGGGTAACAGCTGCATGTATTGCATCCGCCAGATGTGGGACTGTTCTGGAGCTCAAACCAGCCATGCTAATCCTCCTGGACAATAAACAGTGCATGTTGAGTCATACAGAATTCAGGCATAAACAAAAGAGAAAGTGTCATACTCGTAAATAAATTCGTCTTACCCATCAGAAGTCATGTAGATATGGTACTCTTTAGTCATGAAGGAAACTTGCACAGGATTCAATCCTGTGAAAGTAAACATTCCAATCTGCTTGATAATGTGACTCCAATCACCTGGTGTACCTGTTTGTTCAATTATTTGAGAGATAAGTACAACTGCGATAAATAGTTAATGGATACAAGCCAAATGAATTGTAACAGATACTTTGAAGAAACCAACCTCTAGTGCGTAAAGCATCAAAAAGTTGTTGGCGCATGTTGATAATGCGTTCAGCCATTGCCTTCAATTCAATAGTCCAGTCATTGTACAGATCCCTGAGAAGCAAAACTTGTAAGAAGCAAGCAACGAGAAAGAACAAAAATGAAAGCCAAAAACAAATCCATATTTCTTAGTCTAACTAAGGAAAGAGGAAGAATCTTGGCTCACCGGTCCTTGAGAATGGCAGCCACAATGGATGCACCATGAATGGGAGGACTTGAGTACATGGGCCTAATCACAAGTTTCAGCTGGCTCTCAACCCTGCCTGCAACATCAGCTGACTTGCTGACCTGGGGATTATTTGTTGTGGAAAAGGAAAATCAGGGATTATTGAACATTAATGATGAAACCTATAAAATTATCTTCACTTAATGTTTTGAATTTCTTACAATGTTCAAGGCCCCAACACGTTCACCATAAAGACCCATGTTCTTTGCATAACTCTGGGCAGCCAGCAATTCACCACCATCAGCAACAAACAAACGAATAGGCTGGGCATCTGCATCTAAACTTCCACTGGCAAAACCCTGTTGAATAAAAATAGATATAACTGAGTTTTCGAAAAAATAACAGTGGAAAAATATTACTTTATCCAGCATGCAATATGCCAAGAAATGGGAAGCTTCAGGATTCAAGAGATTTGAAGTGGTTGGATTTGTGATTTTGAATTAAATATTTGTAGATTATGTCCACGCACAAATTTCTCAATGATAGAAAGCAAAAAGCACTATGTTAAATGCAAAAATGCTTGCCTGATAAGCACTGTCAAAGAAAGGCAACAGAGATTTTGATCTTATGAGCTGTCTAATCTGCTCCCACTGTTCAAGTGTTGGATCAACACCAGTAGGGTTGTGTGCGCATGCATGTAGCAAAACAACAGATCCAGATGGGGCAGAACCAAGATCCTCTAGAAGTCCTATAAGGAACAAGGAAGCAAAAAGTATTAAATAAATCTAACTATGTTATTGAATAATTATCATGATGGATGTTGGGACACACATGAACATTGATACAAATTATAAATTAAGGAATAGCATTCTACAGGTTGAGACAATAATTCTAACCTTGGAAGTCGAGGCCCCGTGTTGCTGGAGCATAGTAGCGATATGTTTTGACAGTTAAACCTGCCAAGGCGAAAATCTTTGTATGATTTCCCCAAGTAGGTTGTGGCAAGTATATAATCCGCTGAAAAGATCAATGCAATCAAACAAGGTAAGCCCAACAATACACAGCAATTATCAGTAAAAAATGATAGAGGGAAGAAACTAAAATTAAGGACGGAGCATTTTACTTGGTGATAGTGCTTAGCCAAAAATTCACCCCCAACTCTTAAAGAACCAGTACCAGATAAGCCTTGAACAGTGCTAACCCTGTTCTCTTGAATAGCAGGGCTATATTCAAAAGAGTTAGCAAAATAACAGTTAGGAACAAACAGGTAAGAAGAATATTTACAAACAAGAAATGACAGATTAACCAAGAAATGTTAAAATTATAACATCAAGTTTCAATTGTTAACCTGTCTGCGCCAAAAATAAGCTTAGCACTCAATTTGTTAAAATCAGCTAGCCCAGCAATTGGAATATACTCCTTGTTGCGTGACCTGAAAACAATGCAGAGCCGAACTTTATATAAAACTTGAATCAAGGTTAATTTTTGGAAATGAGCAAAAAAAAGTATAGTGAGTCAGGTACTAACAAGTCGTTCAACAGTTGGTGTTCAACTCGCCTCACTACATCCAACACAAGGGGTTTACCTTCCTGGTAAATAGATAGTATTAGTAAAATTCACAAGTCACAACCAATATGTAGAATTTCAATGCAACTTTAATCGATCCTTTCATTGTTTATCAACTCGTTATTCCTTATCATGCATTTTCAATGGACAAATTATGCAAATGATGATTATGCATTAGTACTACTACCTCCGTTTTAAAATTAATTGTGCTTTAGACTATGTTTGGATTGACGGAATGTGATGGAATGAAGCAGAATAGAATGGAATAAAGTTATGTTCCAGCGTTTGGATTGGTAAAAAGAGGACGGAATGGATTGGGGGAGATGATGGAATGCATTTCATCCAATTCCTTACTTACCCTCACTATCCAGATTAAAAAATATCCAAACAATCTAATGAAATATTCAATTCACTATGCTCCACTCTTAGTTTTGAAATACATACCTATGGGTTCTTAACCAGATTAAAAAATACATTGAAGTTGTAAAAAACTTACATATCTTTACTAAACTAACCCTATTAACTGTTGATGTTAACGCATCGGGTAGAATTGGAATAATTAATTAATTATATCTTGAAAAATGATTTTTTACAAATTACATTCATTTCAAAATATTTTTTTATTAAAACGACACTCCTTGTGAAACTGATACAGATAGAGTATATAAATACATACACTTCATATTAAATGTGTGTTAAATTCAGACACGATATATGTGATTTACATTCAATTTTTTTCCATTTTTCAAATGATTATAGGTTTTAAAAAACGGTTGCAGCACTGATTAGGTCGCGGATAGTTTTTTAAAACCTTAGTATCTAATATGTTGGTGATTCATTGTCCAAAATAATGCAGAAATAGAATTGAAAACAAATATGAGGCTAACCTCAGTTCGGTAAGCACCAACGCCCAAGTTGAGCTTAATAGGACTTGGATCTTTGTTGTAAGCAACAGTTACCTAATTTTCAAACACAAACAAGAAAAAAATTTAGAGAGGTAAGATAACAGAGCAATCATGCGGTCACTATCAAAATAGCGTAAGCTTCACAAATCACAACACAACAAAACAATTCTAATACGTAACATATCAAACCATCATCATCAGAATCAGAAAGCGTAACCGAAATCAAAACACTACACGGAACCGATCAATTCTCATAATCTCAAATAAATAAATAATAACTGAAGCGAATTAACAAAATTACAAAATCCGTTAAGATCACGATCTAAACGAGATCTAAAATTCAGAAGATCGAAAAGGATAAACAAACTGTGATCTGATAATCGAATAGAAAGAGAAGAAATGAAGAATAGTTACCCCGAGGATAGGATCTTCGGGAGCTTGAGCGATGTGAGCGAAAACGGAATCAGAAGAAGCAGTTGGAGAAGGAGAAATATGAGAAGCCATTTGATTATGATCTGGAAATTGAGAAAAGTGTCTAGCGAGAGTGTTTAGCCTGCGATCGGTTGGAGAAGAATACGAAGGAGAAAAGGTGGCGGAAGGTTCGAGAATAACCGGTGGGCGCATGTTGTATGAAGGGGTGGTGTATATATATTCTGTGTATGAATTTTCCTGGTTTTGTTTTTGGTTGAATAAATTTAAATTAAAAGTTAACTAAAAAATGTAAAGTAGAAAAGGTATGGTTTCTGTACTACTTTATACTTGTATGCAAATTTTTTGCCTATTATATATCGAGTCGTGAATTTGTTTGGTTGTGGTTTAGAAGTGCGGGTGGATTGATTGAGACGCTTACTTGTCGTCACGTGTCGGGATGCACGTAGTCGGCGGGTTTTTTCTTATCGCATTCTTGTATTGGTACATGTTCTTTGTTTTAACTTTCTTCACTTGGCTTTGATTATATGCAACAAAAGAAAGCACGATAACTTCAACACCTTTCTTTTCTTTTAAACCAGTAGGATATCCGTGCGAATGCACGGATATTGGAATGTTACGCGTATTTTTTTAAAATATAATAAAAATGATATTAAAAAAATTAAGGTATTTAATTAAAAAAATATTATTTTTAAAAGATATAAGAAATTAGTATCAATAATTCATTTCATATATAAAATTGAATTTAATTGATATGTACTGACAGTGTAAAGAGTTTTTACACTGTCAGTTAATCACAGCCGTCGATTCATTTAAAAGATTTGACTTTAACATTAACCACTTGAAAAGTAATACCAACGGATGATTGTGATGTATTGACAGTGTAAAACTTTTTACACTGACAGTGCATAACAATTAATCTCTATAAAATTATTTGAATCAACAATATATTATATTTTATATAAATATTATTGTTGTTTTGACGTTATTTAAAAAAATATTAGAATCTATATTATAACAATGATATTTTTCCCGTATATATAAATAAATTAATCAACAACGAATTTGATCCCGTATAAATAAATTAATCAACAACGAACTGGAGCCCGTAACTAAATATTATTTTATTCAATGACATAAAAAATATTTTTACCCGTAAAAAATTTGAATCAAGAATGTATTTTTGCTCGTAATTAATGAATAACGAACTTGATCTGTATATAAATATTAAGTTTGTTTTGACATTAGATATATATTTGAATTTATATAAAAAAAATTAAATCAAGAATGTATTTTTGCCCGTATCTAAAAATTAGATTTATATTTCATCATAAAAAATTGTTTTTAATTATCTCAAATTAATAATGATTTTTTAATTGATAAGTAATTAAAATATTGATTATAATTAAATTAATAATGTCAGTTGGATACAGCGACTATAAATATATTTGGATACTACATAGTATTTTTATAGTGTTTTTTCTATTATTATAATTAAAGTCATGTTCTTTGTTTTAACTTTCTTCACTTGGCTTTGATTATATGCAACAAAAGAAAGCACGATAACTTCAACACCTTTCTTTTCTTTTAAATAGAAATAGAATATATGTCTTAATACTACATTAATTATTTTATATGTTTAAAATGTATTTTTTTTAAGGGTTAAATATGTTTTTAGTCCCTATAAAATTTGAAATTTTATTTTTAGTCCCTCCTGGGTTTTGGCAACGGTTTTAGCTGGTTTTGGCAACGATAAGGACTAAAAATGAAATTTCAAACTTTATAGGGACTAAAAACATATTTAACCCTTTTTTTAATATACGACAAAAGAGCAGAGTTAGCCCATGGGTAAGCCGACTTACGAAAGGACTTTAAACCTCATAATTTTTACTATAAAAAAATTTAATTTTTTTTTAATTTGGTTTTAAATATTTCAAAGATACTTTTGTATTGCATCCCAGAAGTTTTTAATACACCATGCGAATTTTCACATATTCTATTTGATTTTGGAGATACATCTTCGAACAAGTTTATTTCTGAATAAATATTGACATATTTCAAATATATATCTCCGAAACAATTTTAAATATTCAAAACATGTCACTCTGTTGTCATTTACATTTGAATAGCATCTGCATCTCCGATAATATTCCGGAGATACATCTCCGAAGTGTATTAGAACAGGTGTTTTTCACTATAAGTTGTATATTTGTTTTCAAATGAAATATAATGCACGATCCAAAATAATTATAAAAAAAAAAAACTTAATTAGTCTGGACGATCCATAGGAGATGACAATCACAGTGGGAAAGGCCTCCTGGGAACTGTGTGCGGCGAATTGTGTAGTATCCTCGAGGTAGTCAGGGACGAGGAAGTCCTCTGGCCGCGAGACAGACATGGCAACTTGCGGGGGAGGACTAGATGGTGAAGCTTATGTTTCCTTCTTAGACTCAGATGTCTCTCGTCGGGAAGCTTCTCCCTTCTTAGTGTACTATTTCAGGTAACCCTGTTTGATGAGGATCTCGATGGCGTCCTTTAGATGAACGCAATCTTCGGTCACGTGGTCGTGATTACGATGGAAGCGGCAATACTTGCTCTTGTCTGTGTTGGCCTTCGACGTTGTTGGTTTGGGGAAACGGACAACCCCTTGCTTAAACTCTGCTTTAATGCATTCGAAGAGAATACTCTCGCGGGGAGCTGTTAGCAAGGTGTACTCCGTGAATCGACCAGCAGGTCCTTTATGCTTGTGAGGACGATCGTCTCGTCATCTCTCCTTATCGCGACGGGGAGCTTATGGCTCGTCCTTTTTTGTTGCCTTGGAATTCTCCTGGTCCCTTGAATCTCGGGCCTTATAGGCGGCTTCTTTTTCCTCGTATTGTATAAAAGCTTGGGCCTTACGAAAGAGTTTGGCCAGAGTACGAGGTGTCTCGATGCCCACTGTTTTGCAGAACTCACTTTTCGGCCTCATCCCCTTCTCGAGGAGGTATTTCTTCATGAGGTATTTCGACGAGGTGACTGAGCCTCGGGGAAGACTCTTATACCAGGTCATGGCTCCTTTCTGAGGGTGATGGGGAACAGCCTGCACTTGATGGCTCTACTCACGCTGTGGTAATGGAGCATGGCTTCAATGTTGTCTATGTGGTCGCCAGGATCCATGGTGCCATCATAGAGAGCTAGATGGGGAGGCTTCTCCAGCCCGCGAGGGATACAGGTGTCTATGATCTCTTGGGATAGATGTTCATGGATGTCGTCCTCGTCGCTCGTGCTCGATGACATGTATGGGGAATGACTGCGCCTAGGACTTCTGATGTATCGAGGAGAGTGTCTGCGCTGACGACAATGTTCTCGATGCTTTACTGAAGGCTTGGTCCTCTTGGGGGTAAGAGAACGTCTAGACCTCCCAGGAGGGGTACGATGTCGTCTCCTAGTGACCTCTTGCTCAGGCTCTTCCGATTTTGATTGTCCCCTGATGGGGGAAATGCTCCAGGACTTGTCTCGCCGACGTTTCTGAGGGGGAGAACGAGGGCGGGGAGACGGACTGCGAGGCCTTTGTGAAGGAAGTCGCTCTTGAAAGGCATGTTCCAGCATGTGGATCTTCTCGCCCTGCTGGAAGATCAAGTTGTTGGATTTGTTGAGGGAGGCAATGAGGGCCGCAGTGCTGGGATTAGCGTCTTGAGGAACAGGTATGGGCTCAAAGACGTGACCGGAGGTCTGCACGCGTGGTTTCACGTCGGAGGAGGAAGGGGATGCAGTTTTTCTGTCCCTGTGGTCGGTCCCATAGACCACAGCTCCAGGGTTGAGGTGGTCGACGTTATCCAATGTGACGGCGACGGCAGAATCTTGATGGACATCATCGTTATGGTTAGAGGCCATGATGATCGAGGAAATTTTAGATAGTAAGCTTTGGTCTTTAGGTTGAAAAGATGAGGGATCTTCAAAAAGACGGGGAAGCGATGTTTCCCACAGACGACGCCACTGATCTCACTATGCCAAACAAGGGAAAAGAGGGCGTTTTTTTTTTGCCTATGACAGCGCTTAAAAGCGTTGTCTAAGCCTGCGCTGTCGTAGGTAAAGACAGCGCTTTTTATTTATGAAAAAACGCTCTCTAATAGGGGACTTTAGACAGCGCTTTTAAAAGCGTTGTCTAATGTATACGTTTAAAATTTTAAAGAATTTTTTTATATACTTTAGAAAGCGCTTTTTTCTTCAAAAGCGCTCTATAAAGTGGGACTTTAGACAGCGCTTTCGAAAGCGCTGTCTAATGTATACGTATAATGATTTTTTTATATACCTTTAGACAGCGCTTTTTTCTCAAAAGCGCTGTCTTTTGTCTACGTATAATTTTGAAGATTTTTTTTAAAAATCCCATTTTAACCATTTTTTTTATGCAGAAACCTGTATAATTCACATTTCCATAAACCTGTATAATTCACATTTCAATAAACCAGTATGGATACGCATTTCCATCAACAAATTCTATTTCAAAACTAGAATTTACATTAATGCAGAATTCGCACAAATTCTATAAACTAGAATTTGTACATTTCAATAAACTAGAATTTACATGCAGAATTCGCACAAATTCTATTGTATGGTTTCAAACCTGTATAGAATTTACATTTCAATAAACTAGAATTTACATTTACAAAACTATACATTCAAGAAAGAATTCTTCTTGCAATAAAAAATTCGCACAATTCCTCCTTAGTATCTTGCAATTGTTTCCTCGTGTAATAAGGATACGCCATATCATCGAAATACTACATAACAAAACAAAATACACATTATTTAGTTAAAAGTAATAAATTATATGACATATCCGATAAATATTAAAATAAATCCTAAGTTATAATCATAATCCATTGAATGATATAAGCTATATTGAATGATATAAGCTATAATTTTACAACTAGTACCTTTTTCACTAACGTCTCTTTCTTTTCTTGTTTGGAGTATGTTCTACCCGTCTCTTAACAACACGGACGGTTGGATTGATCCAAATACCCTCATTATGATCATTTATAGTATATGATTCATTCGCTATAATATTTTCATCTTGATCATTTCTAGTAAATGATTCAATATCAACATCAATATCACCTTGATCTCCAACGTTTTCATCAATTACTTTGTTAGATAAAAGCACTATAGACCATTTTATACTTGTCGGATCAGTGACATAGAACACTTGTTTAGCTTGAGAGACTAGAATAAAAGGCTCATCTTTGTACCCCACCCTATTAAGATCCACTTGCAAAAATCCTGACTTATCCATTCGTACGCCATTATTATTTTCAACCCACTTGCAACGAAATATAGGAATCTGAAACTTCTCATAATCAAACACCCAAATGCGCTCGATAACCCCAAAATATGACAGATTTGCAAATTTGGGGTTTAAGTCTTTCACACTTGAAATGTGCATTGCTTCAGCTACCACGGTGACACCACTATTTTGCATAGTACTTTTATCCTCTTGTTTTTTGATATAAAATGTGTATCCATTAATTGCGTATGCGCTATAAGAAAACACGACCATACTTGGACCATATGCTAAACATCTCAACCTTTCTGTTATTGAAGCGCGGTATGAATAATACTTTGAATAAATATGATCCTTAAACCAAGGTATGAAACTTCGATTGTGCTCTCGTACTATCCAATTTTCATTTCTATTCGGATTTAAACCTCGGAGAACATCCTTGTGCATTTCAACATACGGCTCAACCTCATTCTCATTGTGCAGAACATACAAATGCACTTGATCCCGTTCGACCCTTAATACTGTCACAACTTCATTTCCAATTAACTTTTTTCCTTCTTTTTTTTCGACAATATGAGATTTGGGGAGTCCAATTGATTGTACATTAGACAGATATTCAGTACAAAACTCAACCGCTTCTTCAACAATGTATCGTTCGGCAATACAACCCTCTGGTCGACTTCGGTTTTTCATATACCCTTTTAATATTTTCATATAACGTTCAGCAGGGTACATCCATCTCATATAAGTCGGACCACACAATTGTGTCTCTTTCACCAGATGAACAACTAGATGAACCATTATGTCAAAAAACGAGGGAGGAAAATACATTTCAAGATCACACAAAGTAATAACTATTTCTTTTTGCAATGTTGGTAAGATCGCAGGATCGATCACCTTACTGCAAATTGACTTGAAGAAAAAACATAATTTAGTTATTGCGCTTCTTACTTTTTATGGCAGAATAGAACGTATACCTATTGGTAGAAAATGTTCCATTATAACATGGCAGTCATGCGTCTTTAAACTCTTTAACTTGAGGTCTTTCATATACACAAGTCTTCTAATATCTGAAGAGTATCCTTCTGAAACTTTAACTTCACTTAGAAACTTACACAATAATTTTTTCTCCTTTCTAGATAGAGTATACGCAGCAGGTGGTAGATATGTTCGTTTTCCTTTCTTCAAGGGTCCTAATTCAGTTCTTATCCCCATATATACCAAGTCCTTTCTTGCTTTAAGGCCATCCTTAGACTTTCCTGGTATATTGAGTAACGTACCAATAACACTGTCAAATACATTTTTTTCAATATGCATAACATCGAGAAAATGTCTTACATACAACGACTTCCAATATGGCAGTTCAAAAAAAATTGACCTCTTCTTCCACCCACTCTTGACAAGTGTATGTGCAAAAGGCTTTCCAAACTGAGTTATCACATCTTTCACCTTTTCAAAAATTTCATCACCTGTCAATATAGTTGGAGCTCTACCATGTTCTAGCTCTCCATTGAATGCTTTTCTCCACCCACGATAGTGATGATTAGAATTTAAGAATCTACGATGACCGAGAAAGACATTCTTCTGACCAAACTCTAATCGCGTTCAATCTATTTTATCTTCACAAATAGGACATGCACATTGACCTTTTATGCTGTACCCTGATAGATTTCCGTATGCTGGAAAATCATTAATTGTGCCAAACAACATCGCCCTCAAGTTGAAACTTTATTTCCTATATCCATCATAAACCTCCACCCCGTTCTCCCACAAAAATTTTAAATCTTCGATTAAGGGTGCCAAGTATACGTCTATGTCATTCCCTGGTTGTCTAGGCCCAAAAATTAACATAGATAACATCATGTACTTACGCTTCATACATAACCATAGAGGTAGGTTATAAATCATTATGATCACAGGCCAAGTGCTATGTGAGATACTTTGAATACCGTGTGGGTTCATTCCATCAGTAGATAATGCCAAGCGAAGGTTTCTTGCTTCTTTTCCAAATTCAGGATAATCATCATCAATTTTCATCCACTGTGGTGAATCTACCGGATGTCAAAACTTTCCATCAATAATTCTTTCATCTGCATGCCAAGTCAAGTGTCTTGAATCGGTCTCACTACGAAACATGCGTCTAAATCTCAGAATTATAGGAAAATACCATAAAACTTTTGCTGGAGACAACTTTTTCTTATATCGAGAGACACCGCATTTAGGACACTTATTTAACGATGCATACTCATTTCGAAACAATATGCAATCGTTTGGACAGGCATGTATCTTATCATAGCTCATGCCAATAGAGCACAACATCTTTTTGGCCTCATATGTTCGATTGGGAAGAGCATTATCCTCTGGAAGCATATCTTTCATAAGGGCCAATAATTCTGTGAAACTTTTATCCGACCATCCATTGCCCGCCTTTAAGTTGTACAACTTTAATACCGCAGACAATCTTGTAAATTTGGTGCAACCATTATACAACGGTTTCTCTGCATCGCTTACCATTTTGGGACAATCCTTAAGATCTTCTTCAAGTGCTTCTGCAATCTCTTCGACTCTATCAGAATCGTATGTATCTGTGCCATTGTCGTATGAAGCGTAGGTCGTATTATTCCCCGATTCAACATTCCCGTTAATTTTCTCACCATGCAAATTCCAACATGTATAACTTCTATCAATTCCACTCCTCAATAAATGCGATGCCAACTGAACCGCGTCAACCCGACTCCCAAAACAGCAACCCAAGCAAGGACATATCATTCGACTGGGGTCTTTGGCGTGCGCAACAGCAAACTTAACGAATTCTGATACCCCATTGTCGTACTCTTTCGACAATCGACTTGAAGACATCCATTTCTTATCCATAGTTATACTAATTAAACTAAACAAAAACAAAAAGAAAAAATGTTATACCTGTAGGGAAACGATCCGACTTTCACACTTTGAACATAAGTAACCCCTATACACGTATCATAAAATGAAATATCATTAATTGACCAATTATGAGTCATAACTTGATAAGTGGCAACATGTAATCACAAACAAGCAACAATTAGAGGTAAACACCTACATATTCCAAGTACTCAAGAGCAAAATAAATACTTTAGAATCACTAAGTTTAGAGAACAGATCAAAATGCAAGAAGAAAGGTGAGAGACAACCATTAATATAGGCTCATTGACTTATAATATAACTTTAAAAACCACGAAAAATTATAATTTAAAGTATCAAAAAAATTCTCTCCTCAATAAGTATAAAGTAGACAATTAACTTATAACAAAAAGTCACAAGTTCTAGAAAATAAAAGAAATGAACTTGGAAAAAAAGGATAGACCAAACACAATCAATTGGAAAAACAGTACAACACAACTAGCGAAATACAATTTCAATCAATACTAGGTTGTTTATACTAATCAACTTTGCCAAATATACAGTAGAAAATATTTAAAAGTAACCTTCCACAAAACTAGGTTGTATCATGAAGTATCTTTTCAATAATAGTCATCGTTGTGAAGATACTTTAATATTAGTTTCCTTATGAAAATACCTAAAGAATGCATAACACAATGAGCTTTTATCCTCATCGTGAAAGATTAAGGATTGATACTTTGCCAAATATACATGAAAAATAAAAGCAAAAAATAGGTTCGATTCTGCAACAATAAAAGAGGGAGCTTTTATCCTCATCGTGAAAACTTTTTCCGCATAAAAATCAAATCAAAAACAAAAATTAAAAACAGAGAAATGAATAATAAAAGAGCAACAACGTACCTTATTCGTTTTCAGAGGATAAGAGAATAAGAACAACAACAACAACAACGTTTTCACGAATGGAATGCAACAATGACGACAACGGTGACGGCAATGGCAATGCAAGAACGACGGCAAGGGTTTCAGTAGAAGAAACGGTCAAGAGAAGAAAATGAATAGAAGTGTCTGAAAATGTTTAGAAATTGTTTTATATTTTAATTTGTAAATGACCTTAGAGGGTGCTTTTAAGAAAGCGCTTTCTTATGTGCAACCTATAAGAGCGCTTCCCTTAGAAAGCGCTTTCTAAAGTGAAAAGAATTTAAGACCTATAAGAGCGCTTTTATGAAAGCGCTTTCTAAGGTTAACTTTAAACAGCGCTTTTTAAAAGCGTTGTCTAAAGTAATACCTATAACAGCTGTTCTGGACTGGGCCGAGGCTGCCCAACAGTCGAGCAAGCCCAACCCATATAGCATGGGGAGGCCCAATAAGACCCCTCTGCGGGGCACTTGACTGCTGCAGGCATACCAACGTTTCCCCCGAGCACTTCAGTGTCGGGCACTTGGGCCAACAGGGCAGGAGAACCTCGCCCCCGGCGGAGAGGTACATCCTCGACATACCAGCTTCTCCCCCGCGAGGATGACACATATCACTCCTCGACAGACATGGCTCCTCCCCGCGAGGCCCTGTCCGTCATACGGCTTGATTGGTCCTCGACACAGAAGGCTCCTCCACCGCGAGGAGTGTCTAACGGTCCGCACCACGTGGACACGTTCCAAGTAACCTCCCACTTCCGCAGGATTCGGTATGCCCTAACCCCAGAAATCTAGGAGCGGTTACCCCAGGGCGAAGACCACGTGCTGGTCTTCACTACGCCATGTAAGCCCTGGCAGTTACTTGGATTGGGCCTGACAATCCAGCCCAGTGCAAGTAACCGTTGGCCCCACGTTGGGGGCTCTCTATAAATACCCTCTCACTTGAGAGGGTCAGGTTAAGTCACTTTTCTCACTCTTCTTGTATTTGTTGTTACTCTGTGCACTCCCTAACTTGAGCGTCGGAGTACCTTGCAGGTACCCCCCCCCCCCGGCCGTCCTTCAACCTCACCGGAGCCGGAGCTCGACGGACGTCGTTGGCCACCAGTAATTGTCTGATCCAGGTACGATCAGTGGCGCCGTCTGTGGAAAAGTCTATAAGCTTCCCCGTTTTCTCCTCGATAAACCAAAGCTTCCTCTATTCATCACCAACATGGCCAATCCGACCGTCAACCAGGCTCCGGACACCGTGCTCGCGCAACTGGAGAACGGGAGCCACCGTGAGGACGCCATCATCCTCCACGGCGACGAAGGCGACCTAAGGGACGGACAGACCGCCTCCCCGGACTCCCAGGATGCTACCATCAACGTCGTCCGCACGGACGACCAACAAACCCCTCTCCAGCCAGTGGCTCCGCCGTCCAACGCGGACCCAAGCACCGTGGCCCTGTTCGCATTAATCAACCAGACCAATCAGCTGATCGCGCAGCAGAGCACCAGAATCGAAGCCCTGGAGCAAGGACGGGCACAACGATCTTCCCCGCGGAGACATCGCCGTCCCCCGTCACCTCGCCGCTCTCCTTCCCCGCGAAGGACCCCTTCCGAAGATTCTTGGACTCCGTCGCCCGTACGTCATGGTCGACGACCTCGTCTCGAGCGACCCCAACCGGCGATCACCCAGAAACGCCCTCGTTCCCCGCCTCAGAAGGAACCCAGGGCCTCCACCATCTCCAAGAAGTCCAAGCAGACCGAAGAGAGACCAAAGAACCGTTCGAGGAACTCCCCTCCACGGCACCATCGGTCACCTTCGAGATCCCCGGCTGGTAGCGACGACGAGGACCAAAGGACCCCCTTGTCGTGGGAAATCATGGACGCCCCAATCCCTCCAGGCATGGAGAAACCTCCACCGTTGGGGACCTACGACGGGCTGACCGACCCCGACGATCACGTGGAGAGTTTTGAAGCGATGCTCGACTTCCGAAATGTCAGGGGAGCCATCAGGTGCAGCCTATTCCCCACCACCTTACGGAAGGGAGCCATGACATGGTACAAGGGTCTGGAACCTGGTTCGATCACGTCATGGAAACAACTGAAGCAACGCTTCACCAAACACTTCACCGCGTCTCGTCGACACCCGAAGACAGAGGCTGCCCTAGAAAAGATCTTCCAAGGGAGCAACGAATCCCTTCGAAATTACATTGAGAGGTTTAACAAGGAAGCCGTCGAGGTCCATACGACCGACGACATGAAGAAATACTTAATTATTCACGGACTACGCGCCGGGTCGGACTTTGCCAAATCCATTGGCCTCCGAAGACCCCGGCGTCTCGAGAACCTTCTCGCTTGGGCCCAAAAGTACATCGAACTCAAAGAGACGGAAGCAGCCCAGATTGCTCTTGAGACGAGACGCAAAGAAGGCCCCCGTGGCCACAAAGACGATGACGCTTCTCCCCGACGGGGAGGAGAAAAGAAGAAAGAAAACCGCAATCGAGATCCCCGGGAACAGCGCGGGCCAGCTGGCCGATTCACGGAGTACACGCCGCTCAACACTTCCCGGTCTCGAATCCTCTCAGACTGCCAGAATTCCGAGTTTGTGAAAGGAGGAGTTCGCTTCCCGAAGCCCGCGGCTCCCAAACCAAACGTTGACAAATCTAAGTACTGCAGGTTCCACCGAAGCCATGGGCACGTGACCGAAGATTGCATCCACCTCAAGGATGCCATTGAGATTCTCATCAAAGAAGGGCACTTGAAGAAGTATGCCCAACAGAATGACCCTCCTCGTCCCAGCTCAAAGGGAGCACAGAACGTCGAGGAGGCAACACCTCCTCCCGGCGACGTCCAGCTTCAGGTCGCCCTCAGCGTCACTCGACCCAAGGACTTCTTCGTCCCCCCAATCATCGAGGGCGAAGAGGAAATCCGCAACATGTGGGCGACTTTCCCCGACGAGGGCCCCGTCACGGCCCGCAGTACCTGAGAAGGCTTCCCCAAAGCAATGGTTATCTCCGGAGGCGATCCCGGGAAAATATCGGTTGGGTCGATCAAACGGAAGTTTGACGAACTGGAATCCGCGACATCGTCGAAGGCGACCACCCTCGAGAAAGTGCGGGGAAACTCCAATCCCATCACCTTCTACCTCGAGGAACTCCCCGGGGGTGCCCTAAACGCCACTATTCCCCTCCTGGTCAGGGCACAAATGGCGAACTTTGACGTCCGAAGAATCCTAGTCGACCAGGGGAGCTCGGTCGACATCATGTATTCTCATTTGTTCGGGACCCTTCAGCTGGACGAGAGGCATTTGACCCCGTACGTCGGGTCAGACCTACAGGGGTTCAATGGAACCACCACCAGACCATGGGGTTACGTGGAGCTAATGGTTACGTTCGGGGCCGAAGACACGGCCCGACAGGTGAAGATCCGCTTCCTGGTGGTTGAATGCCCATCCCTTTACAACTGCATCCTCGGAAGGACCACCCTTGCTGAACTCACGGCGGTCCCGTCGACGGTCCACCTCAAAATGAAGTACTACACGAGGAGGGGACGAGTAGTGACAATGCACGGGGACATCGACGCGGCCAGAAGATGCTTTGACGCCGCCGTCAAAGGCCTAAGTTCCATTGGTCCCAACCTAAGGCCGTGGCCAAACCACCCCCGGACGTCGGATAGATTCCTCTCCCGTGCGTCAACGCGGTCGACCTCGACAGCAGGTTCTCCGGCGAGCCCGATGAAGACAGAGTCGAAGACCCCGACCACCAGGCGGAAAACAACGGGCAGCCTCTCCACCCAGCGCGCCCCATCCCAGATGGAGATTTCGAGCTCGTGGCCCTCGGAGACGACCCAGATCGCAACGTGAAGATCGGCACCGGGATCCCCGACCTAGCCAAAGAGTAGCTGAAAGCATGTCTGAGGGAGAACGCTGACCTCTTCGCGTGGAGCGCATCCGAGATGCCTGGCCTCGACCCCGAGGTGGCTTGCCATCAGCTCGCAATAGATCCGGCCGCTAAGGCCATAGCACAACGTAGGCATAAGCAGTCTCCCGAGAAAGCGGAGGCTGCTGAGAAAGCTGTAAAAGACCTCCTAGAGGCAAATTTTATTTCGGAAGCCAAATACACGACATGGCTGTCCAACGTTGTACTTGTTAAGAAAAATAATGAAAAATGGAGAATGTGCGTTGATTATACCGATCTCAACCGGGCTTGCCCGAAAGACTGTTATCCCTTGCCTAACATTGACCAACTGGTCGACAATTCTGCAGGTTACAAACTACTATCTTTCATGGACGCCTATTCAGGATACAACCAAATTCCCATGGACAAGGTGGACAAGCAACACACGGCCTTCATGACCACGTCAGGCAACTACTATTACAACGTAATGCCCTTCGGTCTGAAGAATGTCGGTGCGACCTATCAACGGATGATGAACAAGGTCTTCCGGACTGAAATCGGCGACATGCTCGAAGTCTACATGGACGACATGATCATCAAGTCTGCAGAAGAAGTCAACCACGCCGCACACCTCCAGAAGGTGTTCGACACGACGAGAAGATGCCGCATGAGGTTTAATCCCGACAAATGCACCTTCGGTGTCCGGGCGGGAAAGTTCCTCGGATTTTACCTCACGGAACGAGGAATCGAGGCAAACCCCGACAAGTGTAGAGCCTTTTCCGAGCTCCCTACTCCGGGCTCGAAGAAGTCAATACAATCATTGAACGGAATGCTCACCGCCCTTTCCCGGTTCGTCGCCAAATCCGCACAGTACGCACTCCCATTTTTCAAACTTCTCCGGCAAAAAGCGGAGTTTGAGTGGAGCGAGGAATGCGAACAAGCCCTCGCACACTTGAAACAAGTCCTATCGCAACCCCCGGTCCTCTCGCGACCCGAGAACGGGGAAACACTCTTCTTATATCTTGCGATCACAAGCGAAGCGGTCAGCGCCGTCCTCATTCGTGAAACCCCGGACGGACAGAAGCCAGTTTACTTCACGAGCAAAGCTCTCCAAGGCCCCGAGCTCAGGTATCAGCAGATCGAGAAAGTCACACTGGGCCTTGTCACCGCAGCCAGAAGACTACGCCACTACTTCCTCGGCCATACCGTCGTCGTGAGGACCGACCAGCCGATCAGGCAACTCCTCAGACGACCGAATATGACGGGGAGGATGCTCAAGTTGTCACTCGAGCTGGCCGAATTCGACATCCGATATGAAGGGATGAAAGCCTTGAAGGCACAGGTACTGGCCGACTTTGTAGCAGAGATGACCGTCCCGGAACCCTCAACCAACGGGTCGCAGAAATGGACAATCTATGTCGACGGAGCATCCAGCCCAAAAGGAAGCGGAGCGGGAATCATCCTCGAAAACGAGGAAGGAATCCTCATCGAGGTGTCCCTCAAACTGTCCTTCCCGACTTCGAACAACCAAGCCGAATACGAGGCCTTCCCCGCGGGACTCAGGCTGGCCGAGGACCTTGGCGCCAAAAAGGTCAAACTTTTCACCGATTCCCAGCTCGTAGCCTCGCAAGTCCGAGGAGAGTACCAAGCCAAGAACGACAGTCTCATAGAATACTTGGCCTTGGTAAAAGAGAAGATGAAAAAGTTCACCTCGGCGGACGTGACTCACATTCCCCGGGAGCATAATGCCCAAGCGGACGTCCTGTCAAAATTGGCGAGCACAAAGAAGAAAGGCGGGAACAAATCCGTCATACAAGAGGTGCTTTCCCGCCCGAGCATTGACAAACCGGGCATGGTTTCGGACATCAACGCCATGGGGACAGCGATTGCTGGATGACCCCGGTATACGAATACCTCACGACGGGCAAACTCCCTGAAGATCCCAAAGAAGCAAGAATGGTCAAGAGACGGGCGTGCTCATACACTATCGTCGAGGATAAGCTATACCGGCGAGGATTCTCTATTCCCCTCCTCAGATGTGTCGCGGATACCAAGGTCCCCGACATACTCCAGGAGATCCATGAAGGAATCAATGCGCAGCACCTCGGCGGACGATCGCTAGCTCGTAAAGCACTCCGGGCAGGATATTACTGGCCCACCATGCAACAAGACGCCAAGGAGCACGTCAAGAAGTGCGATAAATGCCAACGGCACGGGGATATGCACCTCGCTCCTCCCAGCGAGCTCACGTCGCTATCTTCCCCGTGGTCGTTCGCATGGTGGGGGATGGATATCCTCGGACCTTTCGTCCAGGGGTCGTATCAAAACAAATACCTCATCGTCGGGGTAGATTACTTCACGAAGTGGATTGAAGCAGAAGCATTGGCCAAAATCACTGCCTTCAACATACTACGTTTCTACAAAATAAATATCCTCGCCCGGTTCGGAGTACCTCAAGCCATCGTCACCGACAACGGGACCCAGTTCACCGACAGGAACTTCCAGGACTTCGTCACAAAACTAGGCACGAAGCAGCACTTCACGTCGGTCGAACACCCTCAAACAAACGGACAGGCTAAGGCCGCGAACAGAGTGATCCTTCGAGGATTAAGACGGCGACTGGGCGACGCCAAACGACGGTGGGTCGAAGAGCTACACAGCGTTCTCTGGGCCTACCGAACAACCCCACACTCCACGATCGGGGAGACCCCTTTCCGTTTGACCTATGGAACGGAGGCAGTGATCCCCGTGGAGATCAGAGAACCCTCGAGGAGGACGGAAGCCCCCCTCGACGGGAACGCGAACGATGAAGCCTTGAGGGAAGAACTCGACTTCGTCGAGGAAACACGCTCGGGGGCTTCTCTCCGAGAGGCGTCACTTAAACAAAAAATAACACTACGTTATAACGACAGAGTCATTAAACGTGATTTTCAGGTGGGTACCCTCGTCCTACGAAGGAACCAGAAAGACTCACGAGAAGGCAAACTCGCCGCGAACTGGGAGGGCCCGTAGCGCGTCCGCGCGAAAACGGGGACAGGAGCCTATTTCCTCAAAAATCTGCATGGGGAAGAACTTGCTCGACCATGGAATGCTGAAAAGCTAAAACAATATTACAGTTAAACACTGCACGCGGCTCACTAGCACCGCGATTACGGGGACGCGCTAGGGTACAAGCGCGACACCCCTATAAGAACACGACGATCAGAGACCGCGTTGTGTGTGCGCGAGGACATTTGATCCGGCGGGGATACCTCGATCGAGGCCCACCGTCGTCGTGCCAACCGGGCATAACACCCAGCTCGCGATGGGAAGTTCATGCCACGAGACTAGGACCTCGACCGAGCTCTTAGCCTCGTTGAAGGTCGGAGTCCTCCTCCGGCCGCCCGACCAGCTCTCCACGCGGTCATGGACTATCAAGGTCGAGCAAATCCCGAAGCCTTATTACTTAGGCAAAAATAAAGTATAACAAACACCACATCACACACAAGGAAAATTAACAAAGAGGTATTATAAAGTACGAATATCGGGCAAAACCCTTAGTCCAAAAAGTTACAAATATAAGCCCACAAGCGGGGCAAAAATAACCGTTGTGCAAATAGTACATAAAATAAGCCCACAAGCCGGGCAAAAACAAAGTGGCACGCAGGCCAAGAAAAACACAATCCTATGCAGCATCCTCGGCATCAGTCTCGGTCGCGTCTGGCCCGCCTCCACCATTGTCGTGTCCGCCTTGACCGAGCGGAACTATCTGGCCATCCACCACCTCAGCGTCGGGGTCAATCCCTTCGGTGACGAGGCCGGGGTTGAGAACCCGAAGCTGCGCCACGGCACTTCGGAACCCTATGTCTGCAGTTTCAATAGCATCGTCCTCTGATAGCCGAAGATCTTGCTCGAGCTTCCGGAGTTGGGCCACAAACGCTGCTCGAGTGGTTAGGAGCCTGTCCTCCTCGGTTTCCCCTTCGGCCGGTCGCACAGCATCTTCCAACTCAGCAATCCTTTCCTTAAGCTGTTTCTCCTCCGCCTCCAGCTCGGCGATTCGGGCAAGGTGGCCTGTCTCCTTTTCCTCGACTTTCTTAAGCTTGTCCTCGACCTGCTGCTGCTGCTCGCTTTGTTCCTTGTTCAGGTCTCGGCACTCCTTTAATTCCTTGCGGATACCGAGCATCTCAGCGCCCAACGTCTCCAGCTGTTCCTGCAAGCGGGCAAGTTCAGCAGCAGGACGGGTCTCGTCATTGAGAATGATAGCAGTCGAGCAGATACGCATGACGGCCGACAGGTCCTCAAAAATCATCTTCCTCCTCACTTCAGTAGCAGTCCCCAGCACAGTTTGGATCTCGGAGGGAAGGGTGCGAGGATAAGTGACCTCGGAGAAGAAGTGAGGTTTTTGATGGCAGGGGGGAAGGTCAAAGCTGGAAGGAACCGGGGGACTGTCTTCACCACCCAGGTCGACGACCTCCGCAACGCGTTGCCTCTTCGGAGTCCCTTGGGTAGCCGGGGATTGGCTTCCCGCAGGAGTTGTACGACCACCCGCGGTCCCCGACACAGCGGCAGCAGGCTGAGACTGAGTGGATCCTTCGGGGGCGGCGGCCGTGGAAACACCCTCGTGCGGGGCCCCAGAAGGGACAACTTCTTGATCTTTTGAGCGCGACGCCTCTTCCCGGGCCTGCGCTTCCCGGGCCCTCTTCGCTTTCAGCTTCTTCAACCTCTCCTCGGCTCCGGCCATTGTTCCTGCAAAAGGAAAGAAAACGTTAGTAAAGCGAGAAACACAGATGCGAGGAAGACCTAAAGCGATGACGTTTTCACCACCTAACAATTCGATGGCTTCCTCGTCGGAGAAGGTCTCGAGCAGAACGCGGGTGTTTATCAGGCGACGTTCTTTCTTCACCTGCCCATCTGCACCTATTATAGGCTGGCCGTCCAGCGTCTCGTGTCGAGCTTCGGTGAAACTGTCAACGAAAGCTACGATTTTATCGTAGGCTTCCCGCTCGTAGGCCTCCATCTGAACACGCTTCATTTTATATTTGTCAACTCCCTTCTTAAAATGTTCCTCCGTCCAGTACAGAGGAAACTTTGGCTCCAGCACCTCCTCGGAACGGCCGTCGACCTCGCGGGTGACTTTCCGGTACAATGAATATATCGCCTCGAGGGTGACCGGCTTCACGTAGAAATAGCGGAACTTGAAATCCCGGATGGAATCCAAGTAAGTATGAAACAGTGCCTTGCTCTGCTTGAAGGACACCTAGCCGTGTCGACCTCCGGTCGACGACCGTTGGAGGTGGAATATGCGGAAGAAAAGGCGAACGGTCGGCACGATCTCCAAATATTTGCATACGAGCTCGAAGGCCCGGATGAAGGCCAGCGAGTTCGGATGAATCTGCGAAGGGGCCAACTTCAACCAGTCAAAGATCCCCTCCTGTAAATCCGTGAAAGGCAGCCTCCACCCCGCCTTCTCGAACATAAACTCATATAAGGGGACTCGCATTCCCCGGTAAGGGGAGCATATCCGGTGATGCTCCTCGGGACGAAAAACCTTCCAGGATTGGCCACTTCCGATTAGTCGGTGCTCGACGGTGCAAAAAGCATCGTCCACATCTGGGTACACGAAGATGGACGACATCTCCAGGGCTTCGTTACAGACCCAATCCTCGAGCGGCCTCTCTTGCGCAAAGGCCATGTGAGCCATGGGGGAGTCGGGCTGGTCGTCGTCGTTTTCCTCGAAATATCCTACGGCCACCTCCGCATCCAAATCGTCCATTTACCTGAAAAGCAGAAGGAAACGGTGAATTCGATTGGTCGTATCAAATTCACCCCTCCACCGCTGTTCAAGCGAACGGGCGAGGAAGGGGCAAGGCTTTCTCAACTCCCCGACGCGATCGGCCGAGGATCAACTTGCCCACCGGGGGAACTCATCGTCTCCCCGGAAGGTTCTGCCCCGTGTCCCCGCGGCACTAACAAATATACTGATTATTAAGGACCCCGAGACATTCAACGGGTCCCCGACGTGTTCGTCCCTGATCCCCGAGATATTCATCAAAAGCGAGCAAAGCTCTTCGCACTCTCTCCCTCCACAACTAAAGATTCCCGCCGTATTCGCCAGGAATCCCTTCGTTTCTCATGGGAATATCATCAATTCACCAAGGAAACGTCCTACACTAGTTAAAATTGAAGGAAAACGCAAAATAAAGGTCCGGTTTGAAGCAAATACCTGATAAGCGGCGGTGTAGGGTTCCCGCACGGAGTTTTTCGGCAATGGTACGGCGGCAAACGGCTGTCGTAGCGGAGGAAAGGCTTCCGGCAGAGAGTGCCCGACGATTGACGGCAGCGAGCTACGACGGAAGAGGTTAGAGAGAGAAAGAGAAGGATTCTTGAGAGAGAAGCAGAAAAGTGAAAAATGAGCGAGGGGAGCGGCTTTTATAAGCGGTTTTCGCGAGACTCGAGGGGCATAGGGCACTCGAGTGCGCTACCCTAGCCAGCCGCCCTAGCCTCCCTAGGTAATAATGGCAGCCGACACGTGGCACGCATGCAGCCGCCCATCTCCCCACGCGTGTCGTTTCGGTTTTCCCCAACGCTTCGAATCCGAAACCCTTCATCTCCCCGACCATACGACCAGACACATCTGTCCGACGCCCGACGCCCATCCGGCCGAAGGAATTTCGCACATGAGAACGACCTCCTCGGTTCCTCTCTTGGCGTATCCTCGACATGCCAATAACCCTTAAGTCATTACTCTGCCACCCCAGAGCAACGACTTGGGGGGCTCCTGTTCTGGACTAGGCCGAGGCTGCCCAACAGTCGAGCAGGCCCAACCCATATAGCATGGGGAGGCCCAATAAGACCCCTCTGCGGGGCACTTGACTGCTGCAGGCATACCAACGTTTCCCCCGAGCACTTTAGTGTCGGGCACTTGGGCCAACAGGGTAGGAGAACCTCGCCCCCGGCGGAGAGGTACATCCTCGACATACCAGTTTCTCCCCCGCGAGGATGACACCTATCACTCCTCGACAGACATGGCTCCTCCCCGCGAGGCCCTGTCCGTCGTACGACTTGATTGCTCCTCGACACAGAAGGCTCCTCCCCCGCGAGGAGTGTCTAACGGTCCACACCACGTGGACACGTTCCAAGTAACCTCCCACTTCCGCAGGATTCGGTATGCCCTAACCCCGGAAATCTAGGAGCGGTTACCCCAGGGCGAAGACCACGTGCTGGTCTTCACTACGCCACGTAAGCCCTGGCAGTTACTTGGATTGGGCCTGACAATCCAGCCCAGTGCAAGTAACCGTTGGCCCCGCGCTGGGGGCTCTCTATAAATACCCTCTCACTTGAGAGGGTCAGGTTAAGTCACTTTTCTCACTCTTATTGTATTTGCTGTTACTCTGTGCACTCCCTAACTTGAGCGCCGGAGTACCTTGCAGGTACCCCCCCCCCCCCCCCCCCCCCGCCGTCCTTCAACCTCACCGGAGCCGGAGCTCGAGGGACGTCGTTGGCCCCCAGTAATTGTCTGATCCAGGTACGATCAACAGCGTTTTCCAAAAAAGCGCTTTCTAAGGTGGCATCCATTTATTGCATTTAACAGCGCTTTTTAAAAGCGCTTTCTAAAGCCTGTCTTTTACTGCGCTTTTTTTTAGCGAAATTTTTTTATTCTTTTTAGTAGCACTTTTTTATAAAAGCGTTGTCTTTTTGGTGCTGTCTATTCCTATTTTTGGCGTAGTGTCTGGGGTGATCATAATGGATCTTCGTGGCCTTCCATGTAGGGCAGGGATGATGGTTGTAGGAGAGGAAGGGGGTGTACCGGCAAGGTACTTTGATGCCAAAGTAAGATTGGGCTAGAGAGAACAAGTACAAAGTATTTAGGTATGAGTTAGAATGAATATTGGATATTGAATACCTAACCCTCTCAAGTGAGAGGGTATTTATAGAAAAACACAAAGCGCGGGGCCAAGGTCCCCAATGTGGCCGAAATATCTGGTCGACGAATGGGAGACTGCCAAGTGGAAGGTCTAGCGCGTGACCTTTTGACCTGGTCCAACTGTCCCCGTAAACTCCGGAGGGGGAGTTGATCGAGTGAACTGTCAAGCGCGTGAGGAGGACGTCCTCAACGGCTATATTGTGCCCAACGGCTAGATTGTCTGAACCTCGTTATTGGGTCTTGCCAAAAGTTGGACTGGGTTGGGCCTTGCCCTACTGTGGACCACGTGCCTGTCCAATCCAGAACAAATAGTCATCAAAATTTAAAGCTATTTTTTTTATAATAGTGACTAGAAAAATGAGTATTTTATCACATAAGAGTATGATTATAAATTTACATAGTAGGAATGCTTTTTACTTATTATAGAGAAATGAAACCTTACCTCATTTGGACGGACCCTAATTCCCTGCAGTCAAAAAACACTGCATTCGCGCATTCATTCTTAAACAGCCGTAGTTATGATTTAAAACAAATAATTTTGAAAAATTTTGTTTTCTCTAAACCATGCGATTAAGATCGAATGGCTTTAAACATCTTGACAACATGAATGTGGCAAAATCATGATTGCAGGGCTGGACAACGGGCCAGATTGGGCGATTTCGGGCCCAAAAACCTCACCCAACAAAATCTGCGGTTGATATGTGTAGGTCCATTTCCGCCCATTATTTTAAACGGTTTGGACGGGTTGAGTTGGAGCGGGCCGCAGGTTAATTCAAACGGTTTAGTCAGGTTATTGGGTTAATTTTATTTTTAAGCCCAATACCACATTTTGAGAATTTATCTTTAAAATTAAAATAATACAAAGATCAAAAGAATCTAAATACAAATTAAAGCATAAAAGAATACAAAGTTTGCAATAGAATAATGAAAATCTCATAAATTCAACATTATACAGATACTAAAGCAGGTTCAGAGAGATTGTTATATGTAAATCCTTCAAATGAGTCCATTTTGGTTGCCTCATCAATCCTACATAGAGAAAAAACAAAATTCAGAAACCAACTTATGTGTATAAATGTATACAAAATATGTGAAGTTCTTTTTATTGGTTTTGTTGAAGTATTTAAAACCTTTGCTTACCATATTCATTAAGAGGTGCAACATAGTCTTATCTTGTAGCAATGAAATGACTACTAAGATTTCTACCAAAATTTGTTCCTCCATGATTCTAATATGAACAAAACAAAGGGTCAAGTTCAATATGTAAAACAATGAGCCTATACAATTACACATGTAATAATTGATAAAATATCCCCTTTTTAGTATAAATCTTGCAATTGAAAATGTCAATCTTCAGTAGATCGCTGAGATTCTAGACCTCAAAATTCGGTAAACCGGCATGCATAAAAAAGGATTATAAGCAAGATATAGTCAAGTTAAATCTATCCTATATTTATCTTAATATTATTTATAAAAAAAGATTCAATTGAACTTACAACAGAAACAAGAGCATCATCTTCCTTGCACATTATCAACGGAACTCCGGTATTAAGTCTATTAGCCATATATGCTGGCCATTTATTACAGGATTTACCAAGAGCACCAATTTCATACTCCATTGGTCTATATTCATTATCAATCTACGCAGAATTACAAGTTCTAGTCAATAAATAAAAACTAAAAAATACTATAAAAATATGGTTGAGTTAATTAGAAAGCTAGCAGTATATTTAATTTACTTGTGTAGTATATTCAAAGCATTTGCCAATTAGACATTGGGTACTCTTTGTAGAAAGACATGCATACAGTACTCTAACACACCAAATTAAACAAAAGTTTTCATATGTAGTTGAGAATATCCAGAATTGATAAATTTTCATCTTCTTTGACTTTCATTATCTTCTCAAGGGTATAAACTGTAAAATAGAGGACAAAAGCCACTAAGAAATATGATGACTAATATAAAGCCTTATATAAAATTAATAAAAACCAAGAAGCATGCTACTGTTACTAAAAAAGCATGGAACTTATGTTGAATTACACTAGACAGAACAAATAATAAGATTGAACATTTGGGTAAAACACCTTAAGAGATAAAATGACAGCAGGATAGAAAAGACACATTTTGCATTAGTCGGGAACCGGGCGGGTCAGGGTACCCACCGTTCAGACATTGTTACCCGGCCCGCCCATTTAAACCAACTTAACCCATCATCGACACCCGCTGAACCCGTTGGACTGTTTGGACCCGCCCATTTCATTTATTTTTTTCAGTTTATATTGGGTTGGGTTGGGCCTCCGTCCAGCCCTACCTACCACCATGTTGGTCATGAATACCCTAAGTGTATTGGATGTTACACTCTACTACAAGAGCAATCATTATTTGTCGTGGTTAAAGCCCCAGGTATATGAAATGTGATTTTTGAAGGGTTTCACCCTTGGAAAAGATGGGGAATAAAAGATAAACATTGTGAAGGATTTCTTCTTATAAATTTGTGCTAAGCAGTTATTCAATCATCACGTCTCTAACATAAAACAGTTCAGTTTTATGTTGTATGATTATTATCTGTACGGTAGATAATTAATTTAAAATTACTTTTTGATGGTACAAAGATCATTCGAATATCATATAAATACTGCTCATAATATTTAGTATAAAAATTAGTGGTAATAATTTCTAAAACGAGAAAAAAATTTAAATAATTATCTAAAAATATTCAATAATTATCATTTGATTACTCAAAATAATTTTTAAAATAAAAAAAAAATTGAAATAATTCTCCAAAGAAAATTCTAAAATTAATATATGATGATTTCTCAACTCAAACTATAAGAAATTAAATAATTTTCTAAAGAAAATTCAAAAAAATATTTAAAAAATTAACGAATAAAAATAAATGATAATTTCTAAATTTAAACGATGAGAAATTAAAATAATTCTCTAAAAAGAATACAAGAAAATATAATTAAAGAGGGAGAAGTTGTCACTTCAAAATAAGCGAAATTATTGGACTGAGATAAAATAATTCAAGATAAATTTTTGGTATGTTATGAAATAAGCAAGTCAAAGAAAGTAATGTGAGCAATGTGGAATTTTGAATTTTTTAACTAACACACAAATACACTTATTTTTTTTAACAATGTAAGACTCGTTTTTTTTAACAAAGCAAGACTTAAAACAACTTTTTCAAATACGTCTTTCTATTAAAATATTAACATCTTCCTATTAAAATATTAACATGTTTCATAGATTTCAAAAGTGTTTTTCTTCACTCATCTCATCCTTAATAAAAAATGTAATCAAAAATAAAATTTTAACACTAGATGTTAGTGTTCTGGACTGGGCCGGAGGTACGCTCCTCAGCCGAGCAGACCCGACCCACACGTTCTAAGGCGGCCCAACGAAGGCCTCAGGCCAGTCAATGTCCGGCACGTGCCACTTCAGCGGTGTCGGGCGCAAACGGCGTTGAGCTTCGGGCAAAGGCGCTGAGCCTTCTCCAGAGTTCACCCCTCCTCGACACGAGGACGCTACTCCCCGCGAGGAGTCATCCCCATCCGCAAGCAAGTCCTCCTCGCGAGGACGTGTCTCTCCTCGACATGCAAGACTTCTCCCCGCGAGGGCACGTTCTCATGTAACTGCCCACTCCCGATGGAATCGGTCTGCCCTAATTCCAGAGATCTAGGAGCAGTTACCCCAGGGCGAAGACCACGTGCTGGCCTTCACTACGCCACGTAAGCCCTGGCAGTTGCTTGGATTGGGCCTGGCAATCCAGCCCAGTGCTAGTGACCGTTGGCCCCGCGCTGGAGGCTCTCTATAAATACCTTCTCACTTGAGAGGGCCAGGTTATGTTCACTTTCACCTTCTTCTTCTGTACTTGCTTTTTCTCTGACCGTTACCTTACTTGAGCGTCGGAGTACCTTGCAGGTACACCCCCCCCCCCCCCGGCCGTCTTTCAACCTCACCGGAGCTGAAGTCCATACGACGTCGTTGGCCACTAGAAACTGTCTGATCCAGGTACGATCAGTGGCGCCGTCTGTGGGAACCCTTTGCTTCCCCGTTTTTCCTTCGTTAAACCAAAGCAACTCTCATTCATCACCAACATGGCCAATCCGTCAGTTAACCAGGCTCTGGACACCGTGCTCGCACAACTCGAGAACGGGAACCACCGTGAGGACGCCGTCATCCTCAACGGCGGCGAAGGCGACGTAAGAGACGGGCAGACCACCTCCCCGGACTCCCAAGACGTGGCTTACGACGCCACCCTCCAAGACGATCAGCACGCCGTTTTTCAACCAGTCGCTCCTCCGCCCAATGCGGACCCGAGCACCTTGGCCCTATTTGCCTTGATCAATTAGACCAATCAGCTGATCGCGCACCAGAATACCAGAATTGAAGCGCTGGAGCAAGGACGGGCACAACGATCTTCCCCGCGAAGACATCGTCGTCCACCGTCACCTCGTCGTTCTCCTTCCCCGCGAATGACTCCTTCCAAAGAATCTCGGACCCCATCGCCGGTACGCCAGGGTCGTCGACCACGTCTCGAGCGCCCCCAACCGACGATCCTCCAGAAACGCCCTCGTTCCCCGCCTCGGAAGGAACCCAGGGCCTCCACCACTTCCAAGAACTCTAAGCAGATCGAAGAAAGACCAAAGAACCGTTCGAGGAACTCCCCTCCACGGCATCATCGATCACCCTCGAGATCCCCGGCTGGTAGCGACGACGAGGACCAGAGGACCCCTCTGTCGTGGGAAATCATGAATGCCCCAAATCCCTACAGGCATGGAGAAACCCCCACCATTGGGGACCTATGACGGCCTGACCGACCCCGACGATCACGTCGAGAGTTTCGAAGCAATGCTCGACTTCCGAAATTCAGGGGAGCCATCAGGTGCAGGCTGTTCCCCACCACCTTGCGGAAGGGAGCCATGACTTGGTATAAGGGTCTGGCACATGGGTCGATCACATCCTGGAAACAACTCAGGCAACACTTCACCAAGCACTTCACCGCGTCTCGTCGACACCCGAAGACGGAGACTGCCCTGGAAAGCATCTTCCAAGGGAAGAACGAATCTCTCCGAAACTACATCGAGAGATTCAACAAAGAAACTGTCGAGGTCCATACGACCGACGACATGAAGAAGTATTTAATTCTCCATGGACTGCGCGCCGGATCTGACTTTGCCAAATCCATAGGCCTCCGCAGACCCCGACGTCTCGAGGACCTTCTTGCTCGAGCTCAGAAGTACATCAAACTCGAGGAGACGAAAGCAGCTCAGATCGCCCTTGAGACAAGACGCAGAGAAGGCCCCCGCGACCACAAAGATGAAGACTCTTCTCCCCGACGAGGAGGAGAAAGAAAGAAAGAGAACCGCAACCGTGATCCTCGGGAACCGGGTGGACCAGCTGGCCGATTCACGGAGTACACCCCGCTCAACGCTCCCCGAGCTCGAATCCTCTCTAAATGCCAGAATTCCGAGTTTGTGAAAGGGGGAGTTCGCTTCCCGAAGCCAGCTGCTCCCAAAGCGAACGTTGACAAATCAAAGTACTGCAGGTTCCACCGGAGCCACGGACATGTTACCGAAGACTGCATTCATCTCAAGGATGCGGTCGAAATTCTGATCAAGGAAGGGCACTTGAAGAAATACGCCCAGAAGAACGATACTCCTCGTCCCAGCTCCCGGGAAGCCCAGAACGTCGAGGAGACGACGCCTCCTCCCGACGAGAGTCACCTTCAGGTCGCCCTCAGTGTCACCCGACCCGAAGACTTCTTTGTCCCCCCAATCATTGAATGACAAGAAGCGATTCGCAACATGTGGGCGACATTTCCCCACGAGGACCCCGTTACTGCTCGTAGCACCTGGGAAAGCTTCCCCAGGGCAATGGTAATCTCCGAGGGAGGACCAGAGAAGCTGTCCGTCGGATCGATCAAGCGGAAATTTGACGAGCCGGAATCTGCGACATCGGCGAAGGCGACCACCCTCGAGAAAGTGCGGGGAAACTCCAACCCCATCACCTTCTACCTCGAGGAACTCCCCGGGGGAGCATCAAACGCCACTATTCCCCTCCTGATCAGGGCGCAGATGGCGAACTTTGACGTTCGAAGGATCCTAGTCGACCAGGGGAGTTCGGTCGACATCATGTATGCTCATCTATTCGGGACCCTTCAGCTCGACGAGAGGCATCTGACCCCGTACGTCGGTTCAGATCTACATGGGTTCAATGGAACCACCACCAGACCATGGGGTTACGTAGAGCTAATGGTTACATTCGGGGCCAAAGACACTTCCCGGTAGGTGAAGATCTATTTCCTGGTGGTCGAATGCCCGTCCCTTTACAACTGCATCCTCGGGAGGACCACCCTGGCTGAACTTACGGGGGTACCATCAACGGTCCACCTCAAAATGAAATACTACACGACCAGGGGACGAGTAGTGACGATGTACGGGGACATCGACGCGGCCAGAAGGTGCTTCGACGCCGCCATCAAAGGCCTGAGTTCCATCGGCCCCAAACCCAAGACCGTGGCCAAGCCACCCCAGGACGCCGAGCAGATACCTCTCCCGCGCGTCAACGTGGTCGAACTCGATAGCAGGTTCCCCGGCGAGCCCAATGAAGACGGGGCAGAGGACCTCGACCTCCAGGAGGAGAACAACGGGCGGCCTCTCTATCCAACGCGCCCCATCCCAGACGGAGACTTTGAGCTCGTGGTACTCGGGGACGATCCAGATCGTAACGTGAAGATTGGCACCGGGATCCCCGACCTGGCAAAGGAGCAGCTGAAAGCATGTCTAAGGGAGAACGCTGACCTCTTTGCGTGGAGCGCGTCCGAGATGCCTGGCCTCGACCCCGAGGTGGCTTGTCATCAGCTCGCGGTAGATCCGGCCGCTAGGGCCATAGCACAATGTAGGCGTAAGCGGTCTCCCGAAAAAGCGGAGGCTACTGAAAAAGCTGTAAAAGACCTCCTAGAGGCAAATTTTATTTCAGAGGCCAAATACACGACCTGGTTGTCCAACGTTGTACTTGTTAAAAAGAATAATGGAAAATGGAGAATGTACGTTGATTATACCGATCTTAATCGGGCTTGCCCGAAAGACTGTTATCCCTTGCCTAACATCGACCGACTGGTCGACAATTCTGCAGGTTACAAACTATTATCCTTCATGGAAGCTTACTCGGGATACAATCAAATTCCCATGGACAAGGTCGACAAACAACACACGGCCTTCATGACCGCGTCGGGCAAATACTATTACAACGTAATGCCCTTCGGTCTGAAGAACGCCGGTGCGACCTACCAACGGATGATGAACAAGATTTTTCGGGCTGAAATCGGCGACATGCTCGAGGTCTACATGGACGACATGATCGTAAAATCCACAGAAGAAGTCGATCATGCCGCGCACCTCAATAAGGTGTTCGACACGACGAGGAAATGCCGCATGAGGTTTAACCCCGACAAATGCACCTTCGGCGTTCGGGCAGGCAAGTTCCTCGGGTTTTACCTCACAGAGCGAGGAATCGAGGCCAACCCCGACAAGTGTAGGGCTTTCTCCGAGCTCCCTACTCCGGATTCAAAGAATTCGATACAGTCATTGAACAGGATGTTCACCGCCCTTTCCCGCTTCGTCGCCAAATCCGCACAGTACGCACTCCCATTTTTCAAACTTCTTCGACAAAAAGCGGAGTTTGATTGGAGCAAGGAATACGAGCAGGCACTCGTCCACTTAAAACAAGTCCTATCACAACCCCCGGTCCTCTCACGGCCTGAGAACGGGGAGACACTCTTCTTGTACCTTGCGATCACGAGTGAAGCAGTCAGCGCCGTCCTCATTCGGGAAACCCCGGACGGGCAGAAGCCAGTTTACTTCACGAGCCAAGCCCTCCATGGCCCCGAGCTCAGATATCAGCAGATTTAGAAAGTCGTCGTGGGCCTCGTCACCGCGGCCAGGAGGCTACGCCACTACTTCCTCGCCCACACCGTCATCGTAAGGACCGAACAGCCTATAAGGCAGCTCCTCGGGCGGTCGGACATGGCGGGGAGGATGCTCAGGTGGTCACTCGAGCTCGCTGAGTTTGACATCCAATACGAAGGGAGGAAAGCCCTGAAGGCACGGGTACTGGCCGACTTCGTAGCAGAGATGACCGTCCCAGAACCTTCGACCAACGGATCACAGAAATAAACGATCTATGTCGACGGGGCGTCCATCCCAAAGGGAAGTGGGACGGGCATCATCCTCGAAAACGAGGAAGGCATCTTGATCGAGGTATCCCTCAAACTGTCCTTCCCGACATCGAACAACCAAGCCGAATACGAGGTCTTCCTCGCAGGACTTCGGCTGGCGGAGGACCTCGGCGCCAAGGAGGTCAAACTCTTCACCGATTCCCAGCTCGTGGCCTCGCAAGTCCGAGGAGAGTACCAAGCCAAGAACGACAGCCTCATAGAATACTTGGCCTTGGTAAAAGAAAAGATGAAAAAGTTCACCTCCGCGGAAGTAACTCACATCCCCCGCGAGCACAATGCCCGAGCAGATGTCTTGTCCAAATTGGCGAGCACAAAGAAGAAAGGCGGGAACAAATCCGTCATACAAGAAGTGCTGTCCCACCCGAGCATCAACAAACCGGCCATGGTTTCGGACATCAACGCCATCGGGGACAGCAACTGCTGGATGACCCCGGTATACGAATACCTCATGACAGGCAAACTGCCCGAAGATCCCAAAGAAGCAGGAATGGTCAAGAGGCGGGCGTGCTCGTACACTGTAGTCGAGGATAAGCTATATCGGCGAGGGTTCTCTATCCCCCTCCTCAGGTGCATCGAGGAGACTAAGGTCCCCGGCATCCTCCAGGAAATCCATGAGGGAATCAACGCACAGCACCTCGACGGCCGCTCGTTAGCCCGTAAGGCGCTTCGAGCAGGATACTACTGGCCCACCATGCAACAAGACGCCAAGGAACACGTCAAGAAGTACGATAGATGCCAGCGACACGGGGACATGCACCTCGCTCGTCCTAGCGAGCTCAAAACGCTATCTTCCCCGTGGCTGTTCGCATGGTGGGGAATGGACATCCTTGGACCCTTCGTCATAGGATCATATCAAAACAAATACCTCATCGTCGGGGTGGATTACTTCACGAAGTGGATCGAGGCGGAAGCATTGGCCAAAATCACGCCCTTTAACATACTGCGTTTTTACAAAAGAAACATCCTCGCCTGATTCGGCGTGCCTCAAGCAATTGTCACCGACAACGGGACACAGTTCACCGACAAGAACTTCCAAGACTTCGTCACCAAACTAGGCACGAAGTAGCACTTCACGTCGGTCGAGCACCCCCTAACGAACGGCAGGCGGAGGCAGCGAACAGAGTAATCCTACAAGGATTGAGATGCCAATTAGGCGACGCCAAACAACGGTGGGTCGAGGAGCTACACAGCGTCCTCTGGGCCTACCGAACGACCCCACACTCCACGACCGGGGAGACCCGTTTCCGTTTGACCTACGGAACGGAAGCGGTGATCCCCGTGGAGATCAGGGAACCCTCGAGGAGGACATAAGCCCCCCTCGACGGGGACGCGAACGACGAAGCCTTGAGGGAAGAGCTCGACTTCGTCGAAGAAACACGCTCGGGCGCTTCTCTCCGAGATGCTTCACTTAAACAAAAAATAACACTACGTTATAACGACAAAGTTATCAAACGTGATTTTTAGGTAGGCACCCTCGTCCTACGCAGGAACCAGAAGGACTCGCGAGAAGGCAAACTCGCCGTAAACTAGGAGGGCCCGTACCGCGTCCGCGGGAAAACGGGGACAGGAGCCTACTTCCTCGAAAATCGGCACGGGGAAGAACTTGCTCGACCATGGAATGCTGAGAAACTCAAACAGTACTACAGTTAAGCACTGGCCGCGGCTCACTAGCACCGCGATCATGGGGACATGCTAAGGTACAAGCGCGACACCCCTATGCAGAACACAATGATCAGAGACCGCGTTGTGTGTGCGCGAGGACCTTTGATCCGACGGGGATACCTCGATCGAGGCCCATGATGACACTGAAATTCACCATATTTTTGACTCCGATTTCGCATGCATTCTTAGTTTTTTAATGTCATTTTATTATGTTATTATTATGTTTTTCTTTGTTTTCAGGTTTTTAGTCTAATCGGAGCCCCGAGCGAGAAAAGGAGCGAAAAGGAGCCGAAATGAGCTAAAATAGAGAAAATCAGCATTTTGCACTTATGGCATCCACTCTGGCGGCCGCCACAGGGTCTTCCATGACGTGGCCATGTCTCAAACTCCTCCCAACTGTTTTTCCCCACGATCTCCAACTGCCCAAGCAATTTTACACTCATGGCGGGCGCCATGGTGTTGTGGCGGGTGCCACAAGAGCAAAACAAGTTCCCGCCCAAATTCAAAAGCTAGGGGCATCCTTGTCTTTTCCACATGTTTCCTTGCCTATAAATAGGACTTTAGATTTTCGTTTTTCTTCATCCAAGCTTAGTTGTTCATAAGCATATATCAGTGTAATAGTGGTAATCGCTTCACATCGAGGTGTTACTACATTCGAGAGATCGAGACTGTAAGAGCCTGTGAGATTGAGTCTTGGAGCACTCTGGAAGGAAGTTAATCCTGCCGCCATTTTACTTTCAGTTCGCATTTATTCAACCACTCCGATTGGAGCAGGTTTTTATTACTTTACCTTTTGTCAACTTTATTTCTTGCACTGTCTTTTAATTTCATTTATTTTCCGCACTGCTATACTTTCATTTACTTTCCGCACTCGCACTACTTTCATTTACTTTCCGCACTCGCACTTAAATACTTTTTTATGAAAAATCTAAAAATGAACTTTTACTTTACCATGTCTGGCTAATTTTATAAAGGTTAGAATGCGAAGATCATAACTGAACCGATAATCCGTACAATTGTTAGTGGAAACACTTAAGGGCTATTTTAACTTTCAATATAAGTTTTCCTATTCTTAAATTCCGTTGGGTAAGATCGAAAGTCGTCCAACGCCTATCTAAACTTAATTGTTTTTAAACTATTTCAAAAACAGCGAAAGCGCTTTGTTTAGTTTATTAGGAGTTTTTAATTTAAAAGGAAAAGAGATTTTAAAACCATTTTCGGACGCGTTAAGAAGTTTAAAGTCTGGTTCGTAAGAACCTCTTTTTTTTTAGAAAACCCAGGTTAAAGTACTTTTCAACTTGGTCAAGATACTATATTTCTTAAAAATAGGTTTACTACTCTAACGCAATGCGCGCCTTTTTATCCGTGAGAATAAGAGGGTTTGATTAGGGGGTACAACTCAGTTCTGAATACGCGAAAACGACAGTTCCTGTCAAATTAGTTCTTTTCAAAGTAGAAAACATTGCCCGTAAGTAGTTCTATTAGCAAGTACTTGGATTATCAATTGGTTGTGTGAATTGCATTCGAACCTGTCTTTATCAATTAATTTTAATTACTTTATTTACTACCGTGCACTCTTCAAAACTACTATTTTCAATCACCTTAGATACACACCTTAACAATAGATAGCGATAGATTGACACTTGGTCTCTGTGGATACGATAATCTTTTATATTACTCTGACGCGTTCGTACACTTGCGAAAAAATACGCATCAAGTTTTTGGCGCCGTTGTCGGGGACCAATTTCGTCAAATTTCGTACCCTGTTGTTATACCGTTTAGACTAAGGAAGTTACCCGCCGGTCAATGCGAAAAACTCGTAGTACCGGAAGTTTAGTAGACCCTCTAGCTGAACCAGAACGTTACGCTCGCGCACGTTTATATTTCCGTAAACTTAGGAAAGCTATGGCCGAAGATCAAAATCAAAGACCTCTTAAGGATTTCGCCCAACCATCCAACGAGGAACCTAGTTCTAGTATAGTAAATCCAGCCATACCAGCTAACAATTTTGAACTTAAACCATCCCTGCTGCAGTTAGTACAGCAGAGACAATTCGCAGGTCTTGCTACAGAGAACCCAAACCAACATTTGAAAAACTTTCTCCAACTAGCAGACACCTTTAAAACCAATGGAGCCCCTCCTGAGGCGATTCGCTTAAGATTATTTCCTTTTTCCCTCAGAGATAAGGCCCTATCTTGGTTAGATTCCCTTCCACCAAATTCCATAACAAGTTGGGAAGACCTTAGAAAAGTATTCCTTGCCAGATATTTTCCCCCGAGTAAGACCGCTGTTCTTCGAAACCAAATAACTAGATTTACCCAAAACCAAGGAGAATCGTTGTTCGAAGCCTGGGAGAGATATAAAGAGCTGTTAAGAGCATGCCCACATCATGGTTTAGAAAATTGGTTAATCATTCAAACCTTCTATAATGGACTTCATTATAACACTAAGATGACCATCGACGCCGCCGCAGGTGGCGCACTGATGAACAAACCTTACCCTGAAGCTAGTGCCCTTATCGAAGATATGGCCCAAAACCATCAATCATGGGGAGTAGAAAGAGCGACAGTGGAAAAGAAGGAAGCCCAAGGAGGAATACATGAGTTAAGATCTATAGACATGATGCAAGCTAAAATGGACGCATTAGCCCTAAGAGTTGAGCATATGTGTACAACCCCGAATACTGCAGCCGCAGTTTCGTCAGATTGTGAGATATGTGGGACGAAAGGACACCAATCCGCAGAATGCAGTCTGTTAAACGAGACCAGCTCTGAACAAGTGAACTACACCCAAGGGAACCCATTTTCAAATACCTATAACCCTGGATGGAGGAATCACCCAAACTTTTCCTATAAGAATAATAACCCTATCCAAAATACTGCCCCTCCGAGACAATCAAGTTATCAAGCCCCAAGATCAAATCAACCTATGCAACCTGTACCACCAAAACCGAGCCTTGAGAGAATCGTGGATAATTTTGTCGCTGCTCAAATCCAACAAAACAAGGAGTTCATGAACCAAAACGTTCATGTTAACGAACTAATTACCCAGTTAGGAACCAAGGTTGACCAAATAATCACTCACAATAAGATGCTTGAAACCCAAATCTCGCAGGTAGCTTTAAACCAAGCCCCTCAGACCACACCTGGAGGACAATTCCCTGGACAACCTCAACAAAACCCGAAAGGACAAGCAAATGCCATTACCCTACGAAGTGGGACCGCTTATGATGAACCTTGTAACCCAAGGTTGAGTGATCCCAAAACTTCTAAGAAAGATGACAACATCCCAGATAAAAAGAAGAAACCAGAGGAATCTGTAAACTAGGAAAGTCAAGAAAAAGGAGAAGAACCCAAAGACAAAACCTATATACCACCCCCGCCATACAAACCACCAATACCATATCCGCAAAGACTTAAACAAACCTAGATCAATAATCAGTATCAGAAATTCATTAAAGTTATAGAAAAACTTCACGTAGAAATCCCGTTCACAGAAGCCATTACCCAAATACCATCCTACGCAAAGTTTCTCAAAGACATCCTTACCAATAAACGTAGACTTGATGATCCGAAACCCTTGGAATGTAATTCTATTGCCGAAAATAAATTAGCAAAAAAGGATAAAGATCCTGGAAACTTTTCCATTCCTTGTATTTTGGGGAGTCATGTCATCGAAAAAGCTTTTCTAGACTTAGGAGCTAGTGTGAGCTTAATGCCCTTAGCGGTTTGCGAAAGGTTAAACTTAGGAGAGTTGCAACCTACCAAGATGTCACTTCAATTAGCCGATAGATCTGTTAAATATCCGATAGGCATACTTGAAGACGTCCCTGTTAGGATAGGTCAGCTGTTTATCCCTACTTATTTTGTTGTCATGGACATTAAAGAAGATGATGACATACCAATTCTTCTAGGTAGACCATTCTTATCGACTGCTGGAGCCATAATAGATGTCAAAAAGGGGAAGCTAACCTTTGAGGTAGGGAACGAGAAGATAGAATTTATACTTTCAAAATTTCTTATGGCACCTGTGATAGGAGACGCGTGTTATGCGATAGATATCATTGATGAATGTGTTAGGGAGTTAGAGCAAGAAGAAGTCATTGAAACAATTAAGCTGCCATCAACTCTTATTTTGGAAGATGACAATTATAAGAAACCCTACATCGATGATAACCTTTACGAATGTTTATCCCTTACCCCAGATCCTATGCCTTGCCCTATTAAACCAGCCTTGGAACTTAAGGAACTGCCTAAGAACCTGAGATATGAGTTTCTTGATGAAGAAATGAATCGTCCGGTTATAGTTAGTGTTGCCTTGAGACAAAAAGAAACAGATCAACTCTTGGACGTTTTACGAAGATATCCCTCAGTCTTAGGATATAATATCTCTGATCTGAAAGGTATAAGTCCATCCGTATGCATGCATCGGATTTCGCTCGAAGTAGATTCAAAACCTTCCAGAGAGCACCAGAGAAGGATAAACCCTATACTGAGTGATGTTGTCAAGAAGGAAGTTCTGAAGTTGCTAGAAGCAGGTATAATATATCAGATCTCGGACAGTAAGTGGGTGAGCCCTGTGCATGTGGTACCCAAGAAGGGAGGCATCACAGTTGTGCAAAATGAGAAAGGTGAACAAATAGCAAAGCGGATAGAAGGAGGTTGGCGTATGTGCATAGACTATAGAAAGTTAAATAAAGCAACTAGGAAGGATCATTTCCCTTTACCGTTCATAGACCAGATGTTAGAACGTCTTGCCAGACATTCTTACTTCTGCTATCTAGACGGGTATTCGGGATTCTTCCAAATACCTATACATCCAGAAGATCAAGAAAAAACTACCTTTACATGCCCTTTTGGAACTTTTGCCTACAGACGAATGCCTTTTGGACTCTGTAATGCCCCTGCTACTTTCCAACGTTGCATGATGTCAATCTTTGCAGATTATCTAGATGGAATCATGGAAGTATTTATGGATGATTTCTCGGTTTGCGGTTTTGATTTCCAAAATTGTCTTATCAACCTTGAGAAAATCCTGGAAAGATGTGTGGAGGTGAACCTTGTGCTGAATTGGGAAAAATGCCATTTCATGGTGACTGAAGGAATTGTTTTAGGACATATAATCTCCGAAAGAGGTATAGAGGTAGATAAAGCAAAAATAGAAGTTATAGAGAACCTAAAACCACCCAAGACTATCAGGGAAGTTAGAAGTTTCCTTGGACACGCTGGATTCTACCGCCGTTTCATCAAGGACTTCTCCAAAATAACAAAACCTTTAACTGGCCTGTTAATGAAAGATGTTGAATTCATCTTTGATGAAAAATGCAATGAAGCATTCAACCTTTTGAAGCAAGCATTGATTTCAGCACCCATTATGAAACCCCCTTATTGGTCTGAACCGTTTGAGATAATGTGTGACGCCAGTGATTATGTTGTAGGAGCCGTTCTAGGTCAGAGAAAAGATAAAAGATTACATGTAATATATTATGCCAGTAGAACCCTAGACGCCGCCCAGCTCAATTACGCAACAACCGAGAAAGAACTCCTAGCGGTAGTTTTCGCTATAGACAAATTTAGATCATATCTAGTAGGAGTCAAAATTATAGTTTACACCGATCATGCTGCCATCCGTTACCTACTAAGTAAAAAAGATGCTAAACCCAGGTTACTTCGATGGATTTTGTTGCTACAAGAGTTCGACTTAGATATCCGAGATAAAAAAGGCACAGAAAATGTAGTAGCCGATCACCTATCTAGGATAGAATACCTGAATCCTGAATTAGTACCCATAAATGATGATTTTGCCTATGATAGACTGATAGCCCAGTTGGAAACCATTGAAGATAAAAAAACCAGACCCTCATGAGCACTTTAAAAAATCCTTAGCTGTAAGTAACGTGCCCTGGTACGCTGATTTTGTTAATTACCTAGCTGCTGATATCATACCCCCTGATCTCGATTACCACAAAAAGAAGAAGTTCTTAAGTGATGTTAGAAACTTCTATTGGGACGAGCCACTTCTTTTCAAGAGAGGTAAAGATGGAATTTTCCGCCGTTGCGTTCCAGAAGACGAGGTAGAAAGTATAATTCAGCATTGTCACTCTGCGCCTTATGGTGGACATGCAAGCACCTCTAAGACCTACGCCAAGATTCTTCAAGCTGGCCTATTCTGGCCTACCATGTGGCGTGATGTCCATGCTTACATTGTCAAATGTGATAGATGCCAACGCACAGGAAATATTTCAAGACGCGACGAAATTCCTTTAAGAAACATCCAAGAAGTAGAACTCTTCGACGTATGGGGTATAGATTTCATGGGACCATTCCCACCATCTTTAGGAAACAAGTATATCTTAGTTGCAGTAGACTACGTGTCTAAATGGATTGAAGCGATAGCTGCACCCACAAACGACACTAGAGTAGTGATTAAATTATTTAAAAATTATATATTCCCCAGATTTGGAACACCCCGTTTAGTTATAAGTGATGGAGGATCTCACTTCATATCAAGAATATTTGATAAGCTTTTAAGCAAGTATGGATTTAAGCATAGAGTAGCAACACCATATCACCCACAGACTAGTGGCCAAGTGGAAGTATCTAATAGGGAGATTAAACAAATTTTAGAAAAAACTGTCTCTGTATCCAGAAAAGATTGGTCGCAAAAGCTTCAAGAGGCTTTATGGGCCTACAGAACCGCTTTCAAAACCCCTATAGGAACAACCCCCTACCAACTAGTCTATGGAAAATCTTGTCATTTACCTTTTGAGTTAGAGCATAAGGCCTATTGGGCCATTAAAACTTTGAATTTGGATTACCTAACTGCTGGTGAGAAATGTATCCTTGACATCCACAAATTGGAAGAACTCAGACAGCAAGCCTACGAGAATGCCATAATATACAAAGAAAGAACAAAAGCTTGGCACGACAAAAGAATCGTAAGAAAAGACTTCAACTTAGGCGACCCTGTTCTCCTGTTCAATTCTAGGCTACGGCTCTTCCCAGGAAAGCTCCGTTCAAGATGGACTGGCCCCTTCAAAGTATCAAAAATTCTGAGGTCTGGAGCTGTTGAAATCAAAAACGAGACATGTAAACCATTCATCGTCAATGGACAAAGACTGAAGCTCTACGAAGGAGGAGACATTCCAACAACCTACTCCAGCCACACTCTAAGTGATCCACCAATCCCGACAAGAGATGTATAAGTTCCAGTCGTCAAGCTAACGACGTTAAACAAGCTCTGCATGGGAGGCAACCCATGATTTTCTTACCTTATTTACTTTTTCTACATTTTGTTTTATTTTATTTCTTGTTATATTTTGTCAGGACTAATGTTTGAAATGTTTGTGTTTTACAGGACCTTCTTCCTAACTCTGTGCAGAATGCAGAATTTTGACGACATGCGTGTGACTTTCAGGAATGACGCCCAGAGAGAGCGTTACTTTGTCCACTTCAGGCGTCCTATGGCACCTACGAGGTACCCAGATCAGGCTTGCATGGAGGCTTTAGGCATTGAGCCTAGTGTCAGATTCTTATGCCACCAGCTTCAATGGGACCAGTTCGACGACCTGAACAACACCTATAGGAACCTCACTTTGGAGTTCCTCAGCTCGTTTTCTTATGACCCCTGGGCCGGACCAGATGGATGTGCTATTTTCAGGTTATTTGGGACTGAGTACTCCTTCACTCATAAGGAGTTTGGTGATTTATTAGGTTTTCAGACGACCCCTGATGCTATTCCTGAGACACCTATGGGATACTTTCTGAGTAAGGAAGTGGAGAAGTTCTGGAGTGATATCTCTGGTGGAGGAAGTCAGGATCCTTCCACCCAGTTCTCACATGTTATCCACAACCCTGCATTGAGGTATTTTCAGATGATCATAGCACACTCTTTCTTTGGATTGCCAGATGCTGAGACCTTGCTTAGTGAGGAGGAGATCTTTCTACTGTTTTGTGCGACCCAGTCACGTCCTGTGGCATGTGGGAACTTTCTGCTGAAAGGTCTTAGCAGTATTGCCAGGTCATCAGTAGTTTTACAGGTTACTCTCCTTATCTTATTTCGAAACATTGGGGACAATGTTCGATTTAAGTGTGGGAGGGGATTTTATTGCTTTCTATTTCCATTTTTAGTTAGTTGTTTATTTCTTGTTTTTGTCTTTGTCTTTTTTTTCTTTTTTTTCTAGAAAATGCATGAGTCTGACGAGTCACCAGTACAGTGTATCCCTAGTGCACCCTCATTTTTCCCTATTTCTTTAGCCCTACAAAAAAATTTTTGCAAAAAGAAAACATTGTTGTTCTACACGTTTTTTGGGCTTTAAGACAGGTTTGGATTAGGATGTGGTGACTTAGGTGAACTTTTTGAAACATTAGTATCGTTTTAGCACCGTAGACTTCACGAATATAGGAATCATTCCAAAACCCCATGTACTATGGCCTTAATTATCATTTCCAAATTTGTCCTAAGTAGTTTATTTCAGCAGTCAGCTCCGGCCTAAGCATGTTCTACGTAGGGGACCAATGAACATAAGTGAATGATCCAGTAAATTAAATAAAGAAAAAGGCAAACTCCGGATAGATGACCCTCACAAGGTCGTTTAAACCAAAAAGTTGAATTGTTGCCACAAAAAAAATATATATATATATATATATAATTTTAGCTCACCCATTGTTAGTTGGTTCAGAGGTATCTGGCGCTGAACTCGGTAGGACGGATTACGATCTGATCCCCCACAACTGCATTTGGGTTAAATAAAAGGGTTTACACAGTCTTATGTGCCAGAAACCCTATGTTTTGGATCAGAATCACTAACAGGTCACTCTACTATGAAACATGTACGGATAACGGGCTTAATGTGATTGCGCCTGAATGAAAAGGACCCAAAGAGAGATGAAGAGGTAGGCCTAGTTATTGTGGGATGATACGGTTGATTAATATAAGAATGAAGTTTATGTCCGCCTCTGCGGATAAGTGTCATTACGATACCCTTGGTTCACTTAGTACCTGTCACTGCATCCTGACTTGAACTTAGAAGCCCTTTTTGCCCGAATCACGTGTCAGCACTAGTTTTCTTACTTTGAGCTTTAAATGTGTTGCTTGAGGACAAGCAAAGGTCTAAGTGTGGGAGAATTTGATGACACTGAAATTCACCGTATTTTTGACTCCGATTTCGCATGCATTCTTAGTTTTTTAATGTCATTTTATTATGTTATTATTATGTTTTTCTTTGTTTTCAGGTTTTTAGTCTAATCGGAGCCCCGAGCGAGAAAAGGAGCGAAAAAGGAGCCGAAATGAGCTAAAATAGAGAAAATTAGCATTTTGCACTTATGGCATCCACTCTGGCGGCCGCCACAGGGTCTTCCATGACGTGGCCATGTCTCAAACTCCTCCCAACTGTTTTTCCCCACGATCTCCAACTGCCCAAGCAATTTTACACTCATGGCGGGCGCCATGGTGTTGTGGCGGGCGCCACAAGAGCAAAACAAGTTCCCGCCCAAATTCAAAAGCTAGGGGCATCCTTGTCTTTTCCACATGTTTCCTTGCCTATAAATAGGACTTTAGATTTTCGTTTTTCTTCATCCAAGCTTAGTTGTTCATAAGCATATATCAGTGTAATAGTGGTAATCGCTTCACATCGAGCTGTTACTACATTAGAGAGATCGAGACTGTAAGAGCCTGAGAGATTGAGTCTTGGAGCACTCTGGAAGGAAGTTAATCCTGCCGCCATTTTACTTTCAGTTCGCATTTATTCAACCACTCCGATTGGAGCAGGTTTTTATTACTTTACCTTTTGTCAACTTTATTTCTTGCACTGTCTTTTAATTTCATTTATTTTCCGCACTGCTTTACTTTCATTTACTTTCCGCACTCGCACTACTTTCATTTACTTTCCGCACTCGCACTTAAATACTTTTTTATGAAAAATCTAAAAATGAACTTTTACTTTACCATGTCTGGCTAATTTTATAAAGGTTAGAATGCGAAGATCATAACTGAATCGATAATCCGTACAATTGTTAGTGGAAACACTTAAGGGTTATTTTAACTTTCAATATAAGTTTTCCTGTTCTTAAATTTCGTTGGGTAAGATCGAAAGCCGTCCAACGCCTATCTAAACTTAATTGTTTTTAAACTATTTCAAAAACAGCGAAAGCGCTTTGTTTAGTTTATTAGGAGTTTTTAATTTAAAAGGAAAAGAGATTTTAAAACCATTTTCGGACGCGTTAAGAAGTTTAAAGTCTGGTTCGTAAGAACCTCTTTTTTTTTAGAAAATCCAGGTTAAAGTACTTTTCAACTTGGTCAAGATACTATATTTCTTAAAAATAGGTTTACTACTCTAACGCAATGCGCGCCTTTTTATCTGTGACAATAAGAAGGTTTGATTAGGGGTACAACTCGGTTCTGAATACGCGAAAGCGACAGTTCCTGTCAAATTAATTCTTTTCAAAGTAGAAAACATTGCCCGTAAGTAGTTCTATTAGCAAGTACTTGGATTATCAATTGGTTGTGTGAATTGCATTCGAACCTGTCTTTATCAATTAATTTTAATTACTTTATTTACTACCGTGCACTCTTCAAAACTACTATTTTCAATCACCTTAGATACACACCTTAACAATAGATAGCGATAGATTGACACTTGGTCTCTGTGGATACGATAATCTTTTATATTACTCTGACGCGTTCGCACACTTGCGAAAAAATACGTATCAGCCCACCGTCGTTGTACCAATCGGGCAGAACACCCAGCTTGCGATGGGAAGTTCATGCCACGAAGCTAAGACCTCGACCGAGCTCTTAGCCTCGTTAAAGGTCGGAATACGCCTCCAGCCGCCCGACCAGCTCTCCACGCGGTCAGGGACTATCAAGGTCGAGCAAATCCCAAAGTCTTATTACTTAGACAAAAATAAATTATAACAAATGCACCACACACATTCAAAACCATACAAGCAAAAATAGCGGATAAACGAAAATACTTAGAAGCGGGCAGAAGCCCAGTGTACAAATATTACAAAAATGTCAAAAAGCCCCCGGCACATATGTCGGGCACAAATCATTACAAAGAAAATGGCGTGCAGGCCAGACGATCAAAAGAACTACACGGCGATCTCATCCTCGACTCGCCTTCCATCTCCCTCCTCCCCCTCTTCTGGAAGATTAAGCTTGCCGTCGACCACACGAAGCAACGGGTTGATTCTGTCGAGCACCAGCGGAACGCCTGGATTCTCAGCGCCGATTTGTTCCACGGCATTCTTAAAGCCTATCTCCAGAGCTTCCAGACTATCTGCCTAAAGCTCCCGAATTTTGCCAATCAAAGCGGCGCGGTCAGTAAGGTTTTCCTCCACGGGAGATTCATTCTCCGCGGGACGGACAGCAGCCTCCAACTCCCCGACCCTTTCCCGAGAGCGATCAAGCTCCTCTTGAGTCGCCTTTAGGGCAGACTTGACCTCATTCAGCTCATGGAGGGTGTTGGCGTGGTCCTCGCACTCAGCCTGGGCCTTCAGCAGATCAGTCACGACCTTATCCTTCTCCTTCTCGAGGGCAGTGTAGTCGTCTTTCAGCTTCTGTAGGTCAGAGGCAGAGGGGGCCCCATCATTCAATATCAAGGCAGTCTCGAAGACCCGCATCATGGCCGCGAGGTCCTCGATAAGCGCCTCTCTCCTGGCCACCCCGTCCAAACCCAGAACTGCCTTCACCTCGGCATCAGCAATGACAGGGGGGCTTCCCCCGAAGAAATTCCGCTGGAGGTGGCAAGTGGGCATCTGAAACTTCCCCGGCGAGACAGGGTCCACGAGATCCACGAGGACAGACCCCTCGGTCCTTCCTTTCTTGGCAGGGGTGCTCTCCGGAGGAGGGGACTGGCTGCACTGTGGCGAGAAGGAGCCACTCGTCGTCCCAGCCGGCGCCGCAGTCTGAATAATCTCTCGGACACGGCTCTTGGTACGCTTGGGTACCCGCTCGGCGGCCAACTTCATGATACGCTCGGTGGCGTTAGACATTTGAGCTGCAAGAGAAAACATGGAAAAAGTTAGCACAAAGAGACAAAGCTAAATGAAGGCCCGAACAGGGCGAGGAGATCCCACCTAAGAACCTCTTGGCCTCGTCGGGAGACTTGCATTCGAGGAGCCCCCGAGTGTTTATATAACGAGCCGCGGTCACAATCCTCCCTTGGGAGTCGCGGAGGTAATTTCCATCCCTGCCAACGCACTCTGCCCGGTTGAAACCATGGACATACGCGACCAACGTGGCGTACGCCCCCCTGTCATCCTCCGACAGCTCGCTATGCTTCACGACGTAATCCTCCGTACCGAGCGCGAAGTGGGCGTCCTCCCACTCCAAGGGACACTTGGACACGAACCTCTCTCCCCTGGATCCGTCGGGCACAATGTCATAGAGCGTACCCACGGCTGCGTGCGTCGCGGGCATGACATAGTAGAACCTTCTCTTGAAGCCCCTTATTGAGTCCGCGTACGCCTTGAACAACTTCCTGGGTTGTTTGAAAGAAACCCAACTATGTCGCCCGTTGTCCGCTGAACGTTGCAAATGAAAGACGCGGAAGAAGAGCTCGAGGGTGATCCCAATCTAGAGATAGTCACAGACGATTTCAAACGCCCGCATGAAAGCGAGCGTGTTGGGATGAAGCTGCGACGGCGCCAACTGCAGACGGTTGAAAACCCCTAGTTGAAAGCTATTGAAGGGGAGGCGAATACCGGCCTCTTTAAAAGCGAACTCATACATGGGAAACCGCAGCCCGCGATAGTTCGAGCAGATGCGGTGGTGTACCCGGGGCTGGTAAACCGTCCACGTGGCCTCCTCTCCTTTGGGGACGTCCTCAACAAAGGCGAAAGCATCTGCGTCGTCGACGGAGAAACACGACCCTATATGCAGAGGCTCTTCCCCGGCCCATTCGTCTGCCGGACGCACGATCGTCTCCCCGAGGATCTGAGCGGGTCCATCCACGTCGGGTTCGGTGTCTACGTAGAGAATTCCCGGAATCCTCGCGGCCATTTTTACCTGAAAAGCAGAGGAAATAGGTGAATTCGTTGGTCACGACCAAGTCCACCCTTCCACCGCCGATCAAGTGAAAGGGCAGCGAGCAAGAAAATATTCGGGGACACGGCGAACTGCCCGAGGCCATCACCCCGTCTTTTCTCTTTTCGCTCCCCGATCCTCCCATCTCACTTCCCCGTGACATTCATCACGTGTCCTCGGTGTATTCATAAGAGTCCTCGGGACATTCATCTTATCCTCGGGATGTTCATCCCAAACCACCGTCAAGACCCACCGGAACCCTAGGAACGTCCCGCCGTTCCCGGCCGGAACCCTAACAGAGTGCCAGGAACGCCCTCAACTCGTCGGAAAACTACTAAAAGAAAGAAAAAAAAGGAACCATAAGGGATTAAGAGCTTACTTGAGCGGTGGAGGAGAGCGGACTAGAACAGCAAAGACGGTGGTGCACGGTGGTGTACGGCGGCAGAGCAGCAACGGTGACTAGGTGAGATGCGGAGCGAAAAAGGTGGGAACGTGCGAATGGCACGAACTCGCCCCTTTTATAAGCCCCTCACGAGCTTCGAGGAGTCCCTAGGCAATCGATTACGCTACCCTAGGGTAGCCGCCCTATGCAATAATGAGGTGTGACGCGTGGCACACGCTTCCCCAGGCACGACTGTTCATTCTCCAACACGCGTCTCTTCATTCACCTCGGCCTTGACTCCTCGTATCCCCGCGACGTCGCCCCTCCGCGGCCAGTCTCGCACGAGCACGCCTATTTGTCTCTCTCGAAGCCCCTTTCCGACCGAGCACACCCTCGACATAGCCTTGACCCTTAAGTCATCACTCTGACGCCTCAGAGCAACGACTTGGGGGGCTCCTGTTCTGGACTAGGCCGGAGGTACACTCCTCAGCCGAGCAGGCCCGGCCCACACGTTCTAAGGCGGCCCAACGAAGGCCTCAGGCCAGTCAATGTCGGGCACGTGCCACTTCAGCGGTGTCGGGCGCAAACGGCGTTGAGCTTCGGGCAGAGGCGCTGAGCCTTCCCCGGAGTTCACCCCTCCTCGACACGAGGACGCTACTCCCCGCGAGGAGTCATCCCCATCCGCAAGCAAGTCCTCCTCGCGAGGACGTGTCTCTCCTCGACACGCAAGACTTCTCCCCGCGAGGGCACGTTCTCATGTAACTGTCCACTCCTGATGGAATCGGTCTGCCCTAATTCCGGAGATCTAGGAGCAGTTACCCCAGGGCGAAGACCACGTGCTGGCCTTCACTACGCCACATAAGCCCTGGCAGTTGCTTGGATTGGGCCTGGCAATCCAGCCCAGTGCTAGTGACCGTTGGCCCCGCGCTGGGGACTCTCTATAAATACCCTCTCACTTGAGAGGGCCAGGTTATGTTCACTTTCACCTTCTTCTTCTGTACTTGCTTTTTCTCTGACCGTTACCTTACTTGAACGTCGGAGTACCTTGCAGGTACACCCCCCCCCCCCCCGGGCCGTCTTTCAACCTCACCGGAGCTGAAGCTCATACGACGTCGTTGGCCACTAAAAACTGTCTGGTCCAGGTACGATCAGTTAGGTTTAAAAAATATCAAAATTTTATACTTAAAATGAAAAACGTAGTAAAAATACTTTGAAGCCAAACAATAATCATAAAATAATAATTTTTTTCACAAATGTTACAATTTTGTAGAAATTAATTTCAAAAACAATTTTCAATCAAGTTATATGAATGAGTTCAAATATAAATTATTTATTAATCAAATCAAAGAAAAAAGATGTTAAAATTTTCTATATAGAATGTGTGTTAAAGAATATTTCTAGAAGAAAAATCTACAAAATTAAAATTTAAAAGAACTACTCAAAAACAAATGTATTGTCTCATACCATAATTTAAATGGATGATGTTGCAACAAATTTTGTCAATCTTTCGCCTATTATGAAATCAACCACAGGTTAACATAAAAATCATTTAGGTTTTAGATGGTATGATTTCACAAAAATAAAGAAGCTGATTAACTTTTTCAATTATCAATATTTTAAGAGCCTTGTTAATTTCCGTTGAGTCTGGGGAATAGAAAACTGCAGGCTCAGTTTGGATCAGAAACAAAAATGCACCAGAGAAACATGGAATTTCTCCAACAAAAATAAAAGAAACATTGAATCTATGTGCCTCATTTGAAAACATAAATTGGTTCTCTAAATAAAATAAACATTAAAAATTAGTATTTAGTATCACATGTAGGAAGTTAACTACACCCTTCCTTTTCAACAAAATGAACAAAATTCCGCCGCAAAGCATATTAGAAAGAGGAACCAGTAATGGTGTGAAATGTATCAACTCACTCCAGCTTTATACTGTCCATCTCATTGATCACTCCCTCAAGCTGTAAACAGCACAGAAGAAAATGGTTATGTAAGAAATAATGATAACTCTCGACAAACCTAAAAAGGGTCAGAGACGCAAGCATACCTTAACCACCTGACGCAGGAAGTAATCCCCATATCGTTTGGCAGGTTTAGACTCCACAACATGAACTGTGTCCTGCAGTAAGTGAAAACATAATTCAAATTTTGATTTCAAGATAAGAAAACTAATATGATTTCTGATAGGACCAACCAAAGAGATGTTCGCACTATCAAATCCACTTTAGACTCCTCAGACATACTTGATCATCAATTTAATATCACTATTATTATCAAGATACTCAGTTAAACTAAGAAAGAGCCCTTGAGTTGCTATGGGCCAGAAGCTATGTTAACATTTCCGAACTGTATTTTGAATAAGAATCCCTTCAAAGAAAAAAGGATTCAGGCAGGAGGAAAAAGTTAGCAGGCTTACATCATCAATATAGAAATCCACATCAGCATTGGATATAACTTTTCCGGCAGTATCAACAGCATGAGTCTTGTGCTTGTATGTCATCAAGATAGTCCTGCCAAACATCAAAATCAAAGTGCATAAATAAACAAGTGTTCAAATATAAATTTAATAAACAAAAGAATATATTGATCCAAGGAAATACTAAATTAATTATAAGTCTAGCAACCTTAAGGTTGATTCATCTACTTCCATGTAACTTGCAAGTTTTGCGAGGGAGATTGTTGAATATACTTTCAAGAATGTCCGTAGACCTGATAACAACTGTTGCTGCTTTGCTTCATAAAGGAATAGTTTCAACTGAAGTCTGTAGGCATCCTGGTGAAACAAGTAACTTTTAGTAATACATAAAATAGTAAAAGGGAATGGAAGGGGGCAAAATACATCTAAACAGCTATTGCAGATTCGTTGAGTGACTGTCAGATCATTATATGCGACAAATCATGTCATCATTATAGGAGGCTCACGGAGTCAATAGAGGTGTGAGATCAGATATGTGAACATGAGTATCAATACATGTTTCAACAAATAATCGAGCCTTTAACTGTAAGGAAAAAAATTAAAGATTCGGGTAGCAAACACAAGACATTTATGAAATTCAAGGGAACCTGAATTCCAAAATGTCAAAATTCATTTTAGCAGAGTTAATTAACTGCTCAGCTCAATATAGGTCAATAGATCATTTACTCTTCCTCATAAGGCAGTTATTGGGTCGGTGAGGTTGGGTATTCCAAACCACATTTATTTCACTCTAGAAGCAGAGATAATTATTTGAGTTAATGATGAAGAGAAAGAGAAAACAAGTACTTCCGAATTCAAATTTAAAGTTAATTGAAGCTAACTTCAAATTTGAAGTTTTTTTATTCATGCAATCACTCAAAATGCTTTGATCTAGAAACCAGATGGAGTTTAAGTGGTACCTGATTGTAATTTACTAGAGGTTCATCAAAATTGGGAGCTGAAGGGGTAATAAACTTGGGGCATGCATATGAGAAGAGCTCGTCATACATAGCAAAAGCCTCATCATCATACCGTTGCATTCTAATCATCTTTTCACCATACTTCTCTCGCAACTGAGAGTTCACAGTTTCATCAACGAGCCTGCTCTGTGGGCAGAGTGAGAGGGATATCGCCAACAAGGCATACATTTGTTCATTCTTCTTCAAAATCTGTTCATATTGAGGAGATTTCTGATGATACACCTTTGTCTTAAAGATGTACAAGAGAATTTTGTTAAATTCTCTAATTGCTTCCACGTACCTGTAAAAAAGGCTACATTTCAGGCTATGTAATAATATAACTCAAAGAGAAAGCCTCCATAAAAAATCATTTGAAATATAATTCTACAATAGAGATGCTACGCCTTTAAATGACTGAGTTACTGGAGTATTTGCAAATTCCTAATAAATCTAAAATCCTTGACTGTAATTCACAACCTAAAAACACCAGGAAGAACAAAGATAAAAATCTCATTCCATGCTTGCATATAGCAAGATGAAGTTCTAAATAAGACAACCCATGTTGAACACTACCGATTTTTGTGTGCATGTACATAGGCAATACAGTACCACAATAGAGACGACCGTTCAAGTAATGCATACAGAGCAAAGCTGCCTCAAATAAACAAATGGTTTGGTTGTGGATTTCTTTTAATTTGTAAAGATGTGTGAATCACTAACATAATGAAGCTATTAATTTAAGAACAAAGTCATAATATACACAGAAAACAAGCAAGCAAGGAGTGGATGTAATGACCTGCGGAGCATAAGATTGGCGAAACCATAGTGATAAATGGTTGTAATGTGGCATCCAATAACAATGGTGTAAAGACCTTGCGGACTGATATCAATAGGTTGCAAGCACTTGAGACCAGTATGATAATCACCCAAGAGACAATGAACCCTCAGCAAGCCAACCATACCAAAATACCCCAAAACCTTCAAGACATTGCTACCCCCATTGTAATCATAGCCATCATTAGCAGTGAATTGCTCAAGCCCTAGCTTCTCTTGCTCTAGTATCTGAATAATCGTTGACTTCTCAACAAGAGCTTGCAAGAAGTTCAGAACACCAAAAACATTCCAAGCCTAAGACAGCAAAAGATATAACATAAATAAGACCCTCTTCGGATAAACAATTTAATCAAGTAATTATCATATAAGTGGCAATGTATAAGCTATTTCTACTACAAAAATAATATTAAAGCTAAACTGATTCATAAAAGCTTTAGTGTATGTTTGGTTCTGCAGTGAAGAAAATGATTGAGTGAATTGACTATGTTAAATTGATTTTGCCTAAAAATGAGTTGAAGGTAAAATGATTAATAGTTGAATAAATTACACAAAAAATGAGTTGAACAATAAATTCCAGTGTAAAATTCAAGTTTAGACTTAAAAGCTACAAAATCATAGGTTCAAGTAAAATCAATTGTGATAAGCATAATCAATTCTACATTAAGAACAACCAAACACATCAGATTCAATTCAACACGTCCAGAATCAATTCTAAGTGCTCCAAACGTGAAACCAAACATACACATAAGCTCTCACAAACAGTCTCACAAGTAGATAAACTAAAATAAATCAATTCAAGCAAACCCTAAGTTCAATAAAATTCATAAAAATAACACAAATTTAAACAAAAACCAACATTACACAACGAATTACAATAAATAAAATAAAATAAAAAAGCTAGTTAGTTCGCTATAGACCTGATCGAACTGTCTCAAGAGAGCAATTTCCTGTTCATTTTTGTTCTTCATCTTAGCACGATACTGACAAAAGCTTTGAAACTGATAAACAAACTCATCAACCATATCCCAAAGCCACTGATTCGGCAGTTGCATATTCACAACCCCATGAAGAACAACCTGGAACAGATTACAGTAATTATCCCACGAATCGATTCTCTGGCGAACAGTGGGAGTGAGACGAGCATAGAGATGACGAAACCACATCTCACGGTACAGAAGACAGAACACATGGTCGTTATCGACGTACTGAGCGACGGCGTCGACGGAAGGCCAAGGAGTGTCCTTGAAAAGACGCTCCGATAGAGATTGGAAGGAGCTTTCGTACATCTGGTGGATCTCGTATACATTCTTCTCTCTGATGTGGCGGTAGAGATGAACGACGAAGGTTTTGACGGAATCGGGGACGAAGTTGGGATCGTAACCTAAATCTAGAGATTGAAGTTCGTCGTTCGCCATTGTTGAGAAATGGGTTATGGTTTGGCCGCAAGGTTGCCCAGATTACGGCTAGGGTTTTAAGAATTACTCTGGTATCGTTTACTCTATCTAGAGTATCTGTTATGCCTTTTGCTTTGTTTTTTGTGTGTGTGTGTGTTTTTTTTTTTTACTTTTTATTCTATTTTAATTTTAATAGTTTGATTTTCAATTCTAAAATTTTGTTTTGCTAAAATTAATTTAAAGAAATTATACTAAAACAGTCAGATAAAGTTATATATATATATATATATATATATATATATATGGCTAAATTAAATTTTTCAAAATAAAAAATAAATAAAAAAAGTTAATTGAAATTGAAGCACTTGATAAAATCTAACCATTTGTCTCATAACTAAGTTATGGTTTTTAAAACCCTAAATTAAAAGAAATAAAACATTATTAATAACTAATAATGTCTATATCGTATGGTTTTCTTGTTAAGGCATCGAGATGTTTTTTATTAAGGCAATTGTGTTGGTAGTTGTATAAGGACATTAGGTGTAGGAGCACGAATTCGAATTCGCGACATTTCACTTTTCATTTAATCAAGTAAACTCCAGTCATTAGGCTCTCATTCAGTCGGTGTTTTAATTAACTCGGGAATCGGTAAGGTCTTCGATCTAATCTGATTGTTGGATTAGATAAGCTATTGAAATAGTAGGAACATGTCGTAATGGCCAAAATCGATAAAAACTGATGAATCGACGGTTTTGAAAAATCAGCAAGTTAAATGCTTTTTTTCTCACACAAAACAACGTCGTTTTGATTTATTTTTTTAAGAAATAAAATTAAAATATAATTACACTTTGTTCAAAACTTATTTGGAACAACTTTCGGAATTAAATTTATTAGTAACGATAGTTATTTTGTTATTCAGATTATGTTGCAATTATATTTTGTTTAAAATTTATTTAGGTTTGTATTTTGTACTATTTTGTTGTGTGTGATGACTATGTTTAGAATTTGAATTTTAAGAGTGAATCTATGAAATTATGATATTTTGAATCAGAGTAATTTGGTTTGATTGGTCTAATAACTATATAGTTTTGTTATATATACAAGTTTATTCAACCGAGTTATCCTATTTAATCCAATTTTGTTATGTGGTTAGACCAGTGACTCAATGGTTCGACCAATGAACCAGTGACTCCGTATCCTTACCAGTTTGATGACCAATTCGATTTTTAAAAAATTCTAATAAAAAGTCGATACTGATAAGTTAGGCGTCAACATCAGAGTTTGAACAAGTCGATATTGATATATTGGACGCCAACATTAGGGTTCAAACCCTAGGTTATGAGAGTGAGTTTCTAGTGGTTATTACCACTGACAAAAAAATATTGAGATGGTGTTATGGACTTCCATTAATCAAAGACTTGTGTATGGTATAAATCGAGTATCCATTATGCGCAACTGCAGAAATTAATCTCTCGAGCCGAGAAGGACCGCAATAGACGACAAAGTTCAAATTTAAGACTTTTGTTTAAACTGGAATATACCCTTATCATTTCATCTAATGCCTTTTAGGTTAAGACATGTTTATATAATGTACATCATGGAGTTCCTAGGTCCCATTTTTTACAAGACGAGTATAAGAGTATGTAAGTCGGATATCATGAACCTAGGCAAGTGAGTACCACCAAACCATAGCAGGTCAGATGTGGTCTTAGAGAAACTACGGCAGAGGCATAAGTCGGTCTGATCTCTTGAAAGGTGCTAGAGAGCAACATGAAAGGTCACATAGGATAATTACCAAATGTTTCCATGGTTGCATAAGAGTTATGAACATTAATAGGAGAAACGTTACTCGGTAATTATGGAGGACGGCAGACGTTACATAATAATAGGCTAGGGTTTTAAGAATTACTCTGGTATCGTTTACTCTATCTAGAGTATCTGTTATGCCTTTTGCTTTGTTTTTTGTGTGTTTTTTTTTTTTACTTTTTTTTTCTATTTTAATTTTAATAATTTGATTTTCAATTCTAAAATTTTGTTTTGCTAAAATTAATTTAAAGAAATTATACTAAAACAGTCAGATAAAGTAATATATATATATATATATATATATATATATATATATATATATATATATATATATATGGCTAAATTAAATTTTTCGAAATAAAAAATAAATAAAAAAAGTTAATTGAAATTGAAGCACTTGATAAAATCTAACCATTTGTCTCATAACCAAGTTATGGTTTTTAAAACCCTAAATCTATAATCTTACTATTAAAAACTTACTTTGTTGATTAACCATACTACCCTTCTATTAAACTCCCCATTAAACTAGAATAAAAGGGTAATTAGGACTTAAACCAATTTTGCTTCGCTAATAGTCATTTCACATTTAATGTTGCTGAGGTGTCACTCCACTAATTTCTGCACGGCTAATGAAATTATTTTGAGTTAGAAAAGAAAAAAATGAAATGCGAAAGGTTGCTCATCATTGTTCTTCCGCCACATTCATTGGGAAGATGGAAAGCTACACACATTGAAACTTCCACTTCTCTATTACTCCTCCATTAAGTTTGTTCATTGAAAACCCTAAATATTAACCTAATGGGTTTCAGATTAGTCTCACCAAACCATTTCTGGTTCAGCCTATCATTCTACTGCCTTCATCCATTCATCATCCATCATCCCGTTTCAACGTAAACGTTTTCTCTGTCTCTGAGTTTTTCGTTTTCTATGTTACAACCCATTGTTATTGTTGCGCTAACCATTTCTGGGTTTCAAAGTTTTCGAAGCAACAATGGCAAGACCCGTAGAAGATGTGAGGGACATAGACGATTCCAAAGATTTGTGGAAGATTGTTGTTCGTTGTAGACATATCTAGACCGTTACAAGTTCTTCAAACAAACCGCACCTGGAAATAATATTGCTTGATTCAAAGGTATAAACTTTATTGTTTGAATTTTTTCACTGAATGTTGGTATAAACTTTATCATACTGTATGCCTGAATATGACCATTTCCTGATTTTTATTTCGTTTTTATAGCTTGATATGATTCAGGTCATTGTACCATCGCATTTGTACTCGAAATACATTGATGTGCTTGTTGTGGGTGGTTCCTATATCATGCAGAATTTCAAAGTTTCAAAGAATGATTTCTCCTTTAAGTCCACTACTCACAAGTTCAAGTTGATTTTTTGTGGTTCAACATTTGTAAAGCAAGCTAAACTACCAGACATCCCTGATAATTATTTCAACATTCTTAGTTTGGCATCCATAGCTGATGGAAAATTTCAATCTAACGTTTTGGTTGGTACGTTCACATTCATACGTTTTTATCATGATTAATATGATTGTAGTAGTGTATTCTGAAGATTGTACCTTTCAATATTTGTAGATGTTGTTGGAGGAGTCACTGAGATTTTGCAGACGCAAATAATTCCCGATAACAACAAGAGTAAAGTTGTTTTTATGCTAAATGACACGAGGTATGACCAACAAAGTAAAGTTCTTGAATTGTTTATTTTCCAGTCAGAGTTTACTTTCATTGTTTTGGGTCTTCGTGTTGGTATTCTTATTTGTTTTTGTGATGTTTGCAACATAACACTAAATTTTAAATGTTTTAGTAGCAAAACTTTTGTTCAGTGTACCCTATGGGGTCAACTTGCATTGCAGTTTGTTGAGTATTACAAGAGTCACACTGAAGAAGGAAACATTGTTGTTTTGTTGCAAAACGCAAGGATAAAGGGCGCCCAAGGTAATCATAATCTTGTATGTCGTGCATTTTAGAACAGATTGGTGGTAGTCACTTTTCTATGCTTGTTGTCCGAGAAATATTGTACCATCTTTTTAGTCAAATCTTGGTAGATGGTAACTGATAGTCTCAAGAGACTCATGTATCAACATAGTGTTACGTCTTTGAATGTTCCTGCCATGAAATTACATTTCAGGGAGTTGAAGCCTCGACTACTGACACTTGATTGTTCATTGATATTATGTGTTTCTGAAGATCACTTTTGCCATCAAAGGATGACAAATGTGGTAGTTTGAAAATTTCTAGGACTTGATCACCCCAAATCATTTCTGATAGAGGTTAAGGATCAAGGAGTTCTTCCATCCCATCCCTCCCCTTTGTAGTTTGTGACTGTTGTAATGTGTGGACACTTTCTTGTAGAGATCTGTCGCGGTGAGAATTGGATACCAAGCTATTATATTAACTTGAATCGCATTTCTTTTATTTCACCACCGTCTTTGATTTATCCAATGGAAGGGAGAAAGATCGAATACCCACAATGCAATGCAAATGCATACTAAGATTCTAAAGTTCGGGGGTTGGTTATACCTAGGGAAGGTGTTAGCACCCTAGATATCTGTAGTACTCTACAGGAACCTCTTGTTTATTTATGTTTTTTGTTTTTTGTTTGTTTGCTAAGGGTTTAAGGGTAGGTGACCTAGAATTCTATTCCTAAGTGTGCTCGACAAGATATCGCATCTTGTGCTTACATATCCTGTCGGAAAAGGAATCAGAGCGCATGTAGTTCCTCTGAAGGATACTAAGGTTGTTTAAAAGTTTTAGGAGAAGAGATGAGTCATCATCTTAAGAAACCACCACAGTTTTGAAAATTGTTTGTATTTGTGGGGTATGGGATTGTATGTCCCTTCTTTGAGATGATTCACATCTAATTCTCTTGTGTGGAGACTTAGGTGAGCTAAGTTTTGATTTGTAGAATCAAAACTACGGGGGACTAACTTAGGAAGTCTATCCTAAAGTTGTCTAATATAACTTATCTTAAAGGTATCGAACTATAGGGAGGTATGATGCAAATGAAATGCACCATGCACAATAATTTGATTATCATGCATGGGATTTTCCCTTGGATATTAATGCGATTAATTATTAGATTTAATCGAAAGTGCTTGCAAAGTGGTGCTAGTCTTGTGTCTAGTGACCAAAAGTTGATGGCGATGCTCGAAAGCAATCGACTTACAAGGGGGTAGAAAATGACTCGACGTTGGATCGAGATTTTTATGTTTTGAAAGGGTTGACAAAATAGAATGCATACATCACATATGATAGCATAAATAAAGCATAATATCAACTAAAATTTTAATATATCTCACACGGGCACACGACTAAGCGCAAGAGGGATCCTAATTGGGAATGATTTATTAAGAAAAGAGTCGATTATCTTAAAGGGAAAATTGATATGAAAGATTTATTATTATCTTTATTTATATTAAAGATTAATTATTAATTTGAAGAAGTTAAAAGTTTTCTTATTAAATAAAAAAAAAGGCTTTAATTATTTAAAAAAAAGTTTTATTATTATTATTTTTAGTTTTAAAACTATTAAAAAAAGTTAATTAAAGAAAAAAGAGTTTTCTTAAAAAGAATTAATTTTAGTATATTAATAAATAAAAGTTTATTATGAAAAGCTTTTACTAAAAAAGGGGTTTTACAAAAGGTTTTAATTTATTAATTTAGTTATATTTTATTAAAAGATATTTTAGTATATGAAAGGAGTTATATTATTTTCTTTATTAAAAAAAGGTTATTTAACAAGTTCTATATCTTATTATTTGTTAAAAAAATATTTTAAATGATTATTAAAAAAAAGATAAAAGAAAGGTTAAACAATAAAAAAGAAATAAACGGAGAAAAATTCCATGCGCTAAAGGGAAGAGGGTCCATCGCGGACCCTCAAATCACAACCATTGGATACGTAGTTGTGACAAAATTCGCGATCTGAACGGAGGGTGTATGGTGTTTCACGTGTGTGTGGTGTACAGAAATATCTGCTTGAACAAAAAAAAAGAAAAGACACGCATGGCCTCTCATCTCTCACTCTCTCTAGTTCTCCTTTCTCTCAAAATCAATTAGGGTTATGAAAACCATAATCACCGTCGCTCGCTCGCACCTCTCACGATCAAATAAATCACGCAGCAAAAACCCTGACCCCAGCAATCCCGATACCCCGATTTCACTATGAGTTTACAGTTACATATTACAGATATACATGATTTAAAGCAAAGAGCAAAAAGAAAAAGAAGGGGGTCGGCGATGGTAGCGATCGGCTTCGCGGATCCTCATTCAGGGATGACTCTTTCTCCTTGCCTCCTTGCGTGCTTCGATTCCTCTGCGTTGTCCTTTAATTCTTCTTATTTCTGGATTTCTGATGATGGGTTTCGTATATTTCTGGATTTTTTTTTAATTTGGTGACGAAACCTGTGATTTTGGTTGCCGTGATGTTTACCTCTTCCTTTCCTCTATGATTTTCGTATTGTCGTTCTCTCTGATTTTTCCCCCCGTCCTTTAGGGTTTCGTGAGATGTCCCTTTTATAGATGGCCAATGATGATTTGTTTGGGAAGTTTTTTTTTTAATGCTGATTAATGGTGTAATCGTGTGTGATTTGTATGATTTGAGAATTGATTTTGTTTGGTGCTCGTTTGGGGAATTTCGGTTGCCTGATATGATTTGGTTTCAGATTTGGAAAGTTTGGAATTTGAAATTGTTTGAAATTGTTTGAAATCGTTTGATACGATCTGTTACTTGATTGGGATTTGAGATTTTAATGCTATGGTGAAAGACTTGATTCCCTGATTGTTCTGATTTGCTGTGCTATTTTCGGAAGGTTATGCTGGTGGTATCCTTTTGGGATATTGCCCATAACTCTCCTTTTTGAACATGATGAAAACTGATTCTGATTCTAAAATCTGAGGCCTTAAACTTTTACGATTCTTGAAGTGAGTTGACTGTTGGTGATGGTTTAGGAAAGTAATTATTTGTGGTCACTTGTTACCGTTTCCGTCGTGACATATTTTGAACTGCTATGAATGTGTTTTGGACATGCTTTGGAAATACCTCAATTTGTCTTGTGGATATTTCAATTGTTTGGATTCCCTGTACTTGATGAAGTTATCAAATTGACTGCATTACTAACTGTCTTCAATTTTAATGTAGGGTGCTCTAAGTTAAGAAAAGAAGGTGCTACAATGAGGTTTCAGGAGCAAAAACACTTCGTGGAAGAAAGCCAGCTCTTGTAATGGCTTCGTTCTTGTCTAGAGGAAACAATAAGATTCATTCATCAATACTCAAGGTAAACATGGGCTAGTTATTGACTTTTTGTAACACATCTTATATTTGTTGTTGTCTTTTCGATGCGGTGCTTTTGAACAAATGATCCTAACTTCACGAGTTATATCCTTGCAGCAGCCCACGAGATGACATGAGCAATCCAATTCAGGATGCGTTTAGCAAAATAAAAAACCAATAACTCCATTTGCTAGTGGCTCCTGACCCTGTAATAGATCCTGAACCAGGTATATCCAATGCACCATTTTGTGGAAAAAACATGGCAGCTACATTTTTACAACCTCCTCTTGCTTATGCTGACTTATTCAATTCTTTCTTTTCGTTGCGGTTCTATGGAGCTTGGAGAGGTTGGAATGAGATTATGGAAATTCTGATGATCAGGTTCAAATTTAGATTTAGAACACCAATTTGTAATTTCTTCCATGTGTAGGTAACAAAGTGAATATTGAAAGGGAACTCGGGTCTACGGCAATGAGCAACCTTGGGAAGCCTACAGAGTGATGTTATTGGGTTCACATTGATATTTAGTTGTACAAATTGGTGACAGAGGCTTCGAATAATAAACACTTTCAGGTGTATGTTTCCTTATAATTTTGGGTAAATTGCGGTATGATAGGAATCCAACTCTTAGAAAACCTTTGAATGGTGTGCCGATATGTGGTGTGATAGCACGGCTGTGGACTAATCTTCATGCTGAACATTTCGAGTCAGAGGGTCCCAACAGCATACAAGAGCACACTGCCTGAAATGCAACTTTTCCACGAGAATATAAAAATGTAATATCTTGAAATAGTGCCATTGTGCTATCTTTGATTATTGTAATGTAATGAACCTTCACACTCAAACTTTGGATGCTTGTAAAGAACATGTGAACTTAAAATGCGAATCTTGTAAAGAACCACCTTACACTTTGTAACCTTGAATTTTTTTGAATAAAAATAATGAAACTTGTTCTTCTTTGATCCAAACAATTTCTTTTGAATTTATAACTTGAACGTTTGAGTGATGGATGGGTCATGATCATGTTATTAAGCTAACAGTCTTACAATCTTGAATTTGAACTTTGTAAGAACAACTAATCAATTGGAACATAAGTCTTGGACTCCACTTTGATAACTTCTAGTATAAACTTGATTCAAGACTTTTATCCAAACTTAACAAAATTGAACTTGATCTTGTAAACTTGTGACGAGTCAAAGGTCTTGCATTTGCATCTGGGTTTCAAACTTCTAATTCCTTCCCAAAGTGAATTTTCCTTGATGGGCCATTACTCAAGAACAAATATCAAACACACCTCTTCAATTTGAGGAGCTTACAGAGGGGGAGAACGTCTCATAATACATCTTTGCCACACAACCAGTGGTTAGTCTTTAAGGGTCATCTGCAATATCAGTGGGTACAAAGGCCAAAGTGTCTGTGGGAGGAAAGCTGAGGAGTCTTGAGGAAGAAAAGGCTTGGTAGTGATTTAGGGATAAAAAAGGGTGAGGGCACAATCTCGCAGGACCAGAGAACCTCCACAAACACACACACAACACATCCTTCAGGACCTGAATCCTCTGCAGTAGCATCTGTCCTTAAAAGAAACAAAACAAACAAAGCTATATAAAGCGGTTAGTTATGCACGAACGATGACCTAATATGTTATGCAAAAAAAAACAAAGCGGGGATCTTAGGGTCAAAATTTAGGGTGTGACAGATGCCCCTATTTAAGTTTCTCCTATTCGGAGATATGGAGATTGAAATCTTCGTCTCGACGAGATAGGAGAGACTTAAATACAAACATGCACAAATTTTTGGCCCTAAGATGCCGCCAAATGCACATGAAATAATATGAAAATGATATAATATGCAAGGAAAGCAAGACAAAGATCCTGTGAGGAATAATGTCACATGGGATAACCGACTGAAACGTTGAAACACAGCTAAAGAAAGGGAGACCCGACGAGGAATAACCTAGCGAAATAAGACTCCACGGGGAAAGATCTAACTCCACTGGGGAAGAGACTACCAACTGACAATCGCAAGGTAGCTTAAACGTAAGGCAAGAAACTTGAAATGAAGGATAACTTACTACCAACAGCTGGTAGCCTAAGCGAAGGTATCCAATTGCAATGAAAGGGCGTATATTACCTACTATCACACACTATAGCCTAAGCAGAGGTAATAAACTAGGGAGGAAAGATCACCTACTACCAAACACAGTAGTCTAAGCATAGGTGTCCGACCCAAAAAAAGGTGTGTTACCTACTATCAAGCACATGATAGCCTAAACGAGGTAAACACAAAAGGAAAGATGACCTACTACCACCACGGTAGCCTAAGCGAGGCATCTGACCAAAATACAGACGTATTACCTACTATCACACGATAGCCTAAGCAGAGGTAATAGATTGGAAAAGAAGGATCACCTAATGCCAATTTGAGGCAGCCTGAGCAAAGGCGTCCGACCAAAAAAGGTGTGTTACCTGCTATCAAGCATATGATAGCCTAAGCGAGGTAAACACAAAAGGAAAGACAACCTACTACCACCACGGTAGCCTAAGCGAGGCATCTAACCAAAATACAGACTTATTACCTACTATCCCACGATAGCCTAAGCAGAGGTAATAGACTGGAAAAGAAGGATCACCTACTACCAACTTGTAGCAGCCTGAGCAAAGGCGTCCGACCAAAAAAGGTGTGTTACCTACTATAAAGCATATGATAGCCTAAGCGAGGTAATCACGAAAGGAAAGATGACCTACTACCACCACGGTAGCCTAAGCGAGGCATCTGACCAAAAATACAGACGTATTACCTACTATCCCACGATAGCCTAAGCAGAGGTAATAGACTGGAAAAGAAGGACGATCAAGATAATAGTTCAGCTTCCTTAAATGCTCCGCTTAGGAAGAGTAAATACTTTCCCATGCCCCGCGGTTGTATGCCATGGGCAAGTCTTGAAAATAAGTGATGTGAGGTTGTCTGCTTCAAACAAAGTCTTGAATTTCCCACGCTCTTCGAAGAGATATCATCTGGTGGGCGTAACTTGAATAGTGGATTTACTGGAGATAACAACTGTGGAGCAATATTGCTGTAATTGAAATTTCAGTGAAGTAAATAGAATTCTTGCACGGGAGTTCTCAAATAAAGAGAATGCTTGTAAAGTCTTCAATAAGTTTCTCTGACGGATTTCCGGGGGAGAATCTTGAAAATTTGTTGGAGATAGACAAACTGTCTCGAGGAGACTGCCATTTGTCGTAGAAATCTTGATAACCAAACTGCTCAAATAAAGAGCTATTACTTGCTATATGGCATGTATTCGAAGTGAAGTAGTAGTAATAACTATTGGAGAAATAACTTATGTCTTCCAATGGTGATCTTCAAGTAAAATCTTCTTGGAGAGATGAAGTGCAAAATAAATGCACGCTTAGTCCAGGTTCGACATCTCAGAGATGTCCAAAATTTGCGATTGTCAGGGACCAAAGTTCGATCCAGGGAATAACTGGAAAGAAACGGTCAAACAAGACTCCATCCATTGAGGATTGAGCTCAACGGGTTTATCTTTATCCAAAACTGGAAAAGAAAACTAAAACAACCATCTTCCATGAGGATCGAGCTCAGTGGGGAATTAGAAAGTATGTGTTTTTTTTTGCCTAGGGCTGATGAGTCTACTTGGAGGGAGCAGACAAAACCTAGCCACTTGGGGATAAACACGACCAAAGTGACTGAACAAAACAAACAACACAAAACGCGAGATGCAAAATGCGCACATGCCATGAATCTACATGAAAGAATGCCATGTTATGCTTATTCTTATGCTTATGCTGACAAAACAACAAGAAGAAGCAAACTGGAGACGAAGACAAGCATCTCGATACGGATACTCGGCCAATCTTTGCAATATAAGAAGCATCATTGGGGATGAATGGAAAACCAAACATGGAAACAAGTCCCTCTTCACAGCTTCAAACTTTCTCTGGGGAAAAGAGAGCACTCCACTTGGGATAAACATCGTGACTTCACTTAGGATTGTCAAGATGAACCTTGTGATTTTTCACGATTTCATCTTCATTATTCATCCATTAGCTATTGTTTTGGTGTTTCTGAATCAAGAGCAAATAAGAACAATTCAATCTTTTCAAGCTCAACACCACTGCAATCCTCAATCTTCTTCATATACTCGCAAATCAACAACATTTATTTTGCTTGAAAGTTGAAGATCTACAAGCTCAAGACATCACAATCTCTGGTTTTCTCAATACTTCAAAGTTCTTTGCAGTTTCAGGTTTTGTTTCTCAACCTTGTTCTTCTAATCTCAGCTTGTTTTCATGGCGTTTATAGCTTATTAGAAGTTGCGTGTGTCCTGGCTAGTTGATAGGTTCATTAGGAACTTAGTTGAAAAGTTAGGGCAAAAGTGTTTGGACTCTGTTCTTGCTATGCGTGCATGATGTGTTGATTTTATGCTTGAATTCTTGATCTACATGAGTTCCTCTTCATTTTGGTACCTTTATTGTGGATTTCTGGGCGGTTGAAAGTTTGCAGGTGGTGGTTGCTTGCCGGAGAAGATGACCGGAGGTCCTTCTCCGGCCGGTGGTTTTAATATGTTAGGGTTTGTGTTATTTTAAATCGTGGCCGTTGGATCATTGCATCGTGTGGTTAATATTTTGACAACGCATTAAAATACACCCTCCCCCTCACGTGCATATTTTTGAACCTGATTGACTTGTGTATGTGCGTGTGCATGTTATCTTGTATGGACCTTAATTCTGATTGGTGTGATGCATGATTTGTGTGATGATCTTGCATTAAGATTGATCCAACGTTTTGTATGTTGCCAACACATTAATGAATGTGTGGTCTCTCACGTGGCCTCAATTGTTTGATTTCTGGTACTTGCATGTGCGCGTGTGCATGGTAATTGATGTGCACTGACATTCCCATCCATGTGATGCTCATGCTTATTTTGATAATGTTTGACCAACTAATCCTATGGCTATGATTGCATCTGACTATTGACTACGCATGCACACTCATCACACACAATCAAAAATTTAATTGGATTGGACTTAATTGCTAATTGCACACCCACACTGAGCCCATTTTTATTTTTGAACGTGATATTTTACTTCTCTGCACCCCTGCTTTCTTTTTCTTTATTTTAATTTCTTTTTTTTATACTTGTTTCATAATTGATTTTTAAAAATGCCAAAACCTTATGAAAAACTCTACAAAAATTCATGTGACATCTTAACATGTTTAAATAATTTTCTATTATTTTTATTTTTTATTTTGTAAATATTTGCATATCATTCCATAATTTTCTTTTATTTCTTTTGAAACTTGTTTCTATTTTCATATCTTCATTTCAAAAATTTATTTCTCATAGATTCTTAAGCATTTTTGCATCAATCTTTTTGTATCCATTCAGTAACATCCACAACTTCATAAAAATATTTTTGTTTCATTTTTAGAACTTTCTTTTATTGCATTAAGGTCCTCCATCTTTTCATTTTGGTTTATGGTTTATAAGTGATTATTGCTTGATTGTTTGAGGTCCTTCCTTTCTGAATTTTTGTATAGGATTTTGGTATGATATTTGCCTCTGGTTGAGGTCTCTTGAGATCTATTTTGTTGATTTTTTAATCATGTTTGGTATTTGTTTGATGACTCTTGTTTGAGGTCCCTTTTTGTGAACTTCCTTGATCATGTTTGTTTACTTGCTTGAGAAGGCACTTGTGCCATTGTATGATATCATTCTTATTGACTTCTTGAGCCATGTTTAGATCATTATAGGTCTGTTGAATGAAATTATAGGTCATTGGTTTGAAGTTGATGCGTTCTTTGTGTACATGTTCAATACTTGTTTCACATGTCTCTTTTTGACCTAATTCCTTATTCTTTTGCATCTAAGTGCCAACTTGAATTGTATTTGGTTTGTTTATGCCATACCATACTACCCATTTGCATTTCATATGATGTATGCCTCTGACTTTAAAGCATTGCACTTATTCCATATGCCATTTATGTCTTACTTTGCATACTTGAACATGTTTCATCCAAATGCGTGTTTCTTTTTCTTCTAGCTTCTAAATGACTTGTAATTGCTTGAATGTGATTGATTTGTGCATCTTATCCTCATCCTAACATGTCATACCACTTCTGACTTAGATACTTGAGTTTCATCTTGAACTTTTGTAGGTTTGACTTATGCCATGAATGTTTTCTTTCCATGTTAAATTCATGTTCATATCTTCTCACTTCTTCTCCTAAGCACTCCTAATGTTTGAATGCTTTATTATATGCCTCATTTGACATTTGTATATCATGTTTAGGCACATGTTTAGGTCATCCACATTCTGACTTTGACATTACTTGAAGAATTATTGCATGATCACCTTGCATATCCACTCATTCTTCATCTATTTTTCCATGATTCACTTCTTTGATGTTTAAGATCTTTAGTTGTGTATAGTTTGTTCTTGTTTGATCAATTAACATTAGAGAACACCCCTAGAGAGTAGGTTCTAACCTTGATTGAGGTTCATCTCTTAGGAGCTTTATCCTTTAAATCTTAACTTGTTTGTTTACTACTTGTTATTCTTTTTCTTATTGCACTACTTGTAAATTGTTTTGAACTAATATTTTCATGTAGGTGCTATGGGTAAGTAAGTGTGTGGACTTAGTTCCACATACATTTCTCTCTTATATTCTCTTATTTCTTTTAAAAACTTTCTACTTGTGTTTGTTAAGCATTTACATGCTTTCATTGAATAACTTTTCTTTCATCCCTCTTTAAGATCAACTTAACTTCCACTTTGGAAATAAGTTGCTTATTTTGCTCTTCTTCTTCTTTCTTTTAGAAGTAGGTTTGTTAAACCCCATTAACCTTAGGATCTCCATGTATGATAACTCTAGGGTTGAGTCTTAGTCTCCCTCATTGGATTTTTACCTTTTCTCGACTATTTGAGTCTTTCTTCTTCTCATCTTAAAACAAAAGTAAAAAATACTTAATAAAGGCATAACAAATATTGTATTTGAGCCTTTCATGTGAGAATAAGATAGTGAGGGGTCTTCTCTCACTTTCTTAGAATGTTTAGCGTACGTCCCGTCTTGGGTCGATATGCGAGGCATTCGATCCTACATGAGGGACTTAAATACAATACGTGTTACAAAACATAAAATAATCAAAACACTTCTTTCTTAAAAGACAAAAACAAACAATAACGGCTTTCCTTCGGGAATTCTTTTCTCATCTCACTCATTCTCAACGTACGAACGTGCTTCTCCTCGTTCTCTTGCAATACGGTAACGCCTAAGTCTCTATACAGCGAGCTGCAACACCTGAGCTAGAACATTAGTCGTTCCCTAAAAAACACAAACAATCCATCCCTAGTGAGGGAAACTACGTCGCTCTGATTCTCATGTCCCCGATGAGATACGTAGGCAGTGGGGTAGGGCCCATTCGAGCACTCCTTTTATTTTCCCTACGTTTGTTCCTCTTTCTATTTCCATTCCTTTTCCTGTTCTTTTTCCAGTATCCTTTTCTTACACCCTTTGATCGAGACAAGCAAGCGTGGATCCCATCGGGTATGATGGACGCGAGGGGGTGCTAATACCTTCCCTTCGCGTAACCGACTCCCGAACCCAGTTCTCTTGGTCGCAAGACCATGCTCTTTCCTTCCCTCAGGTTTACGCAGTGTTTCCTTTCCCTCTCTTGGGATAAATACACATTGCTGGCAACTCTGTTTCGGTGCCACTTTCGCGTTTGTACTTGGATGAAAATCCCGGGAGCGACAAAATGCCCCAGATCATGGTTTATGAGAAGAAGTGATCTCAAGAGGATTTTACAGAAAACTTGGCATCCAACATGTTCAAATGTTTTCAAACTCTTTATAGAGATTTGTCGAATCTCGACGTAACTGCCCCAGATTGACGGCATTCTGTACAACCGAATCTTCAAATTTAAAGAGATTTATCAAATCTCGACGTAACTGCCCTAGATTAACTGTGTTCTGCACACTAAGTCTTCGAACTTGGAGAGATTTATCAAATCTCGACATAACTGCCCCTGATTGATAGTGTTCTGAGTCTTTAAACTTCCCCCTTGGGGTCAGACTGTGAAAGAAACAACTGGGAAACCACTTACCCCTGCTCAGTAAAGTCTTCATGTATCGTGCCCCTGGATATAGTCATCTTTGAAATGATCTGCCATTTACTCATCAGAGCTTCAAATCTCAAAAGATCTAGCTCATCGTTGATGCTCGTATGCTAGCTTCTATGATGTCAAGCAATGTTAGCAGGCAGAAAATGTTAATTCTGAAACTAATAATGCAACATATGTTTGTCTTGAAAATTTTATTAAAAAAAGTTTTGGTGGTTGAGTTACCGATTTTATAATGCCAACACAAATTTTTGAGCATAGCTCATAGGAGTCAGGAAACGATATCTCAATGAGTATGCTTTTGAAATAAACCTTGCTTCAATTAGGACTTTTAAGGGTTGTATTATGGATTAGTTCACGGTTTAAGAAACAAAGGATATAAGGCTCAAAGTTTGTTCATGCCCACCCAATCTTCGTGATATTTTACTCCTTTTTTTTTTTTAAATTACCCTGCCCCAGGTGAAGAATGAGGGTTTTTTTTTTTGGAAAAAGAAGACTCCTACTTCAAAAGGTTCAAAAGGGTTAACGAGGGTTTATCTCCTTATGCCTCCAGTGTTTAGGGATTTGAAACAAACGCCTCATATCATTAGCGGAGTTTTATTCAAAAACATACAACAAAAGATCTTGCGTTTGTTTTCGTCATCCTCCGTTCAATTCTCTGCCAAAGCAAGAGATTGGGCAGCATTGGCATTATAAAATAGAAATAGCATTTTAAAAATGAGTGAAACGAATAGATTTCTTCAAGACAAACATTATTCATTGCATAAATTATTCAAAATAACAAGTTCTTACACGCAAATAACAAATGCATTAATAAATAAAAAGCATCACACGTGAAAAGTAGTAAATTAACTAAAGCTTTGAGAAGTTCGTCTCAGTCTGAGCTTATGGTTTTCACATTAGGTCTAGAGTCTCAAAAAATAAAACACCACTTTGCATTAGCCTTTGTACTTCATGTTTCAAAGGAAAACAGTCTTCAATGTCGTGTCCGGGCGCACCTTGATGGAAAGCACAACGAGCTTCGGGCTTATACCACCACGGGAGATCCTCCGGGATGGGTGGCGGAGCTTGTGTCTGCATCAGATTCCTTTGTATTAAGTGCGGATACAATTTCTCATAGGTCATCGGAATCGGATCAAATTGCCTTTGAACGCGGTTTTGATTGTTGAATGATAGACGAGTCTGTGGTTGATAAGCAGGAGCGTTGGTGACATGAGGTGTAGCAGCAATATGCTGAGGTCGCTGATACCTTCTTCTAGATCGGCCGTGATGCACAACACTTACTTCTTGCTCCTTTCTTTTGAGCAAACCTTCTCTAGGATCCTTAGAGTTGTTATGAATGTTACTGGGAACCGTAAAAATGGGTATTGGCGTGACTTCAGAAATCCTGGTCCTTTGAAACGGAGTTTGAGAAATATGAGAAGAAGGTTGACTTCAGGCAGCAATCAGAGTTTCAACCAAAGCAGAGAGCATCTCCACACCAGCCCTCAAAGCACTCACTTCCTTGCGGAGTTCGCCATTTTCCTGCTCAATGGTATCCATCTTTCCTCTTTGATTGGCCTGAGTATCGTATCGATGACTCAGCTTGTTTGAGAAGAGAAACACGGATGAGAACCTGGAATGCAAAGGACTGCAAATGCAAATGCGTATAATGCAGCATGAACTTCAGGGAACTCAAAAGTGTATTTTAAGCATCGTAATCGGAAACTCGTTTTATTTATTAAATTAAAATTTTCATAACAACCAATACACCTTCAAGATTTTATTATAAAAGTAAACAGAACACAAAAGGAAACTAGGAGTCCAATCTGCTAGATGACGATCCCTCTCTTCCACGGAGTTGCTCAGTCAGCTTGTCGATCTGCTCCTGCATTCTTGCCTTGTCGAGAGTAAGTTTCTCTATTTCCATCCTCAGCTTCACAACTTCGCTTGAATCAGCTACAGTAGGCTTGGGACGAGGATAGGGCATTATCAGGGTGAGAGCCCTTTCGCGTGCCCATGTTAAGCAGACTTCAGTAACCGAGCAATCAGGATTTGTTGTTACAGTCATTCTCTGTCTGTTTATGCGGTGCCACGCCGACACGATTCCAGTTTTCAGATTCAGGTTCTCTCCTTGATAGAGAAAAATTCCTATCAGGTTTTCTGGATCAGGTACTTCCTCCATTGGCTGCCCCAGTTGACGACGGGCGAGTATGGGATTGTAGCTGATACATCCCTTTGTACCGAGAAGGGGCACATTGGGAAAGTCTCCACAGCTATGAATCATGGGGATACCTCCATACATCGGATAATGCCAAACAATATCCAAGTGAGTAAGAGCCATGAGCTTCACGGGCCATTCTGATCCATCTTTCACATCCCAGAAAATTGTAGACCTCGGTAGGTACGAAATAAACCACATATAGAGGATAGTAGTATAACACATAATCCGACCTTCTCCTTTCAGAACCTTCGAATGAATTGAATGGTAAGCGTTGACCAATAAAGTAGGAACGGGATTCCCGAGCATGAAGATTCTGACCGTGTGGACATCGACGAAGTCTTCGACATTTAGAAACAAGAATAAACCATAGGTCAGTAATGCGAAAATGTTCTCGAAGGCTTTGGTATTCCCCATGTTGATGAAGTGTCGGGCCTTCTCGAACAGGAACTGAGCAGGCAAACCATTAATTCCCCCTCTGACCGTCATGTGAGTTTGGATTTCCAACAGCTTTATGTGGGTCACTCTTGTGATGTCTTCCTGGCTGGCCCTTCCTTCTCCACCGGAGAACGGAGGTGAGTCTTTGACGGGGATACCCAACAGAGCGGAATACTCTTCCAATGTAGGCATTAGCTGGAAGTCTTGGAAGATGAAACAGTGGTAGATTATGTTGTAAAGTTGAACCAGCGTCTCCAATAAGCCGGCAGCTACTCGAACTTGCAACAGCGGGAGGATCCGTCCATACCTCTCGCCAAAAGCCATTGGATCCTTGATCTGACCTCCTAGTTCCCTTAATTGTTCAACATCAGGAACCTTGAAGGTGTACGACAAAACTCCTTTCTTTCCGCAATCCATCTTACGGTTGCCTGTAAAATAACTTTTAAGTTCCTTGAAGGGATGAGAATGAGAATGCAAATGGTATGCAAAAAGATTCATGGAACTTGACTACTTATAATCATCATGGGATATCGAAAAACGCACTTTATTAATCATAAAAGTCGGTTACAAAAAAAAAATTTAATGTCTGGAATACCAAAAGACGAAACCGTTAATAAAATTCATTACAATGCGTCAGCACACTTCTCGAAAGTCATAACGGAATAGTTAAATAAAAACTAAGAAAGAAAGATCTAAGTAGATTCTCCCAAAAGCCTTGTCTTGAGCTTCTTGTTTTCCTCCTCCATCTGGCTCTTCTCCAAGATAAGCTTGTCGACCATCAATTTCCAATGCGTTGACTGAGAGCTAGAAGAAGACAACTCTTCTCGCGTTTTCCTTTTCTTGTAAGAAGTGAATTCTTTATCTTTCGCCTTGAGTTGCTGTTGAAGCTCTGCATTCTCTTCCACAACTATTTGGTACTTGTTCTTCCAAGCCTCTTCCATTTGTTGAGATTTGTCTAAAGCAATTTTCAACTTTTCTGCATCAGATGAGAAATATAAGACCGGTTTTTCTTTTAGGACCATTGGCTCTTGACGATAATAAGGCATCTTCAACTCAATGGCTCTTTTCCGAACCCATTGGAGATAAGGTTCTAAAGAGACACAATTAGGTTTCCCTAAGCTACACTTATCCTTCTTGATCTTTTGACTCAAAGCGTCTAAAACCTGATTTCTTAATTCTTTGCTCAATTTCTCTTCTTCGAAATAAATATTTTCCACGTGAGCACTGGCAGGCTTGTCTCTCATAGGGAACCCTAGCTGTCTTCGGGCCAAGACTGGATTGTAGCTGATTAATCCCTTAATGCTAAGGAGAGGTACATTGCCGAATTTTCCATAGCTGTCTATAATTATCACCTTATCGTAAACATGGCTATACCAGTCGATGTCGGAGTGGGTGAGAGACATTATCTTTTGCGGCCACCATCCTTTTTTAAGATCCCAAAAGACATGAGCTTTGGGCAAGTGCAAAATAAACCACTTGTACAACAGAGGGATACAACAGGTAAGCATTCCTTTTCTGCGAGCATTCCTCGAGTGAACAGAATAATAGGCTTCAGCCAACAAGGTCGGTACTGGATTCTTCTTTAAGAAAATTTTAATGGCATTGAGGTCCACAAATTTTTTGAAACTTGGGAATAAGAGAATACCATAGACAAGTAGTGCGAAAACCGCTTTGAAAGCGTCCTTATCTTGATGACTGGCATAATATCGGGCTTTGGCAACCAGAAACTCTGCAGTAAAACCGGAAGTTCCTCCTTTTGAAATCATATTGGCTTGAATGTCAGCTAAATCCAAGTGTGTGTGCTTAGCGATTTCTTTTTCATCAGGGACATTTGTGAAGATGGGAAAGGGAAACTTATCCCGAATAGGTAACCCAATTATCTGAGAGTACTCTTCAAGTGTTGGTACAAGCTGATAATCTGGAAAGGTGAAACAGTGATACAGTGGGTCATAGAACTGGAGTAAGGTGGTAAGCAGTCCTTGATCAATACTTGCATTCAACACATACAAAAGCCTCCCATATTTGCCTCAGAAACTCTCCTCATTTGTTACCAAAGCTCCCAACCTCCTTAGATCATCCAAGTTAGGAATTTGAAAAGTGTACTTCATGGTATTCCTTCTTTCGGTATCCATAATATCCCTACAAAGTTTACAAATATAGTCAAGTCCCATGAATCTTTATGAAATAATGCTTATGGATGCAGGGATGCAAACACACAAAGCACAAAGCACAAGCAAAACAAACAGGAAAGGGGTCCTAGGTTTGAAAGGTCACAGCATGGAGCCAAGGTCTACCCATCTGTAGCGCGGTTTTCGTGACCGCCCACATCCGCCTGTGGATGGGATTGGGTGCTACTTTCTGATTTCTTATTTATCCTATGAAGCTGGAAAGGAAAGGGAAGTTATCTCAAACTAACCTTGCACGCAAATGTTTTCTTTAACAAGTGCTAAGAGATTGGGGAGTTCGGGGTCAGGTTATACAATGGGGAGTTGTCAATTACCCATCCTATACATAGTTATCCATGGGTTGTTAGCAATTTTCCTTACTGCTTTCTACTTGCTGGTGTTTATCTGTTGTAAATGGGAAAGTTTCTCCTTTGGGAAGGTTGAGAGATGTTGAAAAAAATATTTTTTGTTGTTTTCGGGTTTTTTGATGTTTTTGGCAAGGTACTGGACCTAAGGTTTTTGTTTAGTGTGCTCGCTAAGATTTCACAATATTATGCCTACGTATTCCCGTTAAAGAAAACAGGGAAATCAGAGCAATCGTAGTTCCTCCTATTCTATGAGAGGAAAAAAGATATTTAGGTATCTTGTTCAAAGCCCAAGATATGAAGCTAAAGGTGATTTGTATCTTGTTCAAAGCCCAAGATTGAAGCTAAAAGGGTGTTTGTGGGAATTGATTGAAAAGAGTGAAGAGATTAAAGATTGAGATATGAATATCTGGGAAAAACATCAGAAAATAGAAGGAATATCCGGGAAAACGTCGGACGAAAATAGAAGGAATATCCGGGAAAACTTCGGATGTAAAGAAAAGGAATATCCGGAAAAGCGTCGGATGTAAATAAAAGGAATATCCGGGAAAGCGTCGGGTGTTTAAAAAGAGGGAATGGTTTTTCCTGTGTTTAGAAGGAACTTGAGAATGTCTTTGAGACTCAAGAGGGGATATAGACTGTCCGAGTCTACTGGGTGTGTCTTTTGTACTATGTGTAAGAGAAAGTACGCTTCGGGATCAAGATCTAGACTCTTTTGAAAGACTGTTCTAGTAAGATGACTAATTTCTGTTCATATACCTCTAGGATGTCGTCAGGACAATTTGTACAAAGCCCAAGAGGAGGCTGGAAACTTTTAAGAAGCCGATCGGTCCTTGTACGAAGCCCAAGAGGAGGTTATCATTCCCGGAGGAAGAAATCATTATACGAAGCCTAAGAAGAGGCTATGAAGACTTATAAGAAGCCGAAGGGTCCTTGTACGAAGCCTAAGAGGAGGCGAGGGTTCTTTTAGGAAGCCCGTGGGTCCTTGTACAATGCCCAAGAGGAGGCCGATGCTTTTAAGAAGCCCGTGGGTCCCCAAACCTCGAGAAATTCAAGGCAAGTTATTCACAAGGAATAGATCAAGTCAGGAAAGTTCGAGAATTTGGAAGAAACTCAAAGATGCCATTCACGGAGAATACATTCATCTCTGGGAGTATAGTTTCTTGACAATTCCTAATGAGGACAGCCAAAGAGAAGATTGTATCTGGTGATCCTATTGGGGATCTAGCTGTCTATTTCTACGAATAAATGAAATGGATTTACCTAGTGCTAGACGTAGTTGCCGGGGAAACTCTAAATATCTATACTATTATTACACAGTCGATATGAGTTTATGAAATGAGACTTACAGTGAGCAGCCCCACAATACAGTTATATGTATATGAAAGCAGTAAATGAAAGCGTATAAACACTTACTCGGTTGTAGAGCTTCCATGCTGTTTGGTTAGTTGTTCAACAAAGAAAGATTGAAAACAACAGTATATTCAAAATCAAAGGAGAAATTGTTTTGAAATAAAAATTGGGGCTTACAGCTCAAGGAGAGGCCCGTAAAATCAGAGTCAATCATACATGGAAGAACGTCATGTGAAATAAAACATACACGGAAGAACATCATGAATAAACAGAGAGAAAATACACGGCAAAACATCGTGTCATCATGGAAAAACATCATGGTAATTGAAACGTACACGGAAGAACATCGTGTGTGAATTATCAACACATAAAATTAGCAGATAATCACGGCAAAGCATCGTGTAGCAGATTAAACAGACAAAAAGTTACGGAATACACATGGAAAAACATCATGGTAATCAGACAATAAAAATCAACTAAAATACACGGAACAACCTCATGTAATCAGCGGACAAAGATACGCGACAAATCATCGCGAAATAAATAAAAGATATACGTGGCAAAACATCACAGTGAAAATAAATAGAAAACACACGGCAAAACATCGTGGATAAAATAACAGATATTCACGGCAAAGCATCGTGAAAAGATATAAACATTTACGGAAAAAACATCGTAATATCATGGACATTGAAAATATACACGGAAAAGCAGCGTGTGAATAAAAACATGGATAATGAGTTCAAGGAAAACTTACCTATTGGAGCAAGGTCCAATGCCTCTTCTTAGACTTCCAGAAGTGAGATAACGACCCCCAAGGTTCTCGACAAAACTTAAAGCATCAGCTGATCATCCAATGATCTTCGAGGTATCGATTAAGAATTCCTGTATTAAGTGGAAAACCAAAACAGACAGGCAAAAACCAGAGATCACAGGGAAACGATCTTGGTCTCGTCAAGTGGTTAGAATTGAATCTCTTAGTGAATAAACGATACAAGAAATAAATTATTTAATTATTTACAAAAAATAGTATAAGAATAAACTATGAGTTTGAATAATTAAATACACAATTTAAATGATTAATTTAATTAACTAACCCAATTAAAATGTGTTTAGTAAAAATAATATTAGTTGAACTAAAATAATTAATCAATTAATTAATCATTTGTAATAAAACTAATAAATGACCCACTTAATTAAACTAATTGAAACATGTTTAATTAGATAATATTAATCTAAATAATTAACAATTAATTGTAATAAAAAAGATAATAAAATAAAAAGAAAGATGGGCTTTAACATGGGGTGTAATTAGTAATTCACTTAGGCCCAAAACTCATCCAAATGAGATAAGATTTTTTATAATAAATAAAAAAACAATACTGAGTGAATGAAAATGCATTTTTCTGAGTTTCACTTCCCCAAACGCGCTTCCATCACTCAATCGCATCCCTCATTCCAAAATTTGCTCCGCCACGGTTCTGTTCGCGGCCTCCGGCAGAATCCTTTCCGTTTCTTCACCGGCGCGGTCATGATGATGAGGTGATTCGACGCTCCCTCCATCTGGTTTCGGTGCGATTTCGTCGAGGAGAAAGGGTGGCACGGCGGTTGCGCACGGTGGCGGTGGTGAGTTTGTTTCTGGCTGTGATTTACAAAGGATGAAGGTGGTCGATTTAAGGTTTGTGTTCCTCTTTCTCAATCTATGCTTCCTACAAAAAAATTGTTGATGTTCTGTAACAAAACATTGAATTTGTTAGGGTGTGTTTGTTTGAGAGATTAAAATTATATTCCCAGGAATATCATTCTTAGGAATGTTAATCCTAGGAATTTTATTCCCATCAATTTGTTTGGTAAATAATTAAGATTTCAAGGAATAATTTTGAAATTGATTTAATTATAATTTTAAAATTTTAAAAATATAAAATAATGTGTTGAAATAATATGAAAGTGGGTAGTTATAGTTGGTTATTTTTTATTCCCATGAGAATATATGATTCCCACCCTTTAACATGAGAATAAATATTCATAAGTTCATGAGTAAATTTTATTCCTGGGAATTATTTATTTCAATGCATTTTTTTTCTTTCCCATCTACCAAACAATGGAATAATTATTTCCAGCCTTAGATTCCCGGGAACTTTTTTTCTAGCACCGAAACAAACACACCCTTAGGGTTTAGAAACAAAAATCATGAAATTGGATTGATAGTGGTAGAAATTAGAGATTATTATTTAATCTTGTTTCTGCAATTTGTTTGAATTTCGATTCCGCAGGATTTGTAATCTTTCTCGTGTCGGTATTGTTGAAACTCTTCGCCTTAGCTTTCCTGTTGAATCGTTCTGTAAAGAAAAGTTGATTTTGTTAGTGTTTGAAAAAGAAAGGCGTTAACAGAAAATAGGGATTGAATTGAATTGAAAATTTTTTATAAAAAATTATGAATTCTTGGCTTTGTATTGCTGCTGATTCTTCAAATCCGTTTGCAGATTAATGAAGTTGATTGATGAAGTTTCTTGTTGCAGTAACAGGTTTGCTCTCCCTTTTTTTTTTTTGAATTGTTGTGAAATTGTGAAAACCAATTGTTGCTGTCAACTGTTATTCAAATGTTGTTGATTGTGTTCCTGTAGAAAAAAATGGCAGAAAATAAGTTGTTGTTCCATTGAATCCCACAAATTTTGTAAGAATTGAATTTGGTTAGAATTTGGAAATAGGAATGAAATTAAATTAATAATTGAGGGACTGCTATTGTTTGTTGTAACAGGTTGGTTGATGCTTCTACAAATTCGACTTCTGAAGTGATGGCAGCTAGGGGTGTTCGCGGTGCGGTTTGGGCGGTTTTGACGCTAAAAATCATCCGAACCGCAAGGGAAAAAAGCATGCGGTTTGGTTTGGTTTGGTTGGCTTTTAAAAAAAATCCGAACCAAACCAAACCAAACCAATGCGGTTTGGATTGGTTCGGTTTTTTACAAGATTTTTATTGAGTGATATTTACATATATAGAGAACAACATAACTTTGTGTTTAGTCATTCATACATTGCCAAATAACAACAAAACTCATCATATTTAGACAAAAAGTTCTCATTCAATATGCAAAAATCAATTTAAACAAAAGTGAAAAAAATAGTAGCATAAAACAATATCAAAATATTATAATAAAACAGAAAATATAAGAGAAGGGAGATTAGAGAAGTGAGATTAGAGAAGATGAAAAAGAAAAAACATAACAGATGTGAGATTAGAGAAAAAATGTGCGATAAAAATATAATTAGAAGAGAAAATAGTAACATAAAAATGAGAATATGAAAAAGAAAGAACATGTGAGATGAGAGATTAGTGTAGAAGAGGCGAGACGTACATGACAAAGAAGATGAAAAGAATGCACAATACTATTAGGAGAGATTTGAGAAGATTAAAACTGAAAAGTTAAGTGTGAGTAAGAGAAAATATTTCGTAATTGTAAGGTTAAGGCCTAATGGATTTGAGTTTTGGGTTAAATGTGAGATAAGTGAAGTTTGGGTTGTAACGTAATGCGGTTTGGTTTGGTTTATTTCGGTTTGCAAAATACAAACCGCAAACCAAACCGAACCATGCGGTTTTGTCAAAAGATGACCCGAACAAATCCGAACCAAATGCGGTTTTTTGCGGTTTCGGTTTGGTTTGGTTTGGTTTGCGGTTTTTTATTGGGTTGGTTCGGTTTTGAACACCCCTAAATTGGCAGCAGCATCGTTATAATGAAGTTGTTGCAGTGATGTTGCTTCAACCCCTTTGATTTTTTTTGATCCTGCAGAACTTGTTAGTTTATAATAGGAAAAAAAATTGTATTTCTTTGAGTTAGTAAAGAAATGGAAAGGCTGCAGCAATTTGATATTAGAACTCTGTAGAATTTTTTATATTTCTTATTATAATTATGTTTATATAAGGTTAATTGTAATAATGATAAAAAAAAATGTAAGATAATTATGTATATATGTACATGTAATGTGTGAAATGTGTATGTGAGTGTGTATCACAAAAAAAATTTGCCATACCCCTCTGTATGTATGTTACTATATAAATTTTTTTTAAAACATGTAGCAATTGAAATGGGAGAAAGGGCGCTGCACCCCTCTCCTTGGTATATGTTACCAAAAATTTTCCTTTTCCTTTCAAGAATGTGAAAAAATATGGATTAGAGACGAGAGAAACAAGTGGAGAAACTTGTTTGGTGTGAATTGTGAAGAGCAAGAAAGCTCTATTTATAGGAAAAAAAATGTGTAACTCTTAAGCTATCTCAAGATAAGAGTAGTTGAATGGGAATTCAAAGTCTTAGACAATGTTTTTGAGTATCTTCTACCATTGGCTATTGAAAATGAGTCAAGGAGACAAGGCTATATGGTTGGCCTCATAAGAAACAAATTTTCAATTAAAACAAAACTCACAAGAAACAAACTTATATTTAAAACAAAATATGAATTTACATATTTTTTCTAAAAAATGAATACATGCATATCAAAAAAAATAAAACAAAGTTTATATATATATATATATATATATATAAAATGGCGCAAGAAAATCATACATATATACATATACCTTTTTTATTTTTTCTTGTAAAAATTAACTAGCAAAAAGAAATCACATGTATTATATATTTTTTTCTTTTATGGTAGAATAAAACAATTTTTTTTTTATAATAAGAAAATGAAAGGCATATAAGCACATACATATTTTTTTTTTATTTATTAATCTTATTTATGCAAAATAAAACAAAAAATGTGAAATCAAATTAAATGATTGAAAAACTAAAAATTCACACAATATATGATATATCGTGCATAAATGAAGCAAAGTGAAAAGTTCAGTCAGATGATGTAGGATAGGTATATCCTTATTGTGATGATGATTTGCCCAATGATGGGAAATCTTGGTGGTCAAAATTTGGGGGTATGACAGATGCCCCTATTTAATCTTCTTAGACCTGAAGGTATGAATAACAAAGAGTTTTATACATTCGAGGTATAAGAGGATTAAATATCAGAGTACCTAAAATTTTGACTGTGAATGCAGATGAAATGATATGTGATGAATGGAAGACTCTTGAACACTGTGGGGAATGATGCCACAGGAGACAGACCAACAAAACTTTCTTGGGATATAAGATATTGTGGAAATTTGTCGAGGCGATAAAGGGTATTCAGTAGTATAAAAAAAGAGGGATAAACTCTGGAACAGAGATTCAAACATCCGGAAAAACATCAGATGCGAAAGAGGTAACACACTCTGGAAACATATATGCAACATCTAGAAAAACGTTAGATGTATTAAAAATACCTTTGAGGGTAAATCCGAAACATTTAGAAAAGCGTTAAATGTACGGGAAAATTTTTTAGATGACTGGCAGAATGATGGCCATGTCTGGAAAAGCATCAGATAAGCACATCAGAACAAAAGTTACATCTGGAAAGACATCAAATGAGAAAAAGTCATATTCGGGAGAGCATCAGATAGACATGTAAAGAGTTTCTGGAAGAGCATCATAATAAAAGAGACATATCCGAAAGAGCATCGGAGGAACACAAAGAAAGTTCTGGAAAAGCATCAGAACAGACAGATATATCTCGAAAAGCATCGGATAGAAACAAATAAAGTTCTGGAAAAACATCAGAACGGGTTTTGGAAAAACTTCAAAACCAAAAGATACATCCGGAAGAACATCGGGTAGACACAAAGAAAAGTCCTGGAATAGCATCAGAACAGATAGACATATCCGAAAGGACATCGGATAGAAACAAAGTTATATCTGGAAGAACATCAGATAAGACATAAAAGTATTGGTGCCAGATAAGTTGGACTTTGTATAAAGGTAAGATGTTGATAACAACACGACCACTGATGAATGCAAATGAGGATTAAACACTCTTGAATGCATAGTATATGAAAAATGTTATGATGTATGCCTAAATGTATGTAATGTAAATGAAAATGCTGACAACAAGTTTAGACTCTTTGAAGAGTGAAAATCAACAAGTTTATACTCTTTTGGGGAGTGGAAGACAAGACTGATTCCTCAACACGGAGATCACTGCCATTGCTTAGGGACTGAAAATGTGGTTTGTTAAACACCTCTTTGTCATACTGATAAACGGTATCAAGTTTATAATCCTCGGAGGAAGGCTAGATAGCTTGCTTGGGAATTTTTCCAAATAAATTGCCCCAGACTTACAGACTGTTGTAGATGAACTGATTATTGCCTCAGCTTGAATGATAATGACTGTATGCTGCATACTAGGAAGGTTTTCCCCAGTAATGAGTCTTGAAAGTTTTTTTGAATAAACCAATTCCGAGAAGGACTTGCACTGAACAAATCTCGAACTGATTCTTAACAGGCTCTAGAAAGAACTTGCCCCTGATAGGATCACTGACCAAGTTTCTAAACTGTTTTGAAAATTCCTTGAAAGAAATGCTAGTTTGCAATAAAAAATGTTTATTTAAACATGGCAAATTTAATGCAAAGCTCATGTAAAAATTTTGAAAATAGAATCATTGTTTTTTAGAAAAAACACAGTAATATGAATTACTGGTTAAAACACAATGGTTTAAAATATTTTGAATGAAAAGTAAAGCAGAGGTATGATACTAAAAACAAATGATTTGGAAAAATGATTTTGGAGTCAATTTACGCCACCTTGCTGTAGTATACTTTCAAAATAACCTTGCTTCAATTAGGCCTTTTGAGGGTTATAACGTGGCCTGGTTCACGGTTTATGAAAAAAAGGATAAAGGCTCAAAGTTTATTTGGTGCCCACCCCCTTCGTGATGTTCTCCAATCCTATGCTCAGTTAAACTTAAATTGTGCATTCAGGTTCAAAAGGGTTTCAGAATTGTACAGATGATAGTGATGACGATGGTCCAGAAGTCATGAGACAACAGCTACTGCTTCTTTACAACATTTAGTTGTTTTTCGTCTTTGTGGATTTTTTTTTGAAAATCGAGGATTTAAGGACCTCTTTTCTGTATTATCCCTAACTTTTTCCTGAACTATTTCTTTTGAAATTTATAGTCAGCGGGATGCCCTAGTTTTTGCCTAAGTTTCTTTTTTTATTTTTTTATTTTACTTAGCGGGCTTTTTCTTTTTGATTTCTTCTTAGAAAGAAAGTGACTGCTAGATTTGATGACTACGACGGACCATCACTGACTTTTGATACATTTTCAGCATCTGCTTGTTGTATGTAAACTTTTTGAACTTGAATACACAACCCAAATTAAACTGAGAACTATCCTGCCCCGGGTTAAAATTGCGGGTTTTTTTTATAAAGAAAGAAACTCCTACTTCAAGGCTCAAAGGGGTTAACGAGGGATTATCTTCCTTATATCTCCAGTGTTTGGGAATTGAAAAAATGCCTTACATCCTCAGCAAAGTTTTTTATTCGAAAGCATACCGACAGCAATTATGGGTATTATGTTTTTATCATCCTCCCACAAATATTTGCATAGTCAAAAATTTGAAAAAGAGGTGTATTTTTTGAAAGTTTTTATTTTTTCAAAGAGAAAGCATAAAGATGTAAATGAACAGATGATTTGAATCAAAACACTGTACATGCTCATTTCATTAAAACTGACATTTAAAGATAAACAAGCTGAAAGCAAATATGATACAAACAAGGAAAATGCAAAATAGACAGAAACAAGGTCAGTGACTAATCAAACACAAGGATGAGATCTCCTGTCTTTGGGAAGTAACTGAGTTGAAGTTGACTGAAGTTTCAGTTCTTGTGTTTAGGCAGAGGATTGCGCTGGACATTAGGACTAGTGTCACGAAAGTTGAGGAGGTTATCTTTGATCAGATCCCGCACTCTAGCCTTTAGTGCATAACATCTTTCTAAATCGTGACCCGCAGCTCCTTCATGGAATGCGCAATGAAGGTCAGATCTGAATCCAGGTGGAAGTGGATTTGGAGGAAGAGGTGCTGCCTTAGTAGTAATCGCTCCCTTCTGAACCAAAATAGGGTACAATTCAGTGTACGTCATAGGAATAGGATCAAAGTGAGTCCTATTGTAGTTCTGGTTTTGTCCAACAGCCGGACGTTGAGGAGCTGGAGCTGGTCGAGCAGCCAACAGAGGAGTGATAACAGCAATATGAGCTTGATTAGGCTGCTGAGGTCTGTAATGGGGTTTCCTATCCTCAACCAAGACAGAATTAGTCTGATCTTCCCTCTTCTTTTGGAAGTTTCCATAGTGTTTCTTTACAGCGTTAGAAGATTCAGCGGTTTTAGAGACCTTTCCATTCTTGATACCTTCTTCAAGTCTTTGGCCAATGATGACCAAGTTTGTAAAGTTTGAAGAAACACTGCCAATCATCTTTTCCCAAAAGATGGGAGATAAAGTGTCTAAGAATATTCCGGTAAGCTCTTTCTCAGCCAAAGGGGGTTCGACCTGAGAAGCTAACTCTCTCCAGCGTTGAGCATACTCTTTGAAAGATTCTTTCTCGTTCTGAGTCGTGTTCTGGAGTTGACGACGGTCTGGAGTCATGTCCAGGTTGTACTTGTACTGATTCATGAAAGCATTGATAAGATCCTGCAAGCAATGAATGTTGCTTCGTTCAAGGTTCATGTACCACTTGAGTGAAGCTCCACTTAAGCTATCCTGAAAGCAGTGGATGAGCAACTTCTGGTTTTTGATGTAGGCAGCCATCTTACGAAAGTACATAACCAAATGAGCCTTTGGACAGGAGTCGCCTTTGTACTTTATAAACTCAGGGATCTTAAATTTGGCTGGCATGACGAGGTTAAACACAAGACACATGTTGTCTGCATCAACGTTGAAGAAGTCATTTCCTTCTACAGCTCTGAGCCTTTTCTCCAAAGTTTGATATTGTTCATTGGCATCTTCAGGCTCAATGTCCACATTGTCCTCACTTTGAGCACTAGCATTGTAATCAAAGTTAGGATTCTCAAAGGGAATTCTGGCAGTCCGTACCAGAGGTCCGGGTTCTAAGACAATAGGGATTTGAAACTCTGGTCTTGGAGCTTGACCGACCAAAGTGGTAGTGGCCTGTTGTGGAATGAAGTCATGAGGCAATCCAAATTCCGACCATGTAGATGGTGGCATCTGAACAGGCGGAGGCTCAATAGTAGCACTTGTGATTTCTTGGATGACAGTCCTCTGAGGTGGATCTCCTTTGGCAATTAGGACCTGAAGCATTTCCGTTAAATTAGTCATGCTTGACTTCAGATCGTCTATTTCCATCCTAATCTCTGCATTGTGCACTTCTTGTTCTGACATTTTGCGCCTGACGTTAGCTCTAGTCCCGTATCGGTGATGAGGAATCAGTTTGACGACTTACAGATGACTGAAAGAAAGAAGGTTGGAATAAATTGACGATGACCAGGACGTATGTATGAAATATGCAAGGGATGCAAATGCAATGCATGGATGCAGCACACAAAAACATAGAAAAAACATGGGGTCAAAGGTTCGGTGTCATGAAGTCAAGGCTCTAACCCCCCCCCAAAGGTTTTCTACGGGTGATTTTTTGTACCTGTCACTCAAAATCATTGATTCCTGAGAACACCAGCGGACCGGGAACCGTGCTAGGTGGTGTCCTTTCAAAGAAATCTCAGAAGAGGGTAGTTTATCGCGTAACAGCTATTCCCGATAGCTTCCGCACTACAAAAAAAGGTGATTTTCCTATGTGTATACTCAATCTTTCCACATGCGGCATCACACGCATTCCCATTAGCAGAAAAATAAACACGGATATCAAGTAGGAAAAGCGATATATATATATATATATATATATATATATATATATATATATATATATATATATATATATATAGTATATAATATGATTGCTAACAACCTAGACCTCTTAGGAATTCTAATCCTAAATGTCCCCAGCAGAGTCGCCATTTTTCTGTAGCGCGGTTTTCGTGACCGCCCACATCCGCCTGCGGATGGGATTGGGTGCTACTTTCTGATTTCTTATTTATCCTATGAAGCTGGAAAGGAAAGGGAAGTTATCTCAAACTAACCTTGCACGCAAATGTTTTCTTTAACAAGTGCTAAGAGATTGGGTAGTTCGGGGTCAGGTTATACAATGGGGAGTTGTCAATTACCCATCCTATACATGGTTATCCATGGGTTGTTAGCAATTTTCCTTACTGCTTTCTACTTGCTGGTGTTTATCTGTTGTAAATGGGAAAGTTTCTCCTTTGGGAAGGTTGAGAGAAGTTGAAAAAAATTTTTTTTGTTGTTTTCGGGTTTTTTGATGTTTTTGTTAAGGTACTGGACCTAAGGTTTTTGTTTAGTGTGCTCGCTAAGATTTCACAATCTTATGCCTACGTATTCCCGTTAAAGAAAACAGGGAAATCAGAGCAATCGTAGTTCCTCCTATTCTATGAGAGGAAAAAAGATATTTGGGTATCTTGTTCAAAGCCCAAGATATGAAGCTAAAGGTGATTTGTATCTTGTTCAAAGCCCAAGATTGAAGCTAAAAGGGTGTTTGTGGGAATTGATTGAAAAGAGTGAAGAGATTAAAGATTGAGATATGAATATCCGGGAAAAACATCGGAAAATAGAAGGAATATCCGGGAAAACGTCGGACGAAAATAGAAGGAATATCCGGGAAAACTTCGGATGTAAAGAAAAGGAATATCCGGAAAAGCGTCGGATGTAAAGAAAAGGAATATCCAGAAAAGCGTCGGATGTAAATAAAAGGAATATCCGGGAAAGCGTCGGATGTTTAAAAAGAGGGAATGGTTTTTCCTGTGTTTAGAAGGAACTTGAGAATGTCTTTGAAACTCAAGAGGGGATATAGACTGTCCGAGTCTACTGGGTGTGTCTTTTGTACTATGTGTAAGAGAAAGTATGCTTCGGGATCAAGATCTAGACTCTTTTGAAAGCCTGTTCTAGTAAGATGACTGATTTCTGTTCCTATACCTCTAGGATGTCGTCGGGACAATTTGTACAAAGCCCAAGAGGAGGCTGGAAACTTTTAAGAAGCCGATCGGTCCTTGTACGAAGCCCAAGAGGAGGTTATCATTCCCGGAGGAAGAAATCATTATACGAAGCCTAAGAGGAGGCTATGAAGACTTATAAGAAGCCGAAGGGTCCTTGTACGAAGCCCAAGAGGAGGCGAGGGTTCTTTTAGGAAGCCCGTGGGTCCTTGTACGATGCCCAAGAGGAGGCCGATCCTTTTAAGAAGCCCGTGGGTCCCCAAACCTCGAGAAATTCAAGGCAAGTTATTCACAAGGAATAGATCAAGTCAGGAAAGTTTGAGAATTTGGAAGAAACTCAAAGATGCCATTCACGGAGAATACATTCATCTCTGGGAGTAGAGTTTCTTGACAATTCCTAATGAGGACAGCCGAAGAGAAGACTGTATCTGGTGATCCTATTGGGGATCTAGCTGTCTATTTCTACGAATAAACGAAATGGATTTACCTAGTGCTAGACGTAGTTGCCGGGGAAACTCTAAATATCTATACTATTATTACACAGTCGATATGAGTTTATGAAAGGAGACTTACAGTGAGCAGCCCCACAATACAGTTATATGTATATGAAAGCAGTAAATGAAAGCGTATAAACACTTACTCGGTTGTAGAGCTTCCATGCTGTTTGGTTAGTTGTTCAACAAAGAAAGATTGAAAACAACAGTATATTCAAAATCAAAGGAGAAATTGTTTTGAAATAAAAATTGGGGCTTACAGCTCAAGGAGAGGCCCGTAAAATCAGAGTCAATCATACATGGAAGAACGTCATGTGAAATAAAACATACACGGAAGAACATCGTGAATAAACAGAGAGAAAATACACGGCAAAACATCGTGTCATCATGGAAAAACATCATGGTAATTGAAACGTACACGGAAGAACATCGTGTGTGAATTATCAACACATAAAATTAACAGATAATCACGGCAAAGCATCGTGTAGCAGATTAAACAGACAAAAAGTTACGGAATACACATGGAAAAACATCATGGTAATCAGACAATAAAAATCAACTAAAATACACGGAACAACCTCATGTAATCAGCGGACAAAGATACGCGGTAAATCATCGCGAAATAAATAAAAGATATACGTGGCAAAACATCACAGTGAAAATAAATAGAAAACACACGGCAAAACATCGTGGATAAAATAACAGATATTCACGGCAAAACATCGTGAAAAGATATAAACATTTACGGAAAAAACATCGTAATATCATGGAAATTGAAAATATACACGGAAAAGCAGCGTGTGAATAAAAACATGGATAATGAGTTCAAGAAAAACTTACTTATTGGAGCAAGGTCCAATGCCTCTTCTCAGACTTCCAGAAGTGAGATAACGACCCCCAAGGTCCTCGACAAAACTTAAAGCATCAGCTGATCATCCAATGATCTTCGAGGTATCGATTAAGAATTCCTGCATTAAGTGGAAAACCAAAACAGACAGGCAAAAACCAGAGATCACAGGGAAACGATCTTGGTCTCGTCAAGTGGTTAGAATTGAATCGCTTAGTGAATAAACGATACAAGAAACAAATTATTTAATTATTTACAAAAAATAGTATAAGAATAAACTATGAGTTTGAATTATTAAATACACAATTTAAATGATTAATTTAATTAACTAACCCAATTAAAATGTGTTTAGTAAAAATAATATTAGTTGAACTAAAATAATTAATCAATTAATTAATCATTTGTAATAAAACTAATAAATGACCCACTTAATTAAACTAATTGAAACATGTTTAATTAGATAATATTAATCTAAATAATTAACAATTAATTGTAATAAAAAAGATAATAAAACAAAAAGAAAGATGGGCTTTAACATGGGGTGTAATTAGTAATTCACTTAGGCCCAAAACTCATCCAAATGAGATCAGATTTTTTATAATAAATAAAAAAACAATACTGAGTGAATGAAAACACATTTTTCTGAGTTTCACTTCCCCAAACGCGCTTCCATCACTCAATCGCATCCCTCATTCCAAAATTTGCTCCGCCACGGTTCTGTTCGCGGCCTCCGGCGGAATCCTTTCCGTTTCTTCACCGGCGCGGTCATGATGATGAGGTGATTCGACGCTCCCTTCATCTGGTTCCGGTGCGATTTCGTCGAGGAGAAAGGGTGGCACGGCGGTTGCGCACGGTGGCGGTGGTGAGTTTGTCTCTGGCTGTGATTTACAAAGGATGAAGGTGGTCGATTTAAGGTTTGTGTTCCTCTTTCTCAATCTATGCTTCCTACAAAAAAATTGTTGATGTTCTGTAACAAAACATTGAATTTGTTAGGGTTTAGAAACAAAAATCATGAAATTGGATTGATAGTGGTAGAAATTAGAGATTATTATTGAATCTTGTTTATGCAATTTGTTTGAATTTCGATTCCGCAGGATTTGTAATCTTTCTCGTGTCGGTATTGTTGAAACTCTTCGCCTTAGCTTTCCTGTTGAATCGTTCTGTAAAAAAAAGTTGATTTTGTTAGTGTTTGAAAAAGAAAGGCGTTAACAGAAAATAGGGATTGAATTGAATTGAAAAATGTTTATAAAAAATTCTGAATTCTTGGCTTTGTATTGCTGCTGATTCTTCAAATCCGTTTGCAGATTAATGAAGTTGATTGATGAAGTTGCTTGTTGCAGTAACAGGTTTGCTCTCCCTTTTTTTTTTTGAATTGTTGTGAAATTATGAAAACCAATTGTTGCTGTCAACTGTTATTCAAATGTTGTTGATTGTGTTCCTGTAGAAAAAAATGGCAGAAAATAAGTTGTTGTTCCATTGAATCCCACAAATTTTGTAAGAATTGAATTTGGTTAGAATTTGGAAATAGGAATGAAATTAAATTAATAATTGAGGGACTGCTATTGTTTGTTGTAACAGGTTGGTTGATGCTTCTACAAATTCGACTTCTGAAGTGATGGCAGCAGCATCGTTATAATGAAGGTGTTGCAGTGATGTTGCTTCAACCCCTTTGATTTTTTTTGATCCTGCAGAACTTGTTAGTTTATAATAGGAAAAAAAATTGTATTTCTTTGAGTTAGTAAAGAAATGGAAAGGCTGCAGCAATTTGATATTAGAACTCTGTAGAATTTTTTATATTTCTTATTATAATTATGTTTATATAAGGTTAATTGTAATAATGATAAAAAAAAATGTAAGATAATTATGTATATATGTACATGTAATGTGTGAAATGTGTATGTGAGTGTGTATCACAAAAAAAATTTGCCATACCCCTCTGTATGTATGTTACTATATAAATTTTTTTTAAAACATGTAGCAATTGAAATGGGAGAAAAGGGCGCTGCACCCCTCTCCTTGGTATATGTTACCAAAAAATTTTCTTTTCCTTGCAAGAATGTGAAAAAATGTGGATTAGAGAAGAGAGAAACAAGTGGAGAAACTTGTTTGGTGTGAATTGTGAAGAGCAAGAAAGCTCTATTTATAGGGAAAAAAATGTGTAACTCTTAAGCTATCTCAAGATAAGAGTAGTTGAATGGGAATTCAAAGTCTTAGACAATGTTTTTGAGTCTCTTCTACCATTGGCTATTGAAAATGAGTCAAGGAGACAAGGCTATATGGTTGGCCTCATAAGAAACAAATTTTCAATTAAAACAAAACTCACAAGAAACAAACTTATATTTAAAACAAAATATGAATTTACATATTTTTTCTAAAAAATGAATACATGCATATCAAAAAAAATAAAACAAAGTTTATATATATATATATATATATATATATATATATATATATATATATATATATATATATATATATATATATATATATATATATATATATAAGTGGCGCAAGAAAATCATACATATATACATATACCTTTTTTATTTTTTCTTGTAAAAATTAACTAGCAAAAAGAAATCACATGTATTATATATTTTTTTCTTTTATGGTAGAATAAAACAATTTTTTTTTATAATAAGAAAATGAAAGGCATATAAGCACATACATATATTTTTTTATTTATTAATCTTATTTATGCAAAATAAAACAAAAAATGTGAAATCAAATTAAATGATTGAAAAACTGAAAATTCACACAATATATGATATATCGTGCATAAATGAAGCAAAGTGAAAAGTTCAGTCAGACGATGTAGGATAGGTATATCCTTATTGTGATGATGATTTGCCCAATGATGGAAAATCTTGGTGGTCAAAATTTAGGGTATGACACCATCCCAATAGGAGTGCACTATAGTTTCAAATGTACCTGCCGAACGGGTTCTACAAAGTTCCCAGAGTCTACAATCCATCTTTCAGATATTATTGATTTTCCAAATCACTTGGTGGTCAATAATATTCTCAAGAGAATCTCGTCTGAGTGTAGTATCGCGTAGCGACTATTGTAGAAATAGACTCCCGCATAGTCCCCGCACTACATCCTAATAGGCCAAGTTGGGTTAAAGGTAACTACGGTCCCCAGTCTCGATGGCCTTTAGTTCGAAATAATATCGTCTTCACGAATGGACTCGTTGAACAATGTTAAATTCGAGAGGGCCTAGACTGAGTGATGAAGTCTCAATTCAACTTCTTCAGGAATCGACTCCCTCAAAGTATCCTTGAATTCTCACCGTTCCTATCATAATTTTCACTATAGTCCGGGTGTAGGACTTTGTCTCACCACTCAAAGTGACAACCCAAGTAAACATAACAAATACAAATATATAACAAAAAACATAATTAATCAAGTTAGGGGGAACCCTCTCATGAGACTTCTTCCCCAGTGAAGTCGTCATTTCTGTCGCGGTGAGAATTGAATACCAAGCTATTATATCAACTTGAATCGCATTTCTTTTATTTCACCACCGTCTTTGATTTATCCAAGGGAAGGGAGAAAGATCGAATACCCACAATGCAATGCAAATGCATACTAAGATTCTAAAGTTCGGGGGTTGGTTATACCTAGGGAAGGTGTTAGCACCCTAGATATCTGTAGTACTCTACAGGAACCTCTTGTTTATTTATGTTATTTGTTTTTTGTTTGTTTGCTAAGGGTTTAAGGGTAGGTGACCTAGAATTCTATTCCTAAGTGTGCTCGACAAGATATCACATCTTGTGCCTACATATCCTGTCGGAAAAGGAATCAGAGTGCATGTAGTTCCTCTGAAGGATACTAAGGTTGTTTAAAAGTTTTAGGAGAAGAGATGAGTCGTCATTTTAAGAAACCACCACAGTTTTGAAAATTGTTTGTATTTGTGGGGTATAGGATTGTATGTCCCTTCTTTGAGATGATTCACATCTAATTCTCTTGTGTGGAGAATTAGGTGAGCTAAGTTTTGATTTTTAGAATCAAAACTATGGGGGACTAACTTAGGAAGTCTATCCTAAAGTTGTCTAATATAACTTATCTTAAGGGTATCGAACTATAGGGAGGTATGATGCAAATGAAATGCACAATAATTTGATTATCATGCATGGGATTTTCCCTTGGATATTAATGCGATTAATTATTAGATTTAAGCGAAAGTGCTAGAAAAGTGGTGCTAGTCTTGTGTCTAGTGACCAAAGGTTGATGGCGATGCTCGAAAGCAGTCAACTTACAAGGGGGTAGAAAATGGCTTGACGTTGGATCGAGATTTTTATGTTTTGAAAGGTTTGACAAAATAGAATGCATACATCACATATGATAGCATAAACAAAGCATAATATCGACTAAAATTCTAATCTATCTCACATGGGCACGCGATTAAGCGCAAGAGGGGTCCTAATGGGGAATGATTTATTAAGACAATAGTTGATTATCTTAAAGTGAAAATTGATATGAAAGATTTATTATTATCTTTATTTATATTAAAGATTAATTATTAATTTGAAGAAGTTAAAAGTTTTCTTATTAAATAAAAAAAAAAGGCTTTAATTATTTAAAAAAAGTTTTATTATTATTATTATTTTTAGTCTTAAAGTTATTAAAAAAAGTTAATTAGAGAAAAAACAGTTTTCTTAAAAAGAATTAATTTTAGTATATTAATAAATAAAAGTTTATTATGAAAAGCTTTTACTAAAAAATGGGTTTTACAAAAGGTTTTAATTTATTAATTTAGTTATATTTTATTAAAAGATATTTTAGTATATGAAAGGAGTTATATTATTTTCTTTATTAAAAAAAAGGTTATTTAACAAGTTCTATATCTTATTATTTGTTAAAAAAAGATTTTAAATGATTATTAAAAAAAGATAAAAGAAAGGTTAAACAATAAAAAAGAAATAAATGAAGAAAAATCCCATTCGCTAAAGGGAAGAAGGTCCATCGCGAACCCTCAAATCACAACCATTGGATACGTAGCTGTGACAAAATTCGCGATCTGAACGGAGGGTGTATGGTGTTTCATGTGTGTGTGGTGTACAGAAATATCCGCTTGAACAAAAAAAAGAAAAGACACATATGGCCTCTCATCTCTCACTCTCTCTAGTTCTCCTTTCTCTCAAAATCAATTAGGGTTTTGAAAACCCTAATCGTCGCCGCTCGCTCGCACCTCTCACGATCTAACAAATCACGCAGCAAAAACCCTGACCCCAGCAATCCCGATACCCCGATTTCACTATGAGTTTACAGTTACATATTACAGATATACATGATTTAAAGCAAAGAGCAAAAAGAAAAAGAAGAGGGCCGACGATGGTAGCGATCGGCTTCGCGGATCCTCATTCAGGGATGACTCTTTCTCCTTACCTCCTTGCGTGCTTCGATTGCTTTGCGTTGTCCTTTAATTCTTCTTCTTTCTAGATTTCTGATGATGGGTTTCATATGTTTCTGGATTTTCTTTTGAATTTGGTGAAGGAACCTGTGATTTTGGTTGCCGTGATGTTTACCTCTTCCTTTCCTCTATGATTTTTGTATCGTCGTTCTCTCTGATTTTTTCCCCCGTCCTTTAGGGTTCGTGAGATGTCCCTTTTATAGATGGCCAATGATGATTTGTTTGGGAAGTTTTTTTATAATGCTGATTAATGGTGTAATCGTGTGTGATTTGTATGATTTGAGAATTGATTTTGTTTGGTGCTCGTTTGGGGGAATTTCGGTTGCCTGATATGATTTGGTTTCAGATTTGGAAAGTTTGGAATTTGAAATTGTTTGAAATCGTTTGATACGATCTGTTGCTTGATTGAGATTTGAGACTTTAATGCTATAGTGAAAGACTTGATTCCCTGATTGTTCTGATTTACTGTGCTATTTCTGGAAGGTTATGCTGGTGGTATCCTATTGGGATACTGCCAATAACTCTCCTTTTTGAACATGATGAAAACTGATTCTGATTCTAAAATCTGAGGCCTTAAACTTTTACGATTCTTGAAGTAAGCTGACTGTTGGTGATGGTTTAGGAAAGTAATTATTTGTGGTCACTTGTTACCGTTTCCGTCGTGACATATTTTGAACTGCTATGAATGTGTTTTGGACGTGCTTTGAAAATACCTCAATTTGTCTTGTGGATATTTCGATTGTTTGGATTCCCTGTACTTGATGAAGTTATCAATTTGACTGCATTACTGACTGTCTTCAATTTTAATGCAGGGTGCTCTAAGTTAAGAAAAGAAGGTGCTACAATGAGGTTTCAGGAGCCAAAGCACTCCGTGGAAGAAAGCCATCTCTTGTAATGGCTTCGTTCTTGTCTAGAGGAAACAATAAGATTCAGTCATCAATACTCAAGGTAAAAATGGGCTAGTTATTGATTTTTTGTAACACATCTTATATTTGTTGTTGTCTTTTCGATGCGGTGCTTTTGAACAAATGATCCTAACTTCCCGAGTTATATCCTTGCTGCAGCCCACGAGATGACATGAGCAATCCAATTCTGGATGCGTTTAGCAAAATAAAAAATCGGCAACTCCATTTGCTAGTGGCTCCTAACCCTGCAATAGATCTTGAACCAGGTATATCCAATGTACCATTTTGTGGAAAAAACATGGCAGCTACATTTTTACAACCTCCTCTTGCTTTTGCTGATTTATTCAATTCTTTCTTTTCGTGGCGGTTCTATGGAGCTTGGAGAGGTTGGAATGAGATTATGGAAATTCTGATGATCAGGTTCAAATTTAGATTTAGAACACCAATTTGTAATTTCTTCCATGTGTAGGTAACAAAGTGAACATTGAAAGGGAATTTGAATGTCGGTTTTAGTAGAATGTGATTTAACAGCAAAGCTTATGAATTTGTAGATTGATCATGCTCTTTTTTTTAGGAACTCGGGTCTACGACAATGAGCAACCTTGGGAAGCCTATGAAGTGATGTTATTGGGTTCACATTGATATTTAGTTGTACAAATTGGTGACGGAGGCTTCGAATAATAAACACTTTCAGGTGTATGTTTCCTTATAATTTTGGGTAAATTACGGTATGATAGGAATCCAACTCTTAGAAAACCTTTGAATGGTGTGCCGATATGTGGTGTGATAGCACGACTGTGGACTAATCTTCATGCTGAACATTTCGAGTCAGAGGGTCCTAGCAGCATACAAGAGAACACTGCCTGAAATGCAACTTTTCCACGAGAATATAAAAATGTAATCTCTTGAAATAGTGCAATTGTGATATCTTTGATTATTGTAATGTAATGAACCTTCACACTCAAACTTTGGATGCTTGTAAAGAACATGTGAACTTAAAATGCGAATCTTGTAAAGAACCACCTTACACTTTGTAACCTTGAATTTTTTTGAATAAAAATAATGAAACTTGTTCTTCTTTGATCCAAACAATTTCTTTTGAATTTATAACTTGAACGTTTGAGTGGTGGATGGGTCATGATCATGTTATTAAGCTAACAGTCTTGCAATATTGAATTTGAACTTTGTAAAAACAACTAATCAATTGGAACATAAGTTTTGGACTCCACTTTGATAACTTCTAGTATAAACTTGATTCAAGACTTTTATCCAAACTTAACAAAATTGAACTTGATCTTGTAAACTTGTGACGAGTCAAAGGTCTTGCATTTGCATCTGGGTTTCAAACTTCTAATTCCTTCTCAAAGTGAATTTTCCTTGATGGGCCATTACTCAAGAACAAAGATCAAACACACCTCTTCAATTTGAGGAGCTTACAGAGGGGGAGAACGTCTCATAATACATCTTTACCACACAACCAGTGGTCAGTCTTTAAGGGTCATCTGCAATATCAGTGGGTACAAAGGCCAAAGTGTCTGTGGGAGGAAAGCTGAGGAGTCTTGAGGGAGAAAAGGCTTGGTAGTGGTTTAGGGATAAAAAAGGGTGAGGGCATAATCTCGCAGGACCAGAGAACCTCCACAAACACACACACAACACATCCTTCAGGACCTGAATTCTCTGCAGTAGCATCTGTCCTTAAAAGAAACAAAACAGACAAAGCTAGATAAAGCAGTTAGTTATGCACGAACGATGACCTAATATGTTATGTAAAAAAAACAAAGCGGGGATCTTAGGGTCAAAATTTAGGGTGTGACAAGATCCATTTTACTGGCGTAGGTTCTCCACAATCACCAAGAGATGTGCCATGTCTGAGGGGTTTTGATCTTCACTCCTATTAGGAGATGATCCATACATTGTGTAGTTGTGATAAAATGTATGATTTTTGTGAGGCATGAGAAAGTTTTACCGAGGCCCCACGGTGGGCGCAAAATGTTCTTACTAAACAATATTTGGAGAAATCTCCCTAAAGCTAATTAGATGAGATCGTAATCGTCCTATTAGTTAGAAGGTATTAATTATTGTCCCTTCCTCATTTGAGAAGTCTCTTTTTATACTCACTTCATCATCAATGGTTCCTTTAAGGATGCCTCTTCATATCATATGTTTAAATCCATCCTCAGTAATGCCTGCCGTCCTCCATAATTATCGAGTAACGTTTCTCCTATTAATGTTCATAACTCTTATGCAACCATGGAAACATTTGGTAATTAACCTATGTGACCCTTCATGTTGCTCTCTAGAACCTTTCAAGAGATCAGACCGACTTATGCCTCGGTCGTAGTTTCTCTAAGACCACATTTGACCTGCTATGGTTTGGTGGTACTCACTTGCCTAGGTTCATGATATCCGACTTACATACTCTTATACTCGTCTTGTAAAAAATCGGACCTAGGAACTCCATGATGTACATTATATAAACATGTCTTAACCTAAAAGGTATTAGATGAAATGATAAGGGTATATTCCAGTTTAAACAAAAGTCTTAAATTTGAACTTTGTCGTCTATTACGGTCCTTCTCGGCTCGAGAGATTAATTTGTGCAGTTGCGCGTAATGGATACTCAATTTATACCATACACAAGTCTTTGATTAATGGAAGTCCATAACACCATCTCAATATTTTTTTGTCAGTGGTAATAACCACTAGAAACTCACTCTCATAACTCAGGGTTTGAACCCTAATGTTGGCGTCCAATATATCAATATCGACTTGTTCAAACTCTGATGTTGACGCCTAACTTATCAGTATTGACTTTTTATTAGAATTTTTTAAATATCGAATTGGTCATCAAACTAGTAAGGATACTGAGTCACTGGTTCATTGGTCGAACCATTGAGTCACTGGTCTAACCACATAACAAAATTGGATTAAATAGGATAACTCGGTTGAATAAACTTGTATATATAACAAAACTATATAGTTATTAGACCAATCAAACCAAATTACTCTGATTCAAAATATCATAATTTCATAGATTCACTCTTAAAATTCAAATTCTAAGCATAGTCATCACACACAACAAAATAGTACAAAATACAAATCTAAATAAATTTTAAACAAAATATAATTGCAACATAATCTGAATAACAAAATAACTGTCGTTACTAATAAATTTAATTCCGAAAGTTGTTCCAAATAAGTTTTGAACAAAGTGTAATTATATTTTAATTTTATTTCTTAAAAAAAATAAATCAAAACGACGTTGTTTTGGGTGAGAAAAATGCATTTAACTTGCTGATTTTTCAAAATCGTCGATTCATAAGTTTTTATCGATTTTGGCCAATACGACATGTTCCTACTATTTCAATAGCTTATCTAATCCAACAATCAGATTAGATCGAAGACCTTACCGATTCCCGAGTTAATTAAAACACCGACTGAATGAGAGCCTAATGACTGGAGTTTACTTAATTAAATGAAAAGTGAAATGTCGCAAATTCGAATTCGTGCTCCTACACCTAATGTCCTTATACAACTACCAACAAAATTGCCTTAATAAAAAACATCTCGATGCCTTAACAAGAAAACCATACGATATAGACATTATTAGTTCGTGCTCCTACACCTAAGGTCCTTATACAACTACCAACAAAATTGTCTTAATAAAAAACATCTCAATGCCTTAACAAGAAAACCATACGATATAGACATTATTAGTTATTAATAATGTTTTATTTCTTTTAACTAGCTGGTTACCCGTGCGTTCGCACGGGTCTTGTATTTTTCGAAAATCACTTGTCAATTTTAATTATTTCTTAGAATATAAAATTCAAACAATATTTGTAATTTTAAATATGTAGATCTAAATATAAAATTTCCATATATAATATAGAATAGTAGAAATTTAATAACTTATAATTATTGTTGCAAATAATTTTAATACTAAACATATTTATTTTTTAGAATAAAAAATTCAAACAGTATTTGTAATTTTAAATATGTAGATCTAAATATAAAGTTTCCATATATAATATAGAATAGTAGAAATTTAATAACTTATAATTATTGTTGCAAATAATTTTAATACTAAACATATTTATTTAATAAAATATAATTTATTACAATTATTTAAATGTTACATAAATGAAAAATGTAAAATGTAACATAACGATTGAGAGATGATAAATAATAAAAACATTATACTAATATAAAAATAGATATCATATATAAATTTAGAGATAAAACTTATCATTGGGCTTTAGGGCCATATATAAAAATAGGCCTAAAGTAAGTATTAAAATATACATGAACAGTAAAAACCCGGTTAGAACATAGTAGGCCCAAGAATAAACCCTTTTTTCTGTTAATAGTTTTACATAAAGGTTTTTATTTTCAGTTTCTACCCATTGCATGTTTCATCAAGAAATAGTGAAGAACAATGGAGGGATCGAAGGAATTGATTTGTGCAAGAGAGAATGATACAGGAACTGAGACGATCAGGTACGTGTGTAATTTGTACTGTATTTCTAAAATACAAAGTTAATTGGGGTATTATGTTTGAATCGCAATAAATTTATTTTATAAATCACCGCTTAGGGTTTGTAATCAAACCAGATTTAGATTTTACAAATATAGGTTTAAATACTTAGGGTTTGGAAAAAATTCCGATACTGCATTGTATTATAGTAATGGGTTGTGATACGGATAAATAACAATTTTTTTTTATTTTTTGAAAGTTTTGAATCTGCAATGGAGATAGTACAGAAAATGGTGATGGATGTTGGTGGACATGCATCTGGAAAGAAAGCTATGAAGAAAGGGACAACAATGTCTAAAACGAATAGTGTATTAAATGAAATGTATTTCAGACATATAATTCAGCGAAATGTAATATAAGATATAAGAGAAACATAGTGTTAAGTGATACATACCAATATTGGAAGAATCAATTGATGTCGAACTGGAGTCACAAACTTCTTCGACATCAAGGCTGGAACTTGAGTCATAATTTGCCTCTGCAACATTAAATTCACATGAGTTATCGGTGAGTGAATCATCTGTGGATGTGTCATCACCAGAATTATCATTGTTAATGTTGGCATCAGGAGTATGCCGGATGGCACAGTCAAATGCCATAGCTCTGTTGGTTGTAGACGAAGAAGCAGAATTATCATTAGCATTGGCAAAATGATTGAAAAGGTTGCGACTCATTGATTGAAGTGTACCCACATTCAACTATATTTTAGACTTATGAACATAACTACATGGCTGCGGACAAATGTTCATGTTTCTTGCAATAGAGCAATAGGATGTTATATTGGAAAGTGGTGTTTCAAATGGTGAAAACGATGGAGTATTGATCCTGAAACAGCCTGGACTGTTATTGCTCAAGTTCTCATCAGGTATGTTAGATCGGGGCATTCTTCCTTGCAAAATCTGTTTTCTCCGACTTCGTGCCGAAGCAGCAAAGAGCTTTGTTATAACACTTGCATAATTCTTATTATTTGAATTTGAATTCGTATTATTTGAATTATTGAAAGCAGAAGTTATATCAGACAATGGTGTTCTGATGTTTGACCTGGACGGAGCATAGTAGGTATGAGAGCCTTCACTTCCGATGACATCGTTCTTTGAATTCCTGAGTTTATTCCATCTTCTATCTTGAAGGATTTGCTTCCTCTTTCGCTGTGCCAATGCTGCTTCTTCTTTGTAAGTGTTAGAGAGTGGTTCCATTTTGTTGGAGAGTTTGAATGATTGTCTTGGTTGAAATCAATTTATCTTACAAACTATCTTTATCACATTCACAGGTAAGACTTTTTGCATTCCTGCTTTTCCTGTATTGTAGACATTAAAACAGTAGGAGTGTTTTTTATGATTCTTATTCTTGGTACAGTTCGTGAAATTGATGTAGAGTAGTCATATGTGGTTTCAATTGGAATCATGCATTCTTGATATTGTTACTATCAATTTTTAATTAATAATATAAAGTTAAAATAAATATTAAATAATGTAATTATTATTAAGTGTACATGCCACTATTGAGTAGTAGTACACTCTTAAATAAATATTAGTATTATGTGAAATATATATTTGAAATAATGAATTATCATTGTTAAGTTACCAATGAAAGTAAAATCTAAATTGGATCATTATTAAATGCAATTGTAGGCAATAGGACACATTCTTTGATGTTGAATTGGCAGCTTTAAACCATATATACACGCACTTGGTATTGGAAAGTGGAAACCTGCAGAGTGATAATGATTATTGAGTTTACACCCCTATATTGAGTAGTAGTACACTCTTTTTCCATTCACACAACACAACCACCATTCAATTGAGTTTATTAATTTAATTTAATGAAGTTAAAATAGTTATCCTGCATGCAAAGCAATCAATTGCCACGTTAAAAGTAGTATAGATGTAAGACATAGTCTACTACATGTTATGCATATGTCACTTTGTAAAATCAAATCAATGACATTACCACTTACCACTTGAACCAACATTGCAAGAAACATATCCATTATTACACTTATAGTACCAATATATAAAGATTGTGAAGGATCATTTTTAACATACTCTAAAGAATGTCTCACTCAAATGGGAAACAACCTTATGAAGGGAAGAAGATAATTGATGTGGAAGAAATGGTGGATATGGAAGCTGGTACAGCCTCTGAAAATTTGATGAAGAAAGTAAAAATGGAGCCTGAAGAAGGGCAATCCTCGCAGCATGGAAGGCTAGTAATAAATAGCCATTGGAATAGGTTGATTGTGCGTCCTCAGAACATTAAATCCCAAGTCATGGTTAGCTTAAATGTTTATACTATATGTTTATCTCACAATGTTTGGTTTAGTAATATATTCCCAAAGTTTAATTAGTAGGAATATTGATGTTTTAAACTGATATGCACCAATTTCCCCAAGAGGTAATCAGGAATGCTTTAAGACAGACACGACTTCATGTCCATTGGTTGATATTGAGACGTTTGAAGTTTATATGTGTGAGATACTGAAATCAAATAGGGAATATCTGGAGATGTATCTTGAATTTTTTTTCCTTCACGTAAAAGTACCAACCAGTTCCAAGATACATCTCCAGATATTCCCTATTTGATTTCAGTATCTCACACATATAAACTTCAGACGTCTCAATATCAACCAATGGACATGAAGTCATGTCGTGTCTTAAAGCATTCCTGATTACCTCTTGGGGAAATTCCTGCATATCAGTTTTAAACATCAATATTCCTACTAATTAAACTTTGGAAATATATTACTAAACCAAACATTGTTAGATAAACATATAGTATAAACATTTAAGCTAACGATGATTTTGGATTTAATGTTCTAAGGACGCACAATCAACCTATTTCAATGGCTATTTATTACTAGCCTTCCATGCTGCGAGGATTACCCTTCTTCAGGCTCCATTTTTACTTTCTTCATCAAATTTTCAGAGGTTGTACCAGCTTCCATATCCACCATTTCTTCCACATCAATTATCTTCTTCCCTTCATAAGGTTGTTTCCCATTTGAGTGAGACATTCTTTAGAGTATGTTAAAAATGATCCTTCACAATCTTTATATATTGGTACTATAAGTGTAATAATGGATATGTTTCTTGCAATGTTGGTTCAAGTGGTAAGTGGTAATGTCATTGATTTGATTTTACAAAGTGACATATGCATAACATGTAGTAGACTATGCCTTACATCTATACTACTTTTAACGTGGCAATTGATTGCTTTGCATGCAGGATAACTATTTTAACTTCATTAAATTAAATTAATAAAATCAATTGAATGGTGGTTGTGGTGTTGTGTGAATGGAAGAAGAGTGTACTACTACTCAATATAGGCGTGTAAACTCAATAATCATTATCACTCTGCATGTTTCCACTTTCCAATACCAAGTGCATGTATATATGGTTTAAAGCTGCCGATTCAACATCAAAGAATGTGTCATATTGCCTACAATTTCATTTAATAATGATCCAATTTAGATTTTACTTTCATTGGTAACTTAACAATGATAATTCATTATTTCAAATATATATTTCCCAAAATACTAATATTTATTTAAGAGTGTACTACTACTCAATAGTGGCGTGTACACTTAATAATAATTACATTATTTAATATTTATTTTAACTTTATATTATTAATTAAAATTTGATAGTAACAATATCAAGAATGCATGATTCCAATTGAAACCACATATGACTACTCTACATCAATTTCACGAATTGTACCAAGAATAAGAATCATAAAAAACACTCTTATTGTTTTAATGTCTACAATACAGGAAAAGCAGGAATGCAAAAATTCTTACCTGTGAATGTGATAAAGATAGTTTGTAAGATAAATTGATTTCAACCAAGACAATCATTCAAACTCTCCAACAAAATGGAACCACTCTCTAACACTTACAAAGAAGAAGCAGCATTTGCACGACGAAAGGGGAAGCAAATCCTTCAAGATAGAAGATGGAAAAAACTCAGGAATTCAAAGAACGATGTCATCAGAAGTGAAGGCTCTCATACCTACTATGCTCCGTCTAGGTCAAACATCAGAACACCATTATCTGATATAACTTCTGCTTTCAATAATTCAAATAATACGAATTCAAATTCAAATAATAAGAATTATGCAAGTGTTACAACAAAGCTCTTTGCTGCTTCGGCACGAAGTCGGAGAAAACAGATTTTGCAAGGAAGAATGCCCCGATCTAACATACCTTATGAGAACTTGAGCAATAACAGTCCAGGCTGTTTCAGGATCAATACTCCATCGTTTTCACCATTCGAAACACCGCTTTCCAATATAACATCTTATTGTTCTATTGCAAGAAACATGAACATTTGTCTGCAACCATGTAGTTATGTTCATAAGTCTAAAATACAGTTGAATGTGGGTACACTTCAATCAATGAGTCACTACCTTTTCAATCATTTTGCCAATGCTAATGATAATTCTGCTTCTTCGTCTACAATCAACAGAGCTATGGCATTTGACCATGCCATCAGTTATACTCCTGATGTCAACATTAACAATGATAATTCTGGTGACGACACATCCACGGATGATTCACTCACCGATAAATCATGTGAATTTAATGTTGCAGAGGCAAATTATGACTCAAGTTCCAGCCTTGATGGCGAAGAAGTTTATGACTCCAGTTCGACATCAATTGATTCTTCCAATATTGGTATGTATCACTTAACACTATGTTTCTCTTATATCTTATATTACATTTCGCTGAATTATATGTCTGAAATACATTTCATTTAATAGACTATTCGTTTTAGACGTTGTTGTCCCTTTCTTCATAGCTTTCTTTCCAGATGCATGTCCACCAACATCCATCACCATTTTCTGTACTATCTCCACCGCAGATTCAAAACTTTCAAAAAATAATAAAAAAATTGTTATTTATCCTTATCACAACCCATTACTGTAATACAATGCAGTATCAGAATTTTTTCCAAACCCTAAGAATTTAAACCTATATTTGTAAAATCTAAATCTGATTTGATTACAAACCCTAAGCGGTGATTTATAAAACAAATTTATTGCGATTCAAACATAATACCCCAATTAACTTTGTATTTTAGGAATACAGTACAAATTACACACGTACCTGATCGTCTTAGTTCCTGTATCATTCTCTCTTGCACAAATCAATTCCTTCGATCCCTCCATTGTTCTTCACTATTTCTTGATGAAACATGCAATGGGTAGAAACTGAAAATAAAAACCTTTATGTAAAACTATTAACAGAAAAAAGGGTTTATTCTTGGGCCTACTATGTTCTAACCGGGTTTTTTCTGTTCATGTATATTTTAATACTTACTTTGGGCCTATTTTTATATATGGCTCTAAAGCCCAATGATAAGTTTTATCTCTAAATTGATATATGATATCTATTTTTATATTAGTATAATGTTTTTATTATTTATCATCTCTCAATCGTTATGTTACATTTTACATTTTTCATTTATGTAACATTTAAATAATTGTAATAAATTATATTTTATTAAATAAATATGTTTAGTATTAAAATTATTTGCAACAATAATTATAAGTTATTAAATTTCTATTATTCTATATTGTTATTTCCTTGGTTTTATGGTTGGCATTATTTTGCTAAAACTCATGTAGCAGCAGATGTTGAATGAAGATGTCTAAAAATATGTTTCATTACTCTTTGTTCAACATGTCGTATGAAGATGTTCCATGGCAGCTCATAGGACATCGCGTTGTGAAGTCAGTTTTTAATGCAGATTCTGTTACTATGATTTGTAACTGAATATTCTATGAATATTTGGTTATCCTATGTGGCATCCAAAGTATATTTGGATTAGGGTTACTTGTTGGTTTTCGGATTTGCTGTTGTTTCTAATTATGGAGACATAATAGGAAACTTTGGATTGAAGACCTATTTTATTGGAGTTAATTTTTCAGATTTGTGAGCAGCCAAATTGCTGCGTCTTTGAAGCCTAAATTCAGTCCAGATTTCAAGCTATAAATAGACTGATGTAAACCTAGTTTTAGGTGTCGAACTTACATGTATTTTTAGGGTTGTGTGCTTGTGTTTTGTGAGCCTAACTGGTATCTTATGATAACAGTATAAGGACTGTAGTGTAAGTTGTGTAAGGTTGCTCATAAGCTTTTAAGCATTGAGTAGCTGTGTGTTAATTCTCATAAGCTGTGAAGTATTGAGAATTTGTGTTTCGACCATTGTTATTTATCTTGTAAGGAACCAGTCACGGGTTGTGATTGAAGAGGGATTTGAGGAGGGCCTCATACCTAGGGGAGTCTTAGGTAGAAGTCATAGGAAGGGTAGTGATTAAGTGAGCTGATTGAATCGGGTGTGGTTATCAGTGAATTGATACTATCGAATATTGATTTCATCCCTGGCTTGGTAGCCCCCAGATGTAGGATAGTTATATCCGATCTGGGTTAACAATTTCTGGTGTTCTTTACATTTTATGCACACTTTTGTATTGAGCTTGTTCATTGTTGTTGTATATCAGTGTCTCGACATCTCGATAGGACATCTGATATATAGGCCAGAATTTCAATTGGCATCAAGAGCTTGCACCCTTTGTTGTTTCTGGGTGAGATTCAGGGGAGGTACTTTCTGGTACAATGGACAAGGATGGAGGAGCTCTGAATAAACCACCTTTGCTGGATGGCTCTAACTATGAGTATTGGAAACCTAGGATGATAGCCTTCATCAAGTCCGTGGATGATCAAACATGGAAAGCGGTTATCAAAGGTTGGGAGCCTCCAAAGGTAAGAGATGAAGAAGGAAATCTTACTGATGTTCTGAAGGAAGAAGAGGACTGGGATGATGCTGACTACAAAGGATCTGTTGGAAATTCTAAAGCCATGAATGCATTGTTCAATGGTGTCAACAGAAATATCTTCAGGCTGATTGAGCATTGTACTATTGCCAAAGAGGCTTGGCAGGTCCTGAAAGTTGCTCATGAAGGGACCACAAAGGTGAAAATGTCAAAGATTCAGCTTCTCACTAGCAAGTTTGAGAGTTTGAAGATGAAAGAGGATGAGAGCATTCATGATTTTCATATGAACATTATTGAGATAGCTAATGCCTCTAGTGCCTTAGGAGAAAAGATGTCTGACAGCAAGCTGGTCAGGAAGATTCTCAGGTCTCTTCCTAAGAGATTTGATATGAAGGTTACTGCTATAGAGGAAGCTCAGGACATTGACAAGATGAAGGTGGATGAGCTTATGGGATCTCTCCAAACTTTCGAGTTAGGACTCGGTGAAAAAGCTTAAAAGAAGAAGAGTATAGCATTTGTGTCGAATGCTGATGACTCAGATGATGAAGGAGATCTGGTCAAATATGAAGATGTGTCCAAAGAGCTAGTGTTGCTTGGAAGACAATTTAATAAAGTGTTGAAAAGGATGGACTGGAAGTCAAGAGAAAATGTTCGGAACAAGTCTCTCGACATCAACAAAGACCAGGATGGAGGCAGAAGATCCAGAACTGAAGAAGACTCTAATCAAGGGAAGAGAGTTCAATGCTATGAATGTGAAGGATTTGGGCACTTAAAAACTGAGTGTCCCACTTATCTCAAAAGACAGAAGAAGGGATTATTTGTGACATGGTCAGAAGATGATTCTGAAACTGACGCTGATGAGAAATCTGCAAAGTTGGTGACAGCTTTAACAGGAGTATGTGAATCAGATGAAGAATCTGAAGAGATTACTTTTGAAGAGCTGGCTATCTCCTATAAGAAGTTGTGCATTGAACATGAAGAAGTATGTCAGCAGAAAGAAGAACAAGCATATGCCATTATTCATTTAGAAGCTGAGAATACTGAGCATATGTCTACTATAGCTGATCTACAAAGTGAAGTAAATGTTTTGAATTCAAAACTGGACAACATGATCAAAAATGTCAGAATGTTAAATAGGAGTTTGGATGTACTTGATGAAATTCTGAAGTCAGGAAGAGATGCTAGAAATATCAGTGGTATTGGATTTGAAGTTACAAATGAATTAAATGAAGGAAAGAAATCTGAGGGAGTACCCGTTCAAGATAAGAGAAGTTTAAAGATGTTGAATAACATGTTGCAACAGCCTCCTAGACATCAGAAGAAATTCATAAAGAAGAAGAATCAAAGATGGACATGCTACCATTGTGGGAAGTTTGGTCATATAAAAGCTTTTTACTACAAGCTACATGGTTATCCCAAACCCATGCAACAATATAGTAGAAAAAAGAGCTGGGTTGAAACAAAAAGGATATGGACTTCAAAGGATAGTGTAAAAGAACATAGGGACTACAAGTCTTTCAGAGTCTCTACAGATGAAAATGGTTCTTTGATAGTGGGTGTTCTCGACATATGACTGGTGTTAGTAGATATATGTCACATGTTAAGTATCATGCTCCTAATGAGGTGATTTTTGGTAATGGATCAAAAGGAAAAGTGCTTAGTGTTGGAAGAGTGGATTGTCTAGGACAGCCCATTCTGGAAGAAGTATTGCTTGTTGAAGGGTTAGATACTAACCTAATAAGCATAAGCCAGTTGTGTGATCAAGGTCTTAGGGTCATCTTTACAAACTACGAATGTTTAATAATGGATGAAAAGAATTTTGTTGTTATGAGAGGTGAAAGAACCTCAGAGGATTGCTATTTGTGGAAAGCTGAAAGCACTATTGTGGAAGTGTTAAATCAAAGAGCTTGTGAATGGCACGTGTATAAGGACCCATTTGCAAAACTTATAACTAGCCCAGCTAACACATTCCAACTTCAATCCTACAGTGCAAAAACTTCATCTGACCTATTCTTTCAAAACTCTTCTCCGCTAGGGTTTGCTCTTACTCTCCTCAATACTGCTTTTTGTGATCAACTAAACATGTCTCAACATCCTAACTCCGATTCCATGCACGGCTCCCCTGATAACACTGGTTCTCCACGAATCAATACTGGAGATGAAGAATCACTGCAGATGATAAACCTCTCTGACCTAGTGCTCGACATTGCTCCGTTGAAAGTTATGTCGGCTGACCCAAAAGGTAACCAGCAAGCTTCTCACACAACGAATGTCAACATTCCAGGTAAGAAATCTAAACCCTTCTCACCTAAGAAGAAAGTCCACTCCATGACCAGTTTGTATGCTAACCAAGTAAGCCCTAAGAAAGATGTGGCTGAAAAGGGATCTAAATCAGGCATAGTTGAGAAGCGGAAGGGTACTAAATCTTGTGATGTGAACAAGAATTCCACTGATGATGATGCTGTCAGAAAGGATAAGGAAATTAGAAGGGTTGTTGCCTCGATTCTGAGTGGAATTAAGGCAAATGTCGAGTCTAATGCTCCAACATCAGTGACAAAAAATATCAATAGCAGCCCTACTGATAGGACGGATGGTGATGTTTCCATGCTTGTGGACCGTGAGAGAAGAAGTAAAAGGAAAGTTGATGTAAGGACTGACGATGTTATTAATGTTGATGACCTCACTTCTGATGAGGAACCTATTGCTAGAATGCTGAGAAGAATTCAGAGAAGAAGAGGAAAAAATGTAATAAGTGAAGGCTCCAAGTCTTCGAAATTGCGTGGTAAATCTGGAGGTGGGGAAAGAAAAGTTCAAGCAGGGCCGCCTAAGCAATGGAGCAAGGTTGTAGTGCCCACTAAGAAAAGAAAAATTACTGATCAAAGTGATTTTGACCATGAAGTTGAAACAGATGTCCAGGACATCATTGGTATAAAAAACTCCACCTGCAAGAAGGCTTCTACTGAAAGCTCTATGAGAAATACAGATAGATGGAAAATTGTTGATCAAAGAAGGATTGCTCTGGAAAGAGAGTTGGGGAAGGACTTCGAAAAGTACAAAGAAATAGTGGAGCTCATTGCTGTGGCTGGATTGATGAGAACAGTGTCCAAGTTAGGACCCTGTTATGGAAATCTAGTCAAAGAATTTGTGGTAAATATGTCTGAAGAGGGTGACGAGAACAGGGGCAACAATACCAGACAAGTATGTGTGAGAGGAGAAGCTGTCACCTTTTCACCTGAAATTATCAACAACTATCTGGGCAGGAGTAATGAACCTCAACCTGAGTTAGAGGTTACTGATAATACTATTTGCAAGGAGATAACAGGTGGCTGTATGAGACATTGGCCAAATGCAAAGAAGCTGTCGTCTGGTAAACTAAGTGTCAAATATGCCATCCTCCACAGGATTGCCGTGGTAAATTGGGTTCCTACAAATCACACATCTACTATCTCGTCTACACTAGGCAGATTCATATATGCTATAGGGAAGAAGATTTCCTTTGATTTTGGATCATACATCTTTGAGCAGATCTTGAAACAAGCTAGCTCACCTGCTGTCAAGATGCCTATTGGTTTCCCTTCCTTGATCTATGGTATTATTCTAGAACAGTGTCCTAATCTTGTGTTGAGGGGTGACACTGCACTCAAAAGGAAACCTCCTCTGTCCCTTCACTACAAGCTACTAGGTGGAGCACATGTCCCAGACATTGTTGGGACATCTACACAGACACCTGGTCCTGCTAATCTTGATGATGAAGCCATTGCTCAGCTGCAAGAAACCTGCAAGGAGCTGGAAGAATCTATCAAAAGAGATACAGCAAGGAAGACAAAGCTAGAGCAGCTAGCCTTGGTTGAAAAGAGAAATGCTGCTAAAGATCAAGAGCTGACTAAAGATGATGGACAAGGTGAATCTACTGAGTCTGATAGAAGGAGTGTCCAGCAGTCTGATGATTCTGGTTCTGAGAAGGGTGCTTCTGAATCTGAAGGTGAAAGTGATGAGGTTGCTGATGAAGAGGACAGTGCTGATTAACTAGGCTATCTGCAAATTTATTTTCTGTTTTTTTTTTTTCTATTTTTTTTATTTTGTTTCCTTCTTTCCGTTTAGACAACTTAATTCTGGTTTGGTGTTGAACAATATACTGCTATGTAATTTGGTTACATTTGTCTATGACTTCTCTTTGTCATATTTGTGGCTAAAAAGGGGGAGTAGTAAGTGTGAGGGGGAGCAACATTAGTAAGTGCTTGTGCTGTTGAGGGGGAGTGCTGCAGGTAGATTATGCGTGCTTGTGCTGTTGCAGGTAGAGTGTGTGTGTTACAGATGCATGCTTGTGTGGGGAGTGTGTGTGCTGCAGGTGCAGCTGAGGTTGCTGCTGTTGAGGGGGAGTTGCTATGATGAGATGTTTGCTGGACTGTATAGGAATGCAGCTGAGGGGGAGTTGTTTTTGTGTGTACAGCTGAGGGGGAGTTTTTTTTTGCTGCTATTAATAGTGTTCTTTCCGCTGCTGATACTGATGGTGTTTAAGTATGTGTGGAGTTTTAGCCAAAAATAAGCCAAAGGGGGAGATTATTATTTCCTTGGTTTTATGGTTGGCATTATTTTGCTAAAACTCATGTAGCAGCAGATGTTGAATGAAGATGTCTAAAAATATGTTTCATTACTCTTTGTTCAACATGTCGTATGAAGATGTTCCATGGCAGCTCATAGGACATTGCGTTGTGAAGTCAGTTTTTAATGCAGATTCTGTTACTATGATTTGTAACTGAATATTCTGTGAATATTTGGTTATCCTATGTGGCATCCAAAGTATTTTTGGATTAGGGTTACTTGTTGGTTTTCGGATTTGCTGTTGTTTCTAATTATGCAGACATAATAGGAAACTTTGGATTGAAGACCTATTTTATTGGAGTTAATTTTGCAGATTTGTGAGCAGCCTAATTGCTGCGTCTTTGAAGCCCAAATTCAGTCCAGATTTCAAGCTATAAATAGACTGATGTAAACCTAGTTTTAGGTGTCGAACTTACATGTATTTTTAGGGTTGTGTGCTTGTGTTTTGTGAGCCTAACTGGTATCTTATGATAACAGTATAAGGACTGTAGTGTAAGTTGCGTAAGGTTGCTCATAAGCTTTTAAGCATTGAGTAGCTGTGTGTTAATTCTCATAAGCTGTGAAGTATTGAGAATTTATGTTTCGACCATTGTTATTTATCTTGTAAGGAACCAGTCACGGGTTGTGATTGAAGAGGGATTTGAGGAGGGCCTCATACCTAGGGGAGTCTTGGGTAGAAGTCATAGGAAGGGTAGTGATTAAGTGAGCTGATTGAACCGGGTGTGGTTATCAGTGAATTGATACTATCGAATATTGATTTCATCCCTGGCTTGGTAGCCCCCAGATGTAGGATAGTTAGATCTGAACTGGGTTAACAATTTCTGGTGTTCTTTACATTTTATGCACACTTTTGTATTGAGCTTGTTCATTGTTGTTGTATATCAGTGTCTCGACATCTCGATAGGACATCTGATATACAGGCCAGAATTTCATATATTATATATGGAAGCTTTATATTTAGATCTACATATTTAAAATTACAAATACTGTTTGAATTTTTTATTCTAAGAAATAAATATGTTTAGTATTAAAATTATTTGCAACAATAATTATAAGTTATTAAATTTCTACTATTCTATATTATATATGGAAATTTTATATTTAGATCTACATATTTAAAATTACAAATACTGTTTGAATTTTATATTCTAAGAAATAATTAAAATTGACAAGTGATTTTCGAAAAATACAAGACCCGTGCGAACGCACGGGTAACCCGCTAGTTAAAAGAAATAAAACATTATTAATAACTAATAATGTCTATATCGTATGGTTTTCTTGTTAAGGCATTGAGATGTTTTTTATTAAGGCAATTTTGTTGGCAGTTGTATAAGGACCTTAGGTGTAGGAGCACGAACTCGAATTCGCAACATTTCATTTGTTCATTTAATCAAGTTAACTCCAGTCATTAGGCCCTCATTCAGTCAGTGTTTTAATTAACTCGGGAATCGGTAAGGTCTTCAATATGATCTGATTGTTGGATTAGATAAGCTATTGAAATGGTAGGAACAGGTCGTAATGGCCAAAATCGATAAAAACAGATGAATCGACGGTTTTGAAAAATCAGCAAGTTAAATGTATTTTTTCTCACACAAAACAACGTCGTTTTGATTTATTTTTTTTAAGAAATAAAATTAAAATATAATTATACTTTGTTCAAAACTTATTTGGAACAACTTTCGGAATTAAATTTATTAGTAACGACAGTTATTTTGTTATTCAGATTATGTTGCAATTATATTTTGTTTAAAATTTATTTAAATTCGTATTTTGTATTATTTTGTTGTGTGTGATGACTATGTTTAGAATTTGAATTTTAAGAGTGCATTTATGAAATTATGATATTTTGAATCAGAGTCATTTGGTTTGATTGGTCTAATAACTATATAGTTTTGTTATATATACAAGTTTATTCAACCGAGTTATCCTATTTAATCCAATTTTGTTATGTGGTTAGACTAGTGACTCAATGGTTCGACCAATGAACCAGTGACTCAGTATCCTTACCAGTTTGATGATTAATTTGATTTTTAAAAAATTCTAATAAAAAGTCGATACTAATAAGTTAGGCACCAACATCAGAGTTTGAACAAGTCGATATTGATATATTGGACGCCAACATTAGGGTTCAAACCCTAGGTTATGCGAGTGAGTTTCTAGTGGTTATTACCACTGACAAAAAAAATATTGAGATGGTGTTATGGATTCCATTAATAAAAGACATGGGTATGGTATAAATCGAGTATCCTTTACGCGCAACTGCACAAATTAATCTCTCGAGCTGAGAAGGACCACAATAGACGACAAAGTTCAAATTTAAGACTTTTGTTTAAACTGGAATATACCCTTATCATTTCATCTAATACCTTTTAGGTTAAGACATGTTTATATAATGTACATCATGGAGTTCCTAGGTCCGATTTTTTACAAGCCGAGTATAAGAGTATGTAAGTCGGATATCATGAACCTAGGCAAGTCAGTACCACCAAACCATAGCAGGTCAGATGTGGTCTCAGAGAAACTATGGTAGAGGCATAAGTCAGTCTGATCTCTTGAAACATGCTAGAGAGCAACATGAAGGGTCACATAGGATAATTACCAAATGTTTCCATGGTTGCATAAGAGTTATGAACATTAATAGGAGAAATGTTACTCGGTAATTATGGAGGACGACAAGCGTTACTGAGGATGGATTTAAACATATGATATAAAGAGGCATCCTTAAAGGAACCATTGATGATGAAGTGAGTATAAAAAGAGACCTCTCAAACGAGGAAGGGACAATAATTAATACCTCCTAACTAATAGGACAATTACGATCTCATCTAATTAGCTTTAGCGAGATTTCTCCAAATATTGTTTAGTAAGAACATTTTGCGCCCACCGTGGGGCCTCGGTAAAACTTTCTCATGCCTCACAAAAATCATACATTTTATCACAACTACACAATGTATGGATCATCTCCTAACAGGAGTGAAGATCAAAATCCCTCAGACATGGCACATCTCTTGGTGATTGTGGAGAACCTACGCCATTAGAATGGATCTCTACAAAAAAGTGTCCACACATTACAACAGTCACAAACTACAAAGGGGAGGGATGAGATGGAAGAACTCCTTGATCCTTAACCTCAATCAAAAATGATTTGGGGTGATCAAGTCCTAGAAATTTTCAAACTACCACATTTGTGATCCTTCGATGGCAAAAGTGATCTTCAGAAACACATAATATCAATCAACAATCAAGCATCAGTAGTCGAGGCTTCGACTCCCTGAAATGTAAACTCATGGCAGGAACATTCAAAGACGTAACACTATGCTGGTACATGAGTCTCTTGAGACTATCAGTTACCATCTACCAAGATTTGACTAAAAAGATGGTACAATATTTCTCGGCCAACAAGCATAGAAAAGTGACTACCACCAATCTGTTCAATGTCTGACAGGGGCCTTTTGAGCCCCTTCAAGAATACACGGCGCGATTCAATGAAGAAACCATAAAAGTCTCCCACCCAAATCAGAATATGTTCGTAGGATTTTTCCAAAATGGCCTGAAGGCTGGCCACTTTAACGAATCATTGGCACGGAATACGGCCACTAGCATGGAGGAAGTCAATAGAAAAGAAAAATGTTATGTCAAGAGGGAGGAAAGTAACATGGATAAGAGGTCCAGGGATGCTAAGGAGAAAACACAATCTAGACACGAAGGATTCAAGCCCAGAAGAATACATCACAAGCACGGGTCTAGGAAGAGATCAACAACAAAACCTTCTCGGAGGCCCTATGATAACTTACCTGAGAACTTCACCCCACTCAATGTGAAGCGTGCAGACATTCTAAAGGAAGTGTGTCATCTCAAGTTGATACTCTGACCTAATTGTCCTAAATGGGTTAATGTTGTGCTAGGAAAGGATGAATGAGCATGGTGTGCCTACCATCGCATGATGGGCCATCACATTGAGGATTGTCATCACTTTAAAATAGAAATTGAGACCCTAATATAAAGAGGAGCCCATCCAAGAGAGAGCCGGACCCAGAGAATGCTTCTACTAAAAAGGTAAAGTGTTGTACCCAAAATTTTACCCTCAGATCCTCTGATCATTTCATATCATTTTAAGTCAGACATTTTTGCATTTTTGTTAAAACATATCGTTAATCATGCTTTTCTTTTTATTCCACGTCATTCTTGATTTTATTTACTTATTTATTTTGATATTTGCTTAAATGTTTATTTTTGAATTATTTAGAATCAGTCTAGTTTAATTTTGAATTTAGTTTAGTTTATATCTTTTAATTCATTTTAATTTTTAATTTAGTTTTTTATTTATCTTAAGTTTAGTAATTAGGCTAATTTTAATTCAATTTACTTTTAACTCTAATTCAATTAGATTAATTTTGTTAATTTAGCTTAGTTTAATTTAGTTTTTAATTTTAATTTTTAATTTTAATTTTAATTGCAATTTAGGTTTAGTTTTTAATTAGTTTCATTTAATTATTTTTCCTTTGTTTAAAAAATCATACAAAAATATACATAGAATCCAATTTCTCTTATTTGTAATATAATACAAAAAAAATACAAAAAAGGAAATTCATTGAAGCCAAACTCCCTACACTCCAAATACTGCAAAGTTTCTACTACTACTCCTACGAATCGTACAACATCCCATCAGCCAAGAATTACATAAATATGGCACAACCTGATGCTGATGTTACAAGCTTAACACTGCACCTTGCTACATGCTGCACCGTCCGTGAAAACTAGCTCACAACCTGCTCATGCTAAACAACACTTGCAAAAAGAAAGAAACTCTACAATTTGCTGCAAGTTCCTCCACGCAACAACAGGTCTGCGAATTCCTTGATACATTCCAAGTCAAACATAAAACTCCAAAGTTCCTGCAACATCACAATGACACACTACCCGCCAAACTGGCACAATAGCAACTACACACTGCCTCAACCATAAAACGTATCTCCAAGTTCAAACCATTGGCCGAGAAAACCTGTGAGCAACCAATGACAACACTCCAAACCTCAAGCACTTGCTACACCCCAAACAACATTGACCCAATCCTGCAACCTTGATAGCAACTGGACACTGCTTCACAAGGACAAGGACATCACAACAATTACTACCATAAAACAATCAAAACTTTTAAAGAAAGGAGGAGGAAAATTAAAAAAAAGAAGAACTTACTGAGAATTTTCCAAGGAACGAAAACCTTCATTTCAAAAAACACCTACCGCCAATCCCCTTTCACCATCAGTCTTCATTTACACCCACAAATCTCCTCCACTTTCTCGTTTCATCATTAATCCCACCCTTAACAATAACAGAGACATGCGAAACCCTCAATTAACCTTCAATTCGCAATCTCACCTTCAGTTCGCAACCACTTCATCTCCCACCTTATATACTTGACCACCCGTCCATGTTACTGATCCTCTGAAACCGTAACCATACATAACCTTCTTACCATCATTTCGTATCCATGCTTCACTGGCCATAAACAATAAACTCACAAACAACACAACCCCAATCTTCAATCTCACTCTGAAAACCTTCAAACCTTCATCGCCTCAACCTTTTTCAACCACACTGCGACTTTTTCACCGCCATCACCAATCAACCACATATCATACGTCAAATCAAAACCAGAATAGAGAGGATGTAGAAGAGAGTGAAATAAATCAGAACCGAACAACCACCGCTTCAACCTCCATACAATAACTCAAAATGCCAAACTTCCACCATCAGCCATCGAAGCAGAAAATCGAGAGAGAGGGAGAGAGATTGATGAAAGAAGAAAGGAGAACACCGCCGCTGGAAGAGAAACATTAGGAAGTACCGCGCAGAGAGAGAAGCAGAGAATCAAAGAAGTTTGAGGAACGGATTCGCGTTTGTAAATGTATTTACCGTGGAATGTTTTCCTTCCCGTTTTTGGATGCTGATGTGTTTGTGGTTTGTGAGTTGCAGTTTCCCTTTTTTAGGTTTAGTGTGCAATCATGAAGCCGGGTCAAACCGACCCGCTCCCCCTGATCCAGCGCCCATCTTGGGCCTTTTTCTCCACCCAGCCCGTTTGTCTTCATACCATCCATTTCCCTCTGGCACCCATGTAGCCTCTTAGTTATTAATTAGTTAGGTTTTATTCCATTTAGTTATTAGTTTATTTTTAGGATTAATTAATTAGAACTTAATTAATAAATTGGTTTTTTCAGTTAGATTTTAATTAGCAAATTAGTATTTATCTAGAATTTTAGGACTAGTTTTATTTTAGGTTTAGTAAAATATTTGAAGGTTAGTAATTTATTTTAAGAATAGTTTCCTAGGATTAGTCTTTATGATTAAGTAATTTTTAGTTATTCAGTAGTAAAAACAAAAAAAAACAATTAAGACATTTAGTTAATAAATTTGTTAATTTAGTTTTAGAATTTAACTTTAGGATTTTTATATAATAATTTCTTAATCGAGTTTTAGTTTACCTATTTATTTTGACTAAACAGTTTAATTTTAGATCTAATTTTTTAAGTTCTAAGTAAAAAATTTCGCTTAGTTAGAATTTTGTTAGAGTTTAACCATTAATTAATTAATTTTAGAATTTTATTCAAATAGCTTTCTTATTACACTTTAATCTTTTTAAATTTTGGTTTATTTAGATTTTAATTCATTCTTAATTTTTATCTTGACATTTTTATATTTTTATTTGAGTTAATTCCTAATATTCATTTTCAATTTAATCTGTATTTTATTCAATGTGCATATGTTGTTATTTCACTTTACTCCTGATATTCGAGGTTTCCTCCTCGTGTTTCTCTGTTGCTTGCCCCTCATTTTCATTTTAGCTAAATCTTGTTACACTTACTATACATATTGCTGTTTATTATATACTTGACCTGAGGCTTCTCCTCCTTGTCCCTCTGTGCCTTACACTTCATTCCAAAGGAAAGGACCCTATAGTTGACTGTCATTGTCATTTAGGATAACCTTGTTCATCATTCTCTTATCTCACGCCGCCGTGCGATCCAGACTTACTTTCCATTTTAACCTAGCCTTAGGCGTCTTGCTGTCAGACCCTACTTTCCCTTAGAACCTTGACCACTGTCAAGAGTTCTTTACCCCCGTTGAGGGGAACTACGATTGCTCTGATTTCTCAAGTTCACCTTGAGAATACGTAGGCATAGGATTGCGAGATCCTAGCGAGCCATCTTTTTCTTTTTCTACCTTTTTCTTTTTCCACCTTTTCCCTTTACATCCGATGCCTTCTCGGATTTCACCCTTTTTACCCCGTAGTGAGGGGAACTACGAATGCTCTGATTCCATTCCCGTTAGGATACGTAGGCACGAGATGCAATGTCTTGGCGAGCATACTTAGTGTATATACCCCTAGGTATTTCTTTACCTTAGCACATTTCCCTTAGCAAGCAAACTTTAGCATAACACAAACACTAACAAGAGGTTCCTGTAGAGTACTACAGATACTTAGGGTGCTAATACCTTCCCTTAGTATAACCAACCCCCGAACCTTAGATCTCTAATTGTGTTCCTACATAGCGTACCTAGGGTTTTTCGATCTTTACCCTTTCCTTTGGATAAATCAAAGCTCGGTGGTGAACTTCAGATTTGTGATTCAAGTTAATTAATAGCTTGATATCCGATTCTCACCGCAACAGGAAATGGCGACTTCACTGGGGAAATCCCCTAAGAGGGTTAAGCCTATCTTGTCTGTATTTGTGTTATTTATATGTTTGCTTGCTTGTACATTTGTATATTTATATCTGTATATATTTGTATACTTGTTTTGCTTGGGATTTTCTGTATGCAGGGTTGCTACTATTGAGTGGTGAGATAAGTCTTATACCCGGACTTGAGCGTACACTTATGATAGGACGATGGTATTTAAGGAGGCTTTGAGGGAGTCGAATCCTGAAAAGTTGAATTGAGACACCATCACTCAGTTGAGGCCCTCTTGAGAGTTTAGTCATGTTGAACGAATCCGTTCGTGAAAACGTTACTACTCTCGACCTAGGTGCCCGTGATTCTGAGAACCGTAGTTACCAAACCCCACTTAAGCCTTTTTAGGATATAGTGCGGTGACCATGATGGAGTCTATTTCTGAATTGGTTGTCACGCGATACTACACTCAGACGAGATCTTCTTGAGAATTTTATTGATTACCAAGTCATCTGGGAAATCCTTAAAATCCGAAAGATGGATTGTCGACTCTGGGAACTTCTTAGAACCATGTTTTACAAATATAGTAACCCTAGTACACACCCCGTGGTTGGTTCTTTATCCAGACTCCATGCTGTGATCTCGAACCCTTGATCCTGTTGCATGTGTTTTGTATCCTGTTTGCATTGCATTGCATATCATTGGCATCTTTGCATGACTCATTGCATAAATCTGTCTGTCCAGTTACTCATCCCCAACTGTCTCTATATTCTAGAGTTCATCTGTGAGTCGTCAAGCTGATTCCTCGACACCGATACCGGACTAGAGCTAACTACAGACGAAAGATGTCAGAGCAAGAGGTACACAATGCTGAGGTCCGAATGGAAATCGATGACCTTAAGTCAAGCGTGACCAAACTCACTGAGATGATTCAAGTTTTGATTGCTAGGGAAGAGCCACCCCAAAGGACTGTCATCCAGGAAGTTTTAAGTGCTGATCCTTCACCTGTTCAGATGCCGCCTTCAACTTGGCCAGAGTTTAGTTTGCCACACAACTATTCTCCACCTCTTGCATCTGTTGCTACGGTTGGTCAGACTGCTATGCCTGTCTTTCAAGCTCTGTTTTCACCGAGCCCAGACCTGTGGTCCATGTTGTTCCACAGACTGTTCGAGCTTCTTTTGAGAATCCCCTCTATGAGTACAATGCTGCAAGTGCTCAAGGTGAAGACCATGAAGACTTTGTTGAATCTGAAGTTGTCTGAGAGCAGTTTCAGAGCATAGAGAAGAGACTCAAAGCAGTTGAGGGTACTGATTTCTTTAATGTGGATGCAGCCAACATGTGTTTAGTATCTGACCTTGCTATACCTCCTAAGTTCATAACTCCAGAATTTGTGAAGTATGAGGGCCACTCTTGCCCAAGAGCTCATTTGGTCATGTATCTTCTCAAGATGACTGCTCATGCCAAAAATCAAAAACTGCTTATCCACTGTTTTCAAGACAGCTTGAGTGGAGCCTCACTTAAATGGTATATGAGTCTCGAGCAAAACTCCATTCACTGCTTCCAAGATCTCACAAATGCCTTCATGAAGCAGTATAAGTATAACCTTGACATGGCTCCTGATCGCCGCCAGCTGCAAAATATGACTCAACATGAGAAGGAATCTTTTAAGGAGTATGCTCAGCGCTGGAGAGAGTTGGCTTCCCAGGTTGAACCTCCTTTGGCTGAGAAGGAATTGACTGGAATGTTCATGAATACCTTGTCCCCATTCTATTGGGAGAAGATGATTGGAAGTGTTTCCTCCAACTTCACTGATTTGGTTACTATCGGCCAAAGACTCGAGGAAGGTCTTAAGAAAGGAAAAGTATCTAAGGCTGTTGAATCTTCCAATGCTGTGAAGAAATCCTACGGGAACTTTCAGAAGAAGAAGGAAGATCAGACCAACGCTGTAATGTTTGAAGTGAGAAGGCCTCGTCCTCAACCTTAGTATGTTGTTCACCCTACTATTGCTGCTGTCACTCCTGCGATTACTGCACCACGACCAGCTCAAGCTCCCCAACGTCTGACTGCAGGACAAAACCAGTACCGTAATATGAGTCATTTTAACCCTATCCCCATGAAGTATACTGAACTATATCCCAGATTGGTGGAGCAAGGTTTGATTACCACAAGGCATTTACCTCTTCCAAACCCTCTTCCATCTGGATTTAGATCAGATCTCCAATGTGCATTCCATGAAGGTGCCGCAGGCCACGACTTGGAAAATTTCTATGCACTAAAGGCTAGAGTGCGTGATTTGATTAAGATTGGAATTCTTAACTTTCGTGACAATCCCAATGTCCAGAACAACCCTCTGCCAGGGCACGCCAAGTGAAGCTTCAGTCGACTTCAGCAGACTATCCTCCTAAAAGCCAGTGTTTCAGACAGGACAGCTCATCCTTGTGTGATTAGTCACTAGGCCTTTGTTTCTTGTTGTTTGCACTTTCTTTATTTTGTAATGGTTGTTTGCTTTCAAATTATGTTTGTACTTTCAAAATTAATGAAATGAGCATTGCAACTTTTTTATTCGATTCATTTGTGTTTGCCAGTTACGTCTTTATGCTTTCTTTTGCAAAAAAAATTTCTCTTGTCCACTTTCTTTTGATTATGCAAAGATTGGAGGGAGGATGATGAAAACTTTATACTCATAATTGCTGTTAGTATGCTTTCAAATCAAAACTTTGCTGACGATGTAAGGCATTGTTTTATCCCTAAACACTGGAGACATAAGGAAGATAACCCCTCTTTAACCCCTTTGAGCCTTGAAGTAGGAGTTTCTTTTCTTTACGAATAAAAACCCTCAATCTTAACCTGGGGCTGGGTAGTTCTCAGTTAACTTGATTGTGCATTCAAATACAAGAGTAGCATTCAAGAAGCCTTTCGACAAAGTTCACAAATTTTCCTTCGCACACAACAAGCAAGTGTCGAAGATGTCTTTCAAATCAAACGCCAATGATGGTTCACTGTAATCATTAAGCCAGGCAGTCACTAAAAAAAAGAAAGAAAGAAAAAAAACAAAATAAAAGCCCGCTAATTCAAAACCTATGAAGGAGACTTAGGCAAAAATTGGAGCATCCCGCTGGCTGTAAGCTCATATGACACAGTTCAGGCAAAAGTTAGGGATAACAAAAATTATTCAAGAGGTTACCAAAATCCTCAAAGATAAAACGAGTTGACTGAGGTCCTCACCAAAAAACAACAAAATGTTGTGAGAAGCAATGACTGCCATTTTAAAGTCCCTTAACTTCTGAACCATCATCGCTATCATCAGTGCAATTCCTAACTCTTGGGAACCTGAGTGCATAGTTTGAGTTAACTGAGCATAGGACTGAAGTTCATCATGTAGATTGGGTGGGTCACAAATAAACTTTGAGCCTTTATCCTTTGTTCCTTAAACCGTGAACCAGGGCACGTTATAACCCTCAAAAGACCTAATTGAAGCGAGGTTATTTTAAAAGCATACTACAGCAAGGTTGCGTAAACTGACTCCAAAAGATCTTTGCAGATCATCTGTTTTGGGCATTACACCCTTTGCTTAAACTTTTCACTTTAATGTCTTGAACCACCGTGTTCTGATCAGTATCCCATATACTTTGCACCTCTTTCAAAATGATCTTGATTTCAAAAGTTGCATGAACTTTGCATTTACCATGTTTGTACAAATACTTTTGTTTGCAAACTAGCTTTCTTCTTAAGGAATTTTCAAACATTTGAGAAACTTGGTCGGTGATCCAATCAGGGGAAAGTTCCTTCCATATCCTGTTGAGAATCAGTTCAAGATTTGTGGTTTAATGACGACTTCTCAAAATTGGTTTATACAAAAGATTTTTCAAGACTCATGCTTGGGCAAGCCTTCCCGGTGTACAGTAAAACAATCATCTTTCAAGACTTAGACTGGAGCAAGCTTTCCAAGAGCACCATGAAACGGTCATTTCCAGACTCACATAAACTGAAGCAATGATCAGTTCATCTACAATAATCAGCTAGTCTGGGGCAGTTTACCTGAAGAATCCCCAAGCAGCTCTTCATCCTTCTTACAAGGATCAACTTGATACAGTTAACCAGTGTGGTAGAGGTGTGTTCAGCAATAGCATCTCTAGTCCCCAAGCAGAATGACAGTGATCTCCGTGTTGAGGAATCAGTCTTCCAGTCTTGTTTTCCTAAAGAGTCGTGTTGTGTCGTCAGCATCTGCATCTGCATTTGCATTTGATCATATATCATCTGCATAATTCATATGCCATATGCATATCATGAGTGTTTCATCCTCATTTGCATTTCTCCCGAGGTCGTGTTGTTATCCACGTCTTACCTTATGGTCAAAGTCCAACTCACTTGGCACCTACCAAACAGATATTGTCGTGTCTATCTGACGTTCTTCCAGATATGACCTTTCTTATCTGATTGTTTTCCGGATATGTTTGTTCCTCTTTTGTATCCAATGCCGTTCTTGGATGTCATATATATTTGTCTCCTCTGATGTTTTACCAGATCGAGTCTTCTGTTCTGAAGTTTTCCCAGAACTCTCTCTTTGAATTATCTGATGTTTTCCCAGATACCCCTTTGTTTATTCTGATGTTTTTCCGGAATGACATTGCTTTCATCATCTGATGCTTTTCCGGATGTGTCTCTCTTTCTGATGTTTTTTTAGATTGAGTCTTTTGTTCTGATGTTTTTCCAGAACTTATCTGATGTTTTTCCAGATATTTTGCTTTGTTAATTCTGATGTTTTTTTGGAATGACATTGCTTTCACCATCTGATGCTTTTCTGGATGTGTCTCTCTTTCTGATGTTTTTCAGATTGAGTCTTTTGTTCTGATGTTTTTCCAGAACTTATCTGATGTTTTTCCAGATATTTTGCTTTGTTAATTCTGATGTTTTTCTGGAATGAAATTACTTTCATCATCTGATGCTTTTCCGGATGTGTCTCTCTTTCTGATGTTTTTTCAGATTGAGTCTTTTGTTCTGATGTTTTTCCAGAACTTATCTGATGTTTTTCCAGATATTTTGCTTTGTTAATTCTGATGTTTTTTCGGAATGACATTGCTTTCATCATCTGATGCTTTTCCGGATGTGTCTCTCTTTCTGATGTTTTTTCAGATTGAGTCTTTTGTTCTGATGTTTTTCCAGATATTTTGCTTTGTTAATTCTGATGTTTTTCTGGAATGACATTGCTTTCATCATCTGATGCTTTTTCGGATGTGTCTCTCTTTCTGATGTTTTTTCAGATTGAGTCTTTTGTTCTGATGTTTTTCCAGAACTTATCTGATGTTTTTCCAGATATTTTGCTTTGTTAATTCTGATGTTTTTCCAGAATGACATTGCTTTCATCATCTGATGCTTTTCCGGATGTGTCTCTTTTTCTGATGTTTTTTCAGATTGAGTATTTTGTTATGATGTTTTTCCAGATATTTTGCTTTGTTAATTCTGATGTTTTTCCGGAATGACATTGCTTTCATCATCTGATGCTTTTCCGGATGTGTCTCTCTTTCTGATGTTTTTTCAGATTGAGTCTTTTGTTCTGATGTTTTTCCAGAACTTATCTGATGTTTTTCTAGATATTTTGCTTTGTTAATTCTGATGCTTTTTCGGAATGACATTGCCTTTTCCATCTGATGCTCTTCCGGATGTGTCTCTCTTTCTGATGTTTTTTTCAGATTGAGTCTTTTGTTCTGGTTCTTCCAGAACTTATCTGATGTTTTCCCAGATATTTCGCTTCGTTATTCTGATGCTTTTCCGGAATTACATTGCTTTTTACCATCTGATGCTTTTCCGGATGTGTCTCTATTTCTGATGTTTTTCCAGATTGAGTCTTTTGTTCTGATGTTTTTCCATAACTTATCTGATGTTTTTCCAGATATTTCGCTTTGTTATTCTGATGCTTTTCCGGAATGACATTGCTTTTACCATCTGACGCTTTTCCAGATGTGTCTCTCTTTCTGATGTTTTTCCAGATTGAGTCTTTTGTTCTGATGTTCTTCCAGAACTTATATGATATTTTTCCAGATATTTCGCTTTGTTATTCTTATGTTTTTTCCAGAATGACACTGCTTTCATCATCTGATCCTCTTCCGGACGTGCCTTTCTCTTTCTGATGTTCTTTCAGATCGAGTCTTTTGTTCTGATGTTCTTCCAGAACCTATCTGATGTTTTCCCAGATAGCCCTTTGTTTATTCTGACGCTTTTCCGAAATAATGTTGCTTTAGCCATCTGATGCTCTTCCGGATGTGCCTTTCTCTTTCTGATGTTCTTTCAGATTGAGTCTTTTGCTCCTGATGTTTTTCTAGAGCACTTTTTGTGTCTATCTGATGCTCTTTCGGATATGATCTTGTTCATCTGATGTTCTTCCAGATATAATGTCGCGTATCTGATGCTCTTCCAGATATGTCTTCAAAACCCTCTTCCCGTACATTTAATGCTCTTCTAAATGTTTCGGATGTATGTTCAGAATTCTTGTCTTCATCTAATGCTCTTCTAGATGTCTTCAATTTGTTTCTGACTTTGGTTAACGGCTGCTGAATGTTTTCAAGTCTGTTTCCATTCTCCATTCGATGCTTTTCCAAATATCTCTAATTTGTTTCCTGGAGTTCATTCAATGCTTTTCTGAATACCTCTGATGTTTGCTTGTCTCATGTATTTTCGAGTTTTTTCCTCATTGCATTCAATGATCTTCTGAATGTCGTGACTCTTTTCCATCCATTTCCATTCATGGATGGTGACTTTTGATTCCCCAGTGGAGACCGTTTTTCCGGTGCAACTTCCATTGAGGATCCTGTGTTATCTTTTCTTTCTAAAGTGTCAGCCGGTCACGCTTGAACCAGGTGTTCTATCACTTTAGGTTTCCCTGTTTTGTTTCAGCTTCCCCAGTGTTGTTGTCATCCCCAATGATTGCTCATTGTGTGGACTTTGTCCCTGTTTGCTTTCGTTTTGTCTGCATTTAGCATTCCATCATTTGCATCATATTAGAGTTCACTGCATGTCAGTACATCTGAGGGAAAACATTTCGGTTATCTATATTTAAATACCTTTCACCATGATTTCATGAAGATTTATCATCACTCATGTCATCCGGTGAAGTTATTTAAATAGGGGCAACTGTTGTACCCCAAATTTTACCCTCAGATCCTCTGATCATTTCATATCATTTTAAGTCAGTCATTTTTGCATTTTTGTTAAAACATATCGTTAATCATGCTTTTCTTTTTATTCCACGTCATTCTTGATTTTATTTACTTATTTATTTTTATATTTGCTTAAATGTTTATTTTTGAATTATTTAGAATCAGTCTAGTTTAATTTTGAATTTAGTTTAGTTTATATCTTTTAATTCATTTTAATTTTTAATTTAGTTTTTTATTTATCTTAAGTTTAGTAATTAGGCTAATTTTAATTCAATTTACTTTTAACTCTAATTCGATTAGATTAATTTTGTTAATTTAGCTTAGTTTAATTTAGTTTTTAATTTTAATTTTAATTGCAATTTAGGTTTAGATTTTAATTAGTTTCATTTAATTATTTTTCTTTTGTTTAAGAAATCATACAAAAATATACATAGAATCCAATTTCTCTTATTTGTAATATAATACAAAAAAAAAATACAAAAAAGGAAATTCATTGAAGCCAAACTCCCTACACTCCAAATACTGCCAAGTTTCTACTACTACTCCTACGAATCGTACATCATCCCATCAGCCAAGAATTACATCAATATGGCACAACCCGATGCTAATGTTACAAGCTTAACACTGGGCCTTGCTACATGCTGCACCGTCCGTGAAAACCAGCTCACAACCTGCTCATGCTAAACAACACTTGCAAAAAGAAAGAAACTGTACAATCTGCTGCAAGTTCCTCCACGCAACAACAGGTCTGCGAATTCCTTGATACATTCCAAGTCAAACATAAAACTACAAAGTTCCTGCAACATCACAATGACACATTACCCGCCAAACTGGCACAATAGCAACTACACACTGCCTCAACCATAAAACGTATCTCCAAGTTCAAACCATTGATCGAGAAAACCTGTGAGCAACCAATGACAACACTCCAAACCTCAAGTACTTGCTACACCCCAAACAACATCGACCCAATCCCGCAACCTTGATAACAACTGAACACTGCTTCACAAGGACAAAGACATCGCAACAATTACTACCATAAAACAATCAAAACTTTCAAAGAAAGGAGGAGGAAAATTGAAAAAAAGAAGAACTTACTGAGAATTTTCCAATGAACGAAAACCTTCATTTCAAAAACCGCCTACCGCCAATCCCCTTTCACCATCAGTCTTCATTTACACCCACAAATCTCCTCCACTTTCTCGTTTCATCATTAATTCCACCCTTAACAATAACAAAGACCTGCGAAACCCTCCATTAACCTTCAATTCGCAATCTCACCTTCAGTTCGCAACAAATTCATCTCCCACCTTATATACTTGACCACCCGTCCATGCTACTGATCCTCTAAAACCGTAACCATACATAACCTTCTTACCATCATTTCGTATCCATGCTTCACTGGCCATAAACAATAAACTCACAAACAACACAACCCCAATCTTCAATCTCACTTTGAAAACCTTCGAACCTTCATCGCCTCAACCTTTTTTAACCACACTACGACTTTTTCACCGCCATCACCAATCAACCACATATCATACGTCAAATCAAAACCAGAATAGAGAGGATGTAGAAGAGAGTGAAACAAATCAGAACCGAACAACCACCGCTTCAACCTCCATACAATAACTCAAAACGCCAAACTTCCACCATCAGCCATCGAAGCAGAAAATCGAGAGAGAGGGAGAGAGATTGACGAAAGAAGAAAGGAGAACACCGCCGCTGGAAGAGAAACTTCAGGAAGTACCGCGCGGAGAGAGAAGCATAGAATCAAAGAAGTTTGAGGAACGAATTCGCGTTTTTAAGTGTATTTACCGTGGAATGTTTTCCTTCCCGTTTTTGGATGCTGATGCGTTTGTGGTTTGTGAGTTGCAGTTTCCCTTTTTTAGGTTTAGTGTGCAATCATGAAGCCGGGTCAAACCGACCCGCTCCCCCTGATCCAGCGCCCATCTTGGGCCTTTTTCTCCACCCAGCCCGTTTGTCTTCATACCATCCATTTCCCTCTGGCACCCATGTAGCCTCTTAGTTATTAATTAGTTAGGTTTTATTCCATTTAGTTATTAGTTTGTTTTTAGGATTAATTAATTAGAACTTAATTAATAAATTAGTTTTTTCTGTTAGATTTTAATTAGCAAATTAGTATTTATCTAGAATTTTAGGACTAGTTTTATTTTAGGTTTAGTAAAATATTTTAAGGTTAGTAATTTATTTTAAGAATAGTTTCCTAGGATTAGTCTTTATGATTAAGTAGTTTTTAGTTATTCAGTAGTAAAAACAAAAAAAAAACAATTAAGACATTTAGTTAATAAATTTGTTAACTTAGTTTTAGAATTTAACTTTAGGATTTTTATATAATAATTTCTTAATCGAGTTTTAGTTTACCTATTTATTTTGACTAAACAGTTTAATTTTAGATCTAATTTTTTAAGTTCTAAGTAAAATTTTTCGCTTAGTTAGAATTTTGTTAGAGTTTAACCATTAATTAATTAATTTTAGAATTTTATTCAAATAGCTTTCTTATTACACTTTAATCTTTTTAAATTTTGGTTTATTTAGATTTTAATTAATTCTTAATTTTTATCTTGACATTTTTATATTTTTATTTAAGTTAATTCCTAATATTCATTTTCAATTTAATCTGTATTGTATTCAATGTGCATATGTTGTTATTTCACTTTACTCCTGATATTCGAGGTTTCCTCCTCGTGTTTCTTTGTTGCTTGCCCCTCATTTTCATTTTAGCTAAATCTTATTACACTTACTGTACATATTGCTGTTTATTATATACTTGACCTGAGGCTTCTCCTCCTTGTCCCTCTGTGCCTTACACTTCATTCCAAAGGAAAGTACCCTATAGTTGACTGTCATTATCATTTAGGATACCCTTGCCCATCATTCTCTTATCTCACGCCGTCGTGCGATCCAGACTTACTTTCCATTTTAACATAGCCTTAGGTTTGGAGTCGCCGCACTCCACGTAGGTGTCTTGCTGTCAGACCCTACTTTCCCTTAGAACCTTGACCACTGTCAAGAGTTCTTTACCCCCGTTGAGGGGAACTACGATTGCTCTGATTTCTCAAGTTCACCTTGAGAATACGTAGGCATAGGATTGCGAGATCCTAGCGAGCCACCTTTCTCTTTTTCTACCTTTTTCTTTTTCCACCTTTTCCCTTTACATCCGATGCCTTCTCGGATTCCACCCTTTTTACCCCGTAGTGAGGGGAACTACGAATGCTCTGATTCCATTCCCGTCAGGATACGTAGGCACGAGATGCGATGTCTTGGCGAGCATACTTAGTGTATATACCCCTAGGTCTTTTTTTACCTTAGCACATTTCCCTTAGCAAGCAAACTTTAGCATAACACATACTAACAAGAGGTTCCTGTAGAGTACTACAGATACTTAGGGTGCTAATACCTTCCCTTAGTATAACCAACCCCCGAACCTTAGATCTCTAGCTGTGTTCCTACATAGCGCACTTAGGGTTTTTCGATCTTTACCCTTTCCTTTGGATAAATCAAAGCTCGGTGGTGAACTTCAGATTTGTGATTCAAGTTAATTAATAGCTTGATATCCGATTCTCACCGCAACATAAAGAATATTAAATAAGTACGTGAAACTCGGATGACTCGGGACACACTCAATACCATCTTGGGAGGTTTTACTGATGAGGGAATAACAAGCTCAGTCAGGAAAATATATGTTCGATTAGTGATACACGTGTCATAAAAACCGTTATTTGAGAAGGAAGGAAAACCTGTTATCATTGGTCTTTCAAGGCAAGACTCAAAAGGAGTATTGGTGCACGAGAATAACTCGATGGTCATAAAGCTACAAATTCACGATTGGAGCATGAAGAGGGTACTGATCGATCCAGGTAGCTCAATTGACATTTATACTAGGATGCATTCAAAGGTATAAACATGGATACATCCGAGTTATTGTCGTTCAAGGGTACCCTGGTCAGTTTCTCCGGGGAGCAAGTTCAGGTACTAGGACACCTACCAATCATGATCATCTTTGGAAGTGGAAATAATGCAAAGGACATCGGGGTAATGTATCTGATAGTGAACGTGTTATCACCTTATAACATCATCATTGGAAATCCGGCGTTCAACGCTTTATAAGTTGTGTTATCTACTCTTTACCTAACCATGAAATATCCCCTACAAGGTAGACATGTTGGAATAATCAAAGGTGATCAAGGATTAGATAGTAAGTGTTATAAAGACATTTTAAAATTAAAAAAGAAGATTCAGCAGGAGCGACTTATGATAAAGGAATCCTTGAAGGTGAACCTGGTAGACCTGAATCCTCGAGGAGACCCCATAGGCGACAACTTAACCCCAATTAGAGAACTTAAAAAGGTACAAATCAGAACCGAAGAATTTCAGGTCATGTAGATATGCTCAGGGATATAACAAGAATATGAGGTGGATATCATCAAGGTATTAATGGACAATGTTGATCTTTTTGCATGGAAACTGTCAGACATGCCCGAGATCAATCTGAGTGTTGTTTGCCATCAACTATCATTAGATCCAACATCAAAAGTTGTGTTGCAAAGAAAATGAAAGAACAGAGAAGAAAAAAGGGAAGCAATCACAAAGGAAGTCGACAAACTACTGAAGGCCGGATTCATACAAGGGATAAAATATCCTACCTGGCTATCCAATGTTGTCATGGTGAATAAGAAGTCGAGAAAGTGGCGCATGTGCGTGGACTTTACAGATCTAAACAAAGCCTGTCCAAAATATCCCTATCCGTTGCCATATATCGATAGCCTGATTGATGCTGTTTCAGGTTTTCGAACCCATAACACTCACCAAAAATAACTTTTCTCTCCTCTTTATTATTGGAGTTTACCAACAAAAGGGTCTCGATGACTCGCTTCAGTTGTTCCTTTGATGCCACATTCGGGGATTGACACCCCCAACGTAACCCAATTCCTTGAAGAATGCCAACAACTTCTTCTTCAGGTAAATCTCTTCTTCGAACAGGCCATCTTTCTTGTAAACATAAGACATGTTCCCCATCGGGAAATGACCCTGACACCAAAACTTGCATGACAAATTCATACATATGTAGCCTGAATCTGTTTCTATGGCATAAACTTTATATGAGAGCTTTCGTTAAGGGGATGACCATAAATAATCAATCCTTAAAATGTTTCATGCTATTAAAGTTAACATTGAAAAATTGAGTAACGTGTCTTAAGGAAATCAAGCCATCACCACGTGTGTGGTTCGTCGTGCTATGTTGAGCCTTGAAAAAGTGAAAGAAGAGAGGCAAGGTCGGAAACCCCCCACCATCGCCCCGATATTTGCAGTAGTGTTGGAAATCCTTTATAAACACCCATACCACTAGGTACAATTATAAGGGATCAAACATTAAACGATTCAAGACGTCAACCTCAAAATCACATAACACAAGGTAGAAACTCAAAATGGAGAATAAACACTCTGAGGACCTTTCAGAGAGTGTATCAATAATGTTGAAGTAATAATTAAAAAGATCGTATCCACGAGTATTGTAATATAACAAAGAAATTATGTGCAGATAAAATAGAAACAATTAAGGGGTTTTGAATTAATCTGATTCTAAGACAAGAATGAGAAAACTAAGAGAATAAAAGTCAAGACGAGAAAAACGATTAGGTATTTTTATATTGAATCCCCTTATTTTTACTAGCTGATGAACTGTGTATTTATTGAGTTTCAATTAAATTATTATCTCACTGCGAACTAACAAGACCATTGTAAAGGGAAATCGCGATTCAAAACGTAGCGGAAATTAAAATTTCCCTTTAGCGATCTTTACGAAAGATCATGATCAGTGATCGAATGGTTACCTCTTGTGGTGATGAAACCTTTGATTCTGAATCGAAGGAATGATCACGAGCGATGTACAATGAACAACGCCTCTACTCAGTCCACACGAACAAATTCCTTCAGTCTCAGTGCTAGCTGCTACGATTGAAGGCTTTGAGTGAGAGATAGAGAGAAGGAAAATTCGGTTAGGGTTTCACAACTGAATTTTCATCAAGTGTCTATGCTTCTGCACAAAGGTTATATTTATAGAACCACTTGTGTGGGCTTCAAGCTAAAAAGCCCACTTAAGTGCACGCACACCATATCTTATAATGTACCGTATATCACTTAAGCACGCGGTACCTTACCACAATCCGTATTCCACTTAAGTGTAGCGTGCCTTACAATGTTACATATTTACTTAAGTACACCGTACCTTACAGTGTGCCTTATTTACTCTACCTCTTATCAAACTGTCCTTATGTGTGTGACCCTCTAGGATTTCGCGACGTTGGTAATTATATTAAATCATGCATTTAACATAATAAACAGTGAGCGGTATCTATCAACACATCACTGCTACCCAAGTCACGAAATTGTCATGTGATCTGACAAAACCTTTTGTGATAGTACTTGTGTGTACAATTACCCTTTTGCCCTTATGTCTATATTGAACACAAGGCATATATCGTGCCATCCTTGTTCAGTTCAATATTGGGCCCTTAGACATTTATCTTGTTATGCAGGATGGGTAAATTCCATCTAGGTCACTCGTGTCCCTCAACATGCTTTATGAAGTACCAATCAACTGTCTTTATAGTCATCCAATTACAGATAATGTTTGATCAGCAATAAAGTACTTGACTCTACATCTAGGGTCCATAGTCGTTTTAGGTCGAAGGGTGGTATACACCACTATCACCATGAGAGTAACTTATGACACTTTGCAAAACATTCTATGTAGTACTCTCATAGTGGGTCAATCCAGTATAAATATTACTCCTAATATTCATACTTATGTTAAGACTTGATAACTCCTTATCCATGATCCATGAGATGTGATCATCAGTCTATCTACATAATAGTCTTAATGCTTTAAGGTTATCCCATTTCACATTAAAACTCGACTACGAATACTTTAAGAATAGTGTCCTTAGGTTTAATTGAATCTCATGATTAAGCCACACTTAATATTTCATTAAACGAACTAGCTATTCTGGGGACTTTATCACTTTGGAAAAACAAACATAATAAAGAAATGCCTTTTATTATTAATAAATAATTCGATACAAGTACCAAAAGTATTGGCCTCTAGGGCTTCCACCAACACATTACACCCAGTTCCTTGGTGTGAAACTCACTAATTTATACGATAATTCCCTAAATTATTAAGCCAATTTAAAGTTAAATTAGGCATTCTAAGTGCGTTAATTCAAAAGTAACGGCTTCTAATTACCTATCACTAATTAATTACAAAGTCGAATAAATTTCCCTAAACCAGATACGTAGACCAACTGTCAGAAATCCCTACGTATCTAGATCGATTCGTACGCTTGTAAGCAACAAAAAGCATTAAACTTAAGAACAAATTAAATAAGATAATAACAATAAGAGTACTTAATAAATCTCAAACAAACATATGATTCAACAGAGTAATAATAAGGTTCATCTCAAAAATACACAATCTAGAGAAACTTAGATTCTCATTGATAAATTAACAAATACCATGAGTTGATAAGTATTCATCGTCAAAATTTATGGAAGAATAGATCTCTAATGATCCAAATGCTCTCTATAATTCGTCACTTTAGTATTTCTAGCCATCACTTTTTCTCCAAATTTCATAACACCCAAAAAGTAGCCAAAATAGTCTTTAAATAAAAATCTGTATGTCATCCAAAAAATGATCCATCGCACCACGATACAATAGTATTGTGCCGCGATGCAAGCCTCGTCGTGCCACGATAGGATGCATCGCGGGCGCGAGAATTCCATAAGCAAAATGCGTGTTTTCTTATTCTTTTCTTCATAATTTTCACCAAGTCTGTATTTCTCCTTTGTCTTAGATTTTTTGCTCAATACTTCACACTTTTACATGGCTTTTACTCATTATTCTTCCGAATTCATTCGAATTTTCTCATAAAAATCATGTAATGACGATTGTCATCAAACTCATAAAGGGGCATGACGCACCCTTCATACTCATTACATATCCTCTTATCCTTGTGAGTGGTCAATACCCTATAGTTAGAGGAAGGTCCCACGTTACCAAAGGTACGACCAACGCCTCCTTCATAAGAAAAAGCAAAAGTAGTCTCTAAAGTCTCTAAAAAGCAGAAGTAGTCAATACCCTCTAGTTGAGTTTTGGTGTTGATCACAAACAAAACGAAGGGAAAAAATAACGCTCTAGAACTTCAAACAACGAAAAGGTAGGGAAAAATAAGCAAAGAAACTTTTATGGGAACTTCCAACTCGAGGACAACATAAACTCTTACAGACAGGAGAGAATAAAGCATTGTCAACTATCTATATCTCCTAAAAGTCGTCTTAGATACTCAAGTATCCTGGGGTCGTATGGTCATCATTGAGACATGCAAGGGGGTACGCGTCAATGGTTCCTCAACTTGATAATAAAGTGAATGTAGTAGAGATGAGAAAGTTGAGTTGGATGTGTGGTAAGTCTAGACGAGATAAGACTAGAAATGATAATATAATAGAGAAGATTGGAGTATCATCTGTAGTAGAAAAGATGGTGAAAAATAAATTTAAGTGGTTTAAGCGTGTAGAGAGAAGACTTATAAATTAAATTGTAGGAGAGTAGATCATACGAAGATGAGACAAACAACTAGAAAGATAAAGAAAAAGATGCAGAAAAATTATAATCGAAAATATTTTAAGAAAGATTTCAATATTAACAATTTTTTCTTAGGTAAAACATTATAGTGTATTTTGATCAATATCGTCTTTAAGGATGTGCAAGACAACCTACATATTTTTATGATTAAGTAATGACAAAAAGGATCTCAATACACATATTCCACGTTTAATTTATGGTTATATATACCCCTTAAAAATTCACAACTACCTAACTTTAGTTTTTTTTACATGGAACATTCTTAAAACTTTGAAACACTCATTCCAGAAAGTCTTTTCAAATGTTTCAAACGGTGGAATTAATATGTCTATAGGAGGGTGTGTGGCACAAGTACAAATTATTGTACTCCTATCGATTAAGTAGCTTGAAATGATGCTAGAGGTGGGAATAGGCTGAGCCGAGCTAGGCTTTGTCAAGCCTGAGTCTGGCCTGATAAAATATTCAAAATCTAAACCTGACCTATAGCCTATCATAGGCTTATTTTTAGGCCTGAGTCTGGCCTTTTCGAATGCCTGATTGACCTACTAGCCTATTTAAAAGCCTACTTCATTTGAACATTTGTAAATAAGAAATTCAACTAATGTTAAATAGACTAACAAATTATAAGATCATTGCGACTAAATGTTTGTTTTCATTGTCTCATTCAAGTTTACCTATAAGCATAAGTTTGGTGATACTATTTGTTGGAGAGAACTTATAAAAAAAAAACTTATAACAACAACTTATGACGTTGTTTATAATGTTTTTTCAACTTATTTCCATAAGTTCTTCAAGATAACTAAACTTTATTTTAGTATTTTAATTCAAAGTACAAAATACAATATAATAATAATGAATTTATTGAGTTTTTTTTATATAAACTAGTCTGATAGGCTTAAAAGGCTTTTCTTACAGCATGTGACATAGTCTCTTTAGTTAAATAAGCTTATAAAAAAGCTTATGTTTTTTTTTTATTTTAAAAAAATGTCTGGTCTGGCCTGGGCCTATGTAGGCTAGGTCGTAGGCCCCTGTTAGTTGGTCTGACATATTCTCACCATTAAATGATGCATACAATACAAACCATGTAAAAAGAAGTAAGCCCAGACATACTTTGCAAGCTATCTTAGGCTCTATTAGATAAGCAACAATTTCGAGCTTATAGCTTATCATTTATAAGTTCATATGACAATTTCGAACTTATAGCTTACCATTTATAAGTTCATATGACAAATTAGATCTGCTTGGTAACAATCTTTTTATCACAAATTTATAGTTTATTTTACTAGCGTATAACTTATTTTTCATACGCTATTTCAAATATCATTTTATCTTATAACTTACTGCTATTCATTTTTTCTTCCATTTTTATCTTTACTATTTTAACAAAAACCCTTTTTTATTCTTTCTAATTTATTTTAATTTAAAATAAAATAAATATGTATTAAATATCTTTTATGCCACTTTACATTTATAAGTTAGTTGAACCGTTAATTTTACTAAACACTTCAATTAATTATCAGATATCAGTCATCAACCATCAACTCATCAGTCATAAGCTAACTTATCAATCAACCATTATTTTTACAAAAAAAAAAACCTTAGAGCATCCAATTTCATTACACCTATTTGAAATCTTTAAATAGATCCCATTTAATATTTTATTATAGACACTTTTCAATTATTTAAATAATGCATGAACATTTTTTAAATATTCATTCAACCCTTCAAAAACTCTAAAATAATGCATGAACATTTTTTTAAATATACATACAACCCTTCAAAACCTCAAATAGATCCCATTAAACTCACAAGTTAACTATATATATATATATTTTTATCTAATTAAAGTAAAAAATATGGTTCTTAACAACATTTACAAGTTAAAGCACTCACTTTTAGTACCAATTATCTATGAAACCTGACAAAATAGTCTAAACGCAAGGTATAAGAAACAATGGAAATCACCAATAGTGGTGCTCTTGGGAAGTCAAAGCTTGGTCATTCACAGTTTGATACTACTAATTATTACTAACAAACTAAACTACCTAGATCCCTAATGTAGGAGGTGAAATCCTAGTTCAAAAACACTAGTAATTGCTGTCGTCATATGATACACATGTTAAAACATTTTTGTCCAAAACTGAATATTAGCCATCATAGCATTCGCCAAGGCATGATGAAGGGCTTGTAAGGATGGTGCTAAGCTCTCTCAGAACTGAATTTATAGAGTTCAGAGTCTTTGCCTGTTTGAGTTAGTATTTGTTAAATGAGATGCCTCTTCATAACTGTCAGGTTCATCTTCTTCGTCAGAAGAAAGAAGGGATGAACCCATCCATGCTTTAAACCCTTCCGAAACACGCCTTTCCACTTCTGGTGTAACTTCTAGGGGATTCGCTTCCAACATTTCAAGCCCAAGATTCCGTCCACTAAAGTTCCCCTCGTCTAGAATCACAGCTGCCTTTCTCCTTAGGAAAAAGGCAGTGCCACCGTATAGAACAGCCAGTCCCCACGATGCAACTTCATAGCACCAAAACAAAGGTGTGGAGCAGTTGCTCATGAATGTCAAGAGACTTGAACCAAGAAACAAGGCAAGAAGACCAAAGATGATGGCGAAGATAAGATTCAAGATGGAAAGACAGCGAACGCCACCTATAGGTTATCCAAATGTAAAACTTCAAATTAATTGAGCCCATAAGATTCTCCGGCGTCAGATGAAAAGTGATGCTATAATTGAAAGTGCACAGAAAGACAGAAGAGGATATATCAGACAGCAGAGGAATCATACCCCGCTTTGAGGCACAATAATTATTGTCAACCACCTTCAAGCATCCATGCCTTGTTGGAGCAGAATAAGCTACAGTGATACCTACAAAGTAATTATAATATAAAACTAAAACATCAAGAAAAGCCAATAAGATATAGTCCATAAGTATGGTAGAAAGATTTTTGGATGATGCTGACAGTCATTTTCACACCAAAAAAAAGGAATTAAATTATAGTTTAACAGGATAATATACCAGGAACATGAAATAGGCGTTTATACAGCAGGTTATTCATAAACAATCAAATAATCCTACACTACCAAAGAAGACAGATGTGATTCAATAGGCTGTATACTACTGTAAAAAACAAGTTCAGGATCAAGGGGGGAGATGTAACATAGAGAATAGAAAAGCACTCTTTTAAGAAATGTCTGGGTTACAATTTGCACCTTAAATTAGTAAAATAAAAAAAGCTTTCCTTTAGCATAAAACCATGATTTGCAAACTAACATCTAAATAAACTCTTATTTGTTGGCACCACACCACAAATCAGCGAAAATAATGGAGATCATCAATTCAAAAAGACACTTAAAGAAAGGATTAGTTCCAGCAAAAAATTAAGATGTAGATTAAATATAGTCCAGAACATAGTTATGTGCGTGGCAATCTTAGAATTATGTTATTCAACAAATCTGTGAAAGGAAACTATGTGGTTGGATCTGTCCTATAATCAAAAATTCCAACAACGTCAGGGGATTACACAGAAAGTACAAATTAGAAGCAGAAATATTCCATCATAATAGAGAAGGTATTTGTGCAAAATCTTGAACTGACAAACTTGTGCAGCTGAATTGGTCGTTTCTCTTATGTTGAAAAAGAATGATGATTTGATTTGGATGAAGCAACTGTACGGTTGTGCAAAGCTGTAAATCCAAGATCTGAGAATGTGGCATTACTCTCCCGGAATGAGTCGACACTTTCCCTGCTCAACTTTCATCTTAGAAAGAAAATTACAAAAATCTAGAAAGAACTCCACAAAAGCACCAAATGGTCGACTTCTATAACACTGCTCTAGGAATCTTAGATTCAAATTTATGACGAGAACAGGTGCATACTTCTGTTGCCGATATCTAACATTCAACAAATAACTACATCTATAACTATAGATTGTCTTCGTATTCCAACAAGCACAAACTAGACAAGGTTATGGAGAAATCAAAACAATGTCCATTCTAAGCATCACAGTTATTTACCAATCAAACCTCGCATCAACTAAAGCCACCCTTTTCCCCCCTCCTTTATTACTTTTATTGACATTAACTATCTTCACCAGGTTTTCTATACTTTTAATTCATTTCTTCCTTTTAGCTGTAACATAAGGACTAAAAAACTAATTTCTTCATCACCCCAAAAGCAAGGTAAGATTTAACAGCAATTGGGAATAGTAATTCTACCATGATTGTATCTACAGGTCAAATCTCTCTAATTTCTAGCAGCAAATTCCTGTCTTTCTTTAATGCCAAAAGATACTGTGTATGTTTGGTTTCACGTTTGAAACATCCAGAATTGATTATGGATGTGTAGTTTTGATTCTGACATGTTTGGTTGCTCTCGAGTAGAATTGATTATGCTTTCTAGAATTGCTTTTACTTGAAGCTAGAATTTGTAGTTTTTTTAGTCTAATCGTGATTTTTACTCTGAAATTCACTGTTCAACTCACTTTTACAAAAACTTATCCAAACATAAAATCACTTAACCTTCAAATCATTTTCAGCTTAAATCAATTTTACAAAACCAATTCACTTAAAATCAACTTTCTTCACCGCAAAACCAAACACATGCACTGTCCTATGGAGTTGCTGCTAACCATATGATATTATCTCAATTATTATATCAGATTGCAATTTTAAATGTATATGACATAGAAACTGGAAACAAGATACAATACAGTTGAAGAGTAGTAAATTATTACACATACAATCTATGAGACTAAACAAGAACAAAATTCACATACTTTCTATTAACAGCAATAATCAGATAAAGAAAACCTCATCAAAACCAACAATCAAATTAAACTTCTTACCGGCAACGAGATACACACCGGAGACCACGAAAACAACGAACGACGGAATGAACACAACCATCCAATAGTAATCAGCAATTTCTTGATCCGTAAGATAAAAAGCACCAGCATACAGATCCGAATCAGAATCACCTTTCATTTCAATTTGAATCGGTTGAGCCCTTCGATCAACACAGAGCGGTCTTTTCCCATCTTTACCGGGAAACACTATCTTCAAACTGATAACCGTAGACACAACGATTGCAAGCCAGATTACGGCCATGAAAGAAACCGTCACCGGTCTCTGAAGCTTGCCCCATGCTTTCTCTTCTTCCCGGAGACTCTCGTACTCGCGCTTCGGCATAAACGCTTGCCGAAGCGCGTCGCTGATGATCGACATCGACGGAAACAGCAATCAGCAAGGTGGTTCGAAGTTTCTGCAATCTAGGGTTTCGAATTTCTTCGGAATTGGATTTCCAAAATCCTAATTAATTGTAATTTGATGCTCTGATTAGCTTAATCACTACTACAGAGTTAGAGTGATTCAAGATTGAAATTGTTGAATTTCGAATTAAAATATTATAAACGTGGAAGTAAAATGAATGACATGAGTAAATAGTAGAAAATTCTTTATTTTCTTGAATTACTTTTTTCAGGTTTATTTCTGGGCAAATTCTTAACTAACAAAATAAATAGTTGGCATCCCTACTTTACAAAATAAATAATGGAGTTTCCATACATTGCAAAATAATTTAAAATATTAATTTGTTTTTAAATAAAATGTGACATGATATCAAAAATATAATTGTTTCATTAAATGATATTATTGATATCCAATTAAATTTAGGGGTATCTAAATATTTATTTTATTTCTTTATAAAGAGAAGAAGAGTGCATATCAACTAATTTCACTAAAAAATTAACTCTTATGATTAAATGACACTAATTCAAATTAATTAAATTAATTTTGTTATATCCTTTGATCGTACCTGGATTAGACAGTATCTGGTGGCCAACAACGTCGTCTGAACTTCAGCTCCGGTGAGGTTGAAAGAAGGTCGGGGGGAGGGGGAGGGGGTGTACCTGCAATTGGCTGAAAAATGGCTTGCTGATCGTCTTGGTGGGCGGCGTTGTAAGCCACGTCTTGGGAGTCTGGGGAGGCGGTCTGCCCGTCTCTCACGTCGCCTTCTTCGACCTGGAGGGCAGCGGCGTCTTCGCGGTGGTTCCTGTTCTCGAGTTGCGCGAGGACAGTGTCCAGAGCTTTGTTAGCAGACGGATTGCCGGCCATGATGGTGATGTACGAGAGGGTTGCTTTGGTTTATCGGAGGAAAAACGGGGAAGCAAAGTTTCCCACTGACGACGCCACTGATCGTACCTGGATCAGTCAGTATCTGGTGGCCAACAACGTCGTCTGGGCTTCAATTCCGGTGAGGTTGAAAGACGGCCGGGGGGGGGGGGGGGGGAAGGGGGGTGTACCTGCAAGGTACTCCGACGCTCAAGTAAGGTAACGGTTAGAGAATAATAGCAAGTACGGAGATGAGAGTAAGAAAGTGTGTGTAACCTAACCCTCTCAAGTGAGAGGGTATTTATAGAGAGCCCCCAGCGCGGGGTCAACGGTTACTTGCACTGGGCTGGATTGTCAGGCCCAATCAAAGTAACTGCCAGGGCTTACGTGGCGTAGTGAAGACCAGCACATGGTCTTCGCTCTGGGGTAACCGTTCCTAGATCTCCGGAATTAGGGCAGACCGATTCCATCGGAAGATGGTGGTTACATGAGATCGTGTCCTCGCGAGGAGGAGTCTTGCGTGTCGGGGAGAGGTGTGTCCTCGCGGGGAAGGACTTATGTGCAGGAGGAGAAGGCTCCTCGGGTGAAGGAGCACCTGAGTGACGAGGAGGGGCGAGCTTGGAGGGGCTTAACGCCTCTGCCCGACGCTCTATGCCGCGTGTGCCCGAACACCGCCGAGGTGTGGCATGTGCTCGACACTGTTGGAGTGATAAGGGGCCTTTGTTGGGCCACCCCATGACGTGTGGGTTGGGCCTGCTCGATTGAGGAGCAGACCCCGGCCCAGTCCAGAACAGGAGCCCCCCAAGTCGTTGCTCTGAGGTGTCGGAGTAATGACTTAAGGGCCAGCTAGGTCGAGGACTTGTCCAGTCGGGGAAGGGACTCAAACGAGGAACAATTGGTAAACCGGGCAGAAACAAATAGATCTGCTTGCGCTAGACCGGCCGCAGATGGGCGACGTCGCGGTGACACGAGGAGTCTGAACCGAGGTGAACGAAAAGGCGTGTCGGGGAATGAAAAGACGTGCCTGGGGAAACGTGCGCCACGTGTCGCCCCTCATTATTGCCTAGGGCGGCTACGCTAGGGTAGCGTAATCGATGGCCTAGGAAATCCTCGAGTCTCATGAGGAGCCTATAAAAGGGCCGAGTTCGTGTCAGTTGCACGTTTCCACCTTTTTCGCTCCTCTCTTCTTTCTACCTCTGTCGCTGCTCCGTCGTCGTTCACCGCCGTACGTCGCCGTATCTTCTGCTCCGTTCAAGTTTCCACCACCGTTCCAAGTAAGCTTCTGATCCTTTTCTTTTCCGTTTTACTTTCTGTTTGTGGTTTTCCGGTGAACTGATGAAGTTCCCGGTAATCCCTTGAGTTCTGGCTGGGAACGGCGGGACGTTCCTAGGGTTCCGGTAGAATTGGCGGAGGCTTGGGATGAATATCCCGAGGACCCGATGAATACCCCGAGGACTCGATGAATGCCCTGAGGACATGCGATGAATACCCCGAGGACATGCGACGAATGTCACGGGGAAACGATATGGGAGGGTTGGAGACCCGAAGAAGGGAGGGGCAGTTCACCGTGTCCCCGAGCATTTCGTTGCTCTCGCTGCCCTTTCACTTGATTGGCGGTGGAAGGGTGGATTTGGTTGCGGCCAACGAATTCACCTATTTCCTCTGCTTTTTAAGTAAAAAATGGTCGTGAGGGTTCTGGGGATTCTCCAGATAGATACTGAACCCGACGTGGATGGACCCGCTCAGATCCCTAGGGAGGAGCTCGTGCGTCCGGCCGCTGAATGGGCTGGGGAGGAGCCTCTGCGCATAAAGTCGCGTTTTGCTGCCGATGATACGGACGCGTTCGCTTTCGTCGAGGACGTCCCTGAGGGCGAAGAGGCGAAGTGGACGGTTTTTCAACCTCGGGCCCACCACCGCATATGTTCGAACTACCGTGGGTTGAGGTTCCCTATGTATGAGTTTTCCTTCAAAGAGGCCGGTATCCGTCTCCCCTTCAACAACTTTCAGTTGGGGGTTTTCAATCGTCTGCACTTGGCGCCGTCCCAGCTTCACCCTAACGCGTTTGCCTTCCTGCGGGCCTTTGAGATCGTGTATGAGTATCTCAAGATCGGGGCCACTCTCACGCTCTTCTTCCGCGTCTTCCACCTCTAACGTTCAACGGACCATGGGCGACATAGTTGGGTCTCTTTCAGACAACCGAGGAAGCTGTTCAAGGCGTACTCATATTCGATTAAGAATTTCAAGGATAGGTTCTACTATGTCATGCCCGCGACGCACGAGGCTGTGGGTACGCTCTACGACATTGTGCCCGATGGCTCCGGGAAGGAAAGGTTTGTGTCCAAGTGTCCCCTGGAGTGGGAGGATGCGCACTTTGTGCTCGACACGGAGGACTACCTCGTGAAGCCTGGCGAGCTGTCGGAGGAGGACAAAGGAGCGTACGCCACGCTGGTCGAGTATGTCAACGGTTTCAATCGAGCTGAGTGTATTGGTAGGGACAGAAAGTACCTCTTCGACTCCCGAGGAAGGGTTGTGACCGCGGCCCGTTACATAAACACTCGGGGTCTCCTTGAGTGCAAGTCTCCCGATGAGGCCAAGAGGTTCTTAGGTAGGAACTCCCCGTCCTGTTCGGGCGTCCGTTTAGTTTTGTTTCTTTGCGCTAACTATTTTCATGTTTTCTCTTGCAGCTCGAATGTTGAACGCCACCGAGCACATTCTGAAGTTGGCCGCTGAACGGGCACCTAAGCGAACCAAGAGCCGGGTTCGGGATGTTATCCAGGCTGCGGCGACTAGTGGCTCGGCCTCTCCGCAGTGTAGCCAGTCTCCTCCTCCGGATAGCACCCCTGCTAAGAAAGCGAGGACTGAGGAACCTGTCCTCATGGATCTCGTGGACCCTGTTTCACCGAAGAAGTTTCTGATGCCCGCCTGTCACCTCCAGCGGAATTTCTTCGGGGGAAGCCCCCCAGTCATTGCTGATGCCGAGGTGAAGGCAGTTCTGGGAATGGACGGTGCGGCCAGGAGAAAGGCGCTTGTCGAGGACCTTGCGGCCATGATGCGAGTCTTCGAGATTGCCTTGATATTGAATGATAGGACCCCATCTGCCTCCGAGTTACAGAAGCTGAAGGATGACTATACTGCCCTCGAGAAGGAGAAGGACAAGGTCGCGACTGATCTGCAAAAGGCCCAGGCCAAATGCGAGGACTATGCCAACGCCCTCCGCGAGCTGAATGAGGCCAAGGTTGCACTGAAGGAGACTCAAGAGGAGCGCGATCGCTTTCGGACCAGGATTGAAGAATTGGAAACCGCTGTCCGTCCCGCAGAGAAAGAATTCGCCGAGGAGAAAAGCTTCGTCGACCGTGCGAGCATGATCGCTAAGATTCAGGAACTTCAGCAAGATAGCCTGGAGGCCCTCGAGATAGGCTTTAAGAATACAGTGGAGCAGGTCGGTGCTGAGAATTCGGGTATTCAGCTTGCGCTCGACAGAATCAGCCCGTTCCTTCGTATGGTCGATGGCAAGTTGGACCTGCCAGAGGAGGAGGACGAGGAGGATGGACGTCGGGTCAAGGATGAGATCGCTGTTTAGTTTTGCTTGTTCGGCCTACGTGCCACTTATTATTTTTTTTTTGTAATGACTTGTGCCCGGCCTGCGTGCCAGGGGCTTTTTGATACTTTGTAACACTTGTACGCTGGGCTTCTGCCCGATTAATGCATTTTTGTTTATCTGTATGTGTGATGCTTGTATGTCTTCGTTGTGTGTGATATTATTGTATTTGATGTGCTTTGCTTTTGTCTAAGTGATAAATACTTCTATACTTTGTTTTTCTGTCTAAGTAATAAAAACTTTGGGATTTGCTCGACCTTGATAATCCCTGGCCGCGTGGAGAGCTGGTCGGGTGGTCGGAGACGTATTCCGACCTTCAACGAGGCTAAGAGCTCGGTCGAGGTCTTAGCTTCGTGGCGTGAACTTCCCATCGTGAGCTGGGCGTTCTACCTGATTGGTACAACGACGGCGGACCTCGATCGAGGTATCCCCATCGGATCAAAAGTCCTCGCGCACACACAATGCGACCTTTGATCATCGTGTTCTGTATAGGGGTGTCGCGCTCGTACCTTAGTGCGTCCCCGTAATCGCGATGCTAGTGCGTCATGGGTAGTGGTTAACTGTAGTATTGTTTGAGCTTCTCAGCGTTCCATGGTCGAGCAAGTTCTTCCCCGTGCAGATTTTCGAGGAAGTAGGCTCCTGTCCCAGTTTTCGCGCGGACGCGGTACGGGCCCTCCCAGTTTGCGGCGAGTTTGCCTTCTCGCGAGTCTTTCTGGTTCCTTCGTAGGACGAGGGTGCCCACCTGAAAATCCTGTTTGATAACTTTGTCGTAATAACGTAGTGTTATTTTCTGCTTAAGCGAAGCTTCTCGGAGAGAAGCGCTCGAACGCGTCTCCTCGACAAAATCGAGTTCTTCCCTCAGGGCTTCGTCGTTCGCGTCCCTGTCAAGGGGGGCTTCTGTCCTCCTCAAGGGCTCCCTGATTTCCACGGGGATAACCGCTTCCGTTCCGTAGGTCAGACGGAAAGGGGTCTCTCCGGTCGTGGAGTGGGGGGTTGTTCGGTAGGCCCAGAGGACGCTGTGTAGCTCCTCGACCCACCGTTGTTTTGCTTCGCCTAATCGACGTTTCAGTCCTCATAGGATTACTCTGTTTGCCGCCTCAGTCTGTCCGTTCGTTTGAGGGTGCTCGACCGACGTGAAGTGCTGCTTCGTGCCTAGCCTGGAGACGAAGTCTTGGAAGTTCTTGTCGGTGAACTGTGTTCCGTTGTCGGTGACAATAGCTTGAGGCACGCCGAATCGGGCGAGGACGTTGCTTTTGTAAAAATGCAGTATGTTGAAGGTCGTGATTTTGGCCAATGCTTCGGCCTCAATCCACTTCGTGAAGTAGTCCACCCCGACGATGAGGTATTTGTTCTGATATGACCCCTGGACGAAAGGTCCTAGGATATCCATCCCCCACCACGCAAACGACCACGAGGAGGACAATGTTTTGAGCTCGTTGGGAAGAGAAAGGTGCATGTCCCCGTGTCGTTGGCATCTGCCGCATTTCTTGACGTGTTCCTTTGCGTCTTGTTGCATGGTGGGCCAGTAATACCCTGCTCGAAGCGCCTTACGGGCCAACGATCGCCCGCCGAGGTGCTGTGCATTGATTCCTTCGTGGATTTCCTGGAGGACGCCAGGGACCTTGGTTTCCTCGACACACCTGAGGAGGGGAATAGAGAACCCTCGCTGGTATAGCTTGTCCTCAACTATTGTGTATGAGCATGCTCGCCGTTTGACCATTCCGGCTTCCTTGGGATTTTCGGGCAGTTTGCCCTTCGTGAGGTAATCATACACGGGGGTCATCCAGCAATTGTTGTCACCAATGGCGTTTACGTCTGCCACAGGAGTGGGTTTGTTGATGCTCGGCCGGGAAAGTACTTCTTGTATGACGGATTTGTTCCCGCCTTTCTTCTTTATGCTTGCCAATTTAGACAAGACATCTGCTCGGGCATTGTGCTCGTGGGGGATGTGAGTTACTTCCGCGGAGGTGAACTTTTTCATCTTTTCTTTCACCAAGGCCAGGTATACTATGAGGTTGTCGTTCTTGGCTTGGTACTCTCCTCGTACTTGCGAGGCCACGAGCTGGGAGTCGGTGAAGAGTTTGACCTCCTTGGCGCCGAGGTCCTCGGCTAACCGAAGACCGGCGAGGAAGGCCTCGTATTCCTCTTGGTTGTTCGACGTCGGGAAGGATAGTTCGAGGGATACCTCGATCAAGATGCCTTCCTCGTTTTCGAGGATGATGCCCGCCCGCTTCCCTTCGGGCTGGATACCCCGTCGACATAAATTGTCCATTTCTGGGATTCGTTGGTCGAAGGTTCCGGGACGGTCATCTCCGCTACAAAGTCGGCCAATACCTGAGCCTTAAGGGCTTTCCTTCCCTCGTATTGGATTTCAAACTCGGCGAGTTCGAGCGACCACCTGAGCATCCTCCCCGCCATGTCCGATCGTCCAAGGAGTTGCCTTATAGGATGTTCGGTCCTTACGACGATAATGTGGGCGAGAAAGTAGTGGCGTAGCCTCCTGGCCGTGGTAACGAGGGCCAGGGCGACTTTCTCTATTTGCTGATACCTGAGCTCAGGGCCTTTGAGGGCTTTGCTCGTGAAGTAAATTGGTTTTTGCCCGTCCGGGGTTTCCCGAATGAGGATGACGCTAATTGCTTCACTCGTGATTGCAAGATACAAGAAAAGTGTCTCCCCGGTCTCAGGCCGTTAGAGGATCGGGGGTTGCGATAAGACTTGTTTTAGGTGGAGAAGCGCCTGCTCGCATTCTTCGCTCCATTCAAACTCCGCTTTTTGTCGAAGAAGTTTGAAAAATGGGAGTGCGTGCTGTGCCGACTTGGCGACGAAGCGGGAGAGAGCGGTGAGCATCCCGTTCAATGATTCTATCAACTTCTTTGAGTCCGGAGTAGGGATCTCAGAAAAATCCCTGCACTTGTCGGGGTTGGCTTCGATTCCTCTCTCTGTGAGGTAAAAGCCGAGGAACTTACCTGCTCGAATGCCGAAGGTGCATTTGTCAGGGTTGAACCTCATGTGACACCTCCTCGCCGTGTCAAACACCTTCTTGAGGTGCGCGGCATGGTCGACCTCCTCCAATGACTTGACGATCATATCGTCCATGTAGAACTCGAGCATGTCGTCGATTTCAGCCCGGAAAACCTTATTCATCATCCGTTGGTAGGTTTCCTCGACGTTCTTCAGACCGAAGGGCATTACGTTGTAATAGTAGTTGCCCGACGCGGTCATGAAGGCCGTGTGCTATTTGTCGACCTTGTCCATGGGAATTTGGTTGTATCCCGAGTAAGCGTCCATGAAGGATAATAGTTTGTAACCTGCAGAATTGTCGACCAGCTGGTCGATGTTAGGCAAGGGATAGCAGTCTTTTGGGCAAGCCCGACTAAGATCAGTATAATGAACGCACATCCTCCATTTTCCATTATTCTTTTTAACAAGTACAACATTGGATAGTCAGGTCGTATATATGGCCTCTGAAATAAAATTTGCCTCTAGGAGGTCTTTTACAGCTTTTTCAGCAGCCTCCGCTTTTTCGGGAGACTGCTTACGCCTACGTTGAGCTATGGCCCTAGCGACCGGATCTACTGCGAGCTGATGGCAAGCCACCTCGGGGTCGAGGCTAGGCATCTCGGATGCGCTCCACGCGAAGAGTTCAACGTTCTCCCTTAGACATACCTTTAGTTGCTCCTTCGCCAGGTCGGGGACCCCGGTGCCAATCTTCACGTTACGGTCTGGATCGTCCCCGAGGACCACGAGCTCAAAGTCTCCGTCTGGGATGGGGCGCGTTGGGTAGAGAGGCCGCCCGTTATTTTTCACCTGGAGGTCGAGGTCTTCTGCCCCGTCTTCATCGGGTTTGCCCGGGAACCTGCTGTCGAGTTCGACCGCATTGACACGCGAGAGAGGTACCTGTTCGGCGTCTTGGGGTGGCTTGGCCATGGTCTTGGGCTTGGCGCCGATGGAACTCATGCCTTTGATGGCGGCGTCGAAGAATCTTTTGGCCGCGTCGATGTCCCCGTGCATTGTCACTACTCGTCCCCTGGTCGTGTAGTACTTCATTTTGAGGTGGACCGTTGATGATACCGCCGTAAGTTCAACCAGGGTGGTCCTCCCGAGGATGCAGTTGTAAAGGGATGGGCATTCGACCACCAGGAAACGGATCTTCACCTGTCGGGCAGTGTCTTCGGCCCCGAATGTAACCATCAGCTCCACGTAACCCCATGGTCTGGTGGTGGTCCCGTTGAACCCCTGTAGATCTGAACCGACGTACGGGGTCAAATGTCTTTCGTCGAGCAGAAGGGTTCCGAACAGATGGGCATACATGATGTCGACTGAACTTCCCTGGTCGACGAGGATCCTTCGAACGTCAAAGTTCGCCATTTGTGCCCTGACCAGGAGGGGATAGTGGCGTTTGGCGCTCCCCCGGGGAGTTCCTCGAGGTAGAAGGTGATAGGGTTGGAGTTCCCCCGCACTTTCTCGAGAGTGGTTGTCTTCGCCGACATTACGGATTCCAGCTCATCAAACTTCCGCTTGATCGATCTGACAGACAGCTTCTCGGGACCACCCCCGGAGATGACCATCGCTTTGGGGAAGCTTTCCCAGGTGCTGCGGGCAGTGACGAGGTCCTCGTGGGGGAAGGTCGCCCACATGTTGCGAATTGCTTCTTGGCCTTCAATGATTGGGGGAACAAAGAAATCTTCGGGTCGAGTGACACTGAGGGCGACCTGAAGCCGACTCTTATCGGGAGGAGGCATCGTCTCCTCGACGTTCTAGGCTTCCCGGGAGCTGGGGCGAGGAGTGTCATTCTTCTGGGCGTATTTCTTTAGGTGCCCTTCCTTGATTAGAATTTTAATCGCATCTTTGAGATGGATGCAGTCTTCTGTGACATGCCCGTGACTCCGGTGGAACCTACAGTATTTTGACTTGTCAATGTTTGATTTGGGGGCAGTTGGCTTCGGAAAGCAGACTCCTCCTTTCACAAATTCTAAGTTTTGGCACTCGGAGAGGATTCGCGCGCGGGGAGCGTTGAGCGAGGTGTATTCTGTGAACCGACCAGCTGGTCCGCGCGGTTCGCGAGTATCATGGGGGCAATTCTCTTTCTTTCTTTCTCCTCCTCATCGGGGAGGAGAGTCTTCCTCTTTGTGGCCGCGGGGGCCTTCCTTGGGTCTTGACTCAAGGGTGATCTGTGCTGTCTCCGACTCCTCGAGCTCGATGTACGACTGAGCCCGTTGGAGGAGATCCTCCAGACGGCGGGGTCTGCGGAGGCCCACAGACTTGGCGAAGTCAGATCCAAAACGTAGCCCGTGGATGATCAAATACTTCTTCATGTCGTCGATCGTATGGACCTCGACGGCTTCTCTGTTGAATCTCTCAATGTAGTTCCGGAGAGATTCGTTCTTCCCCTGAAAGATGCTTTCTAGGGCAGCTTCCGTCTTCGGATGTCGACGAGATGCGGTAAAGTGTTTGGTGAAGCGTTGTCTTAGTTGCTTCCAGGATGTGATCAACCCGGGTGCCAGACCCTTGTACCAAGTCATGGTGCCCTTCCGCAAGGTGGTGGGGAAAAGCCTGCACTTGATGGCTCCCCTGACGTTTCTGAAGTCGAGCATGGCTTCGAAACTTTCGACGTGGTCGTCGGGGTCGGACAGGCCATCGTAGTTCCCCAGCTACAGAGGTTTCTCCATGCCTGCAGGAATTGGGGCGTTCACGATCTCCCATGACAGAGGGGTCCTTTGGTCGTCGTTGTCACTTCCTGTCGGGGACCTCGAAGGGGATCGCTGATGCCGTGGAGGGGAATTCCTCGAACGGTGCCTCGGCCTCTCCTCGGTCTGTTTGGACTTCTTGGTAGTGGTGGAGGCCCTGGGTTCCTTCTAAGGCAGGGAAAGATGGCGCTTCTGGGAGATCGCCGGCTGGGGGTGTTCAAGGCGTGGACGACGGCCCTCGCGCACCGGCGAGGGCGTTCGAGATTCTTCGGATGGAGTCCTTCGCGGGGAAGGAGAACAGCGAGGTGACGGTGGACGACGATGTCTTTGCGGGGAAGATCGTCGTGCCCGCCCTTGCTCCAGCACTTCGATTCTGGTATTCTGGTGTGCGATCAGCTGATTGGTCTGATTGATCAGGGCGAATAGGGCTACGGTGCTCGTGTCTGCATTGGGCGGAGGAGCAACTGGCTGAAAAATGGCTTGCTGGTCGTCTTGGTGGGCGGCATTGTAAGCCACGTCTTGGGAGTCTGGGGAGGTGGTATGCCCGTCTCTCACATCGTCTTCTTCGACCTAGAGGGTAGCGGCGTCTTCGCGATGGTTCCCGTTCTCGAGTTGCGCGAGGACGATGTCCAGAGCTTTGTTAGCAGACGGATTGCCGGCCATGATGGTGATGAACGAGAGGGTTGATTTGGTTTATCGGAGGAAAAACGGGGAAGCAAAGTTTCCCACAGACGGCGCCACTGATCGTACCTGGATCAGACAGTATCTGGTGGCCAACAATGTCGTCTGGGCTTCAGCTCCGGTGAGGTTGAAAGACGCCGGGGGGGGGGGGGAGGGGTTGTACCTGCAAGGTACTCCGACGCTCAAGTAAGGTAACGGTCAGAGAATAATAGCAAGTACGGAGATGAGAGTAAGAAAGTGTGTGTAACCTGACCCTCTCAAGTGAGAGGGTATTTATAGAGAGCCCCCAGCGCGGGGCCAACGGTTACTTGCACTGGGCTGGATTGTCAGGCCTAATCCAAGTAACTGTCAGGGCTTACATGGCGTAGTGAAGACCAGCACGTGGTCTTCGCCCTGAGGTAACCGTTCCTAGATCTCCAAAATTAGGGCAGACCGATTCCATCGGGAGAGGGTGGTTACATGAGATCGTGTCCTCGCGGGGAGGAGTCTTGCGTGTCGGGGAGAGACGTGTCCTCGCGGGGAAGGACTTATGTGCAGGAGGAGAAGGCTCCTCGGGTGAAAGAGCACCTGAGTGACGAGGAGGGGCGAGCTTGGAGGGGATTAATACCTCTGCCCGACGCTCTATGCCGCGTGTGCCCGAACACCGCCGAGGTGTGGCATGTGCTCGACACTGTTGGAGTGATAAGGGCCCTTTGTTGGGCCACCCCAGGACGCGTGGGCTGGGCCTGCTCGATTGAGGAGCAGACCCTGACCCAGTCCAGAACATCCTTCATTAAAAATTATCATTTAGATTTATTTCATTTAGGGTTAATAGTCATTTACCCCCTGTAATATAGGCGAGTTTTGATTTACCCCCTCTTTAAAAAAAACTTTTTGGATTACCCCCCTGAAAATTTAAAATTCTAAGTCTTTTGCCCCAGGTAGAAAAATTAACCCCCTGTAAAATATTTTTTTTTATTTACCCCCTAATTTTTTCACGTTTAGGGGATACCCCAAAATTTCAGGAGATAATCCAAAATTATTTTTTTAAAGGGGATAAATCAAAAATTGCCTATATTGCAGGGGATAAATGACTATTAACTCTTTTATTTATTTATATTTTATTTACGGTTTATTTATGAAAAAAATAAATTCAAAGGATAAATAAATAAGTTTTGCTTTAAAAATAAACTCCAATAATATATTAACTAGTCTGTACACTTGTGAGATGCACCAATAAATTTAATAAAATTATTATAAATAACTATTATAATTTAAATAAATATTATAAACGGTGGAGTTAAAATGAATGAAAGGATTAAATACTCGTAAATTCTTAACTTTTTTGAAATTTTTTTCAAGTTTATTTCTTGGCAAACTCTTAACTAATATGTGATTTTTTTTTACCAAATAACCTACTTTTTAAAAAAAAACTCAAAATATCTCATTTTTCAAAATATTTCTCAAACTACCCCAGTTAGGGTCTGTGATTCTATGTAGGCGCCATATCAATTGGCGACCCTTTGTTTGGGCATGAGAAGAATCGCCAATTGGATTGAAGACACCTAATGAAATCTTCAATTCATTGACGACTGGGTATTATACACATAGGGGAGTCGCCAATTCATCTGGAGACTGCTTAAAAACTGAAATTTGTTTCTATAAATAGAGGTGTTCTGATCATTTAGTTCCACAACTCATCTCATATCTTTGTTCTACTAATAACATGTATCGTCGTCGGTGGGGAAAAATCGTCTATTCGAGAGAGAAGCCTCCAATGGACATGTTTTTTATGCAACATACAAAGTTTTAATCAACTTAAGAGGAAGCTGAATCGGTGGTTAGAAGGAGACATTGGTGAAGGGGAAAAAATCTCAAGTATCGAGAGACTTGATCGGCTGCGTGGATGGGTTCGTGTTAAGACTGACAAGGATGCGAGGGAAGTCATGTTTGGACCGAATGAAATTAGTTTGATTGTTGTGATCAGTTAGAAATGATTTATGTTTCTTTTCCGTTAGTTGTTTTATGTGTCGTATGTGTGGTGTGTTGTTAGTTCGTGGTATGTGTAACACCCTTCTAACCTAACATGTATTTCGTAAATAAACAAACTAATTAAAGATAATTAAATCAGAGTATATCACCACAAGGGTGTCACATTTCGACATAAGACATCTGAATAACATCCTGCTCCTTAACACAGGTTCTTTCACCAACAAAATGCAATCAAAACTACAATGCAGCAGAAATCATACTCTTAAGTAATTAAAATCCCAACGACAAAATAGTACGAACATAGTGACATCATGTCTATAAAACTAGAACATAATAGTTTCACTTATGGACGCCCCGACCCGATGTTACATATCAGAGCAAGACACCTTCTAAGTTCAACGGAAAATAAAACTAAATACTCCATGGCTAAACCTTTACGCACCAAGAAAGCTAATCCTGATCACCTGCATTATACCCACGTGGAGGCAACATTCAAACAGGTTGGGTGAATAATCACAAATCATTATATGAGTTATAAATAAAAAGATAAACAGGTACTATAGTATCAACAAAATAAGCATCAACAAATCATCATCGTCATACGTCACTTAAAATCACATCATCAATAACATCATTTATCACAATTATGCAATGCCACATAGTATGAAATGCAACAACATAGACTCATGCATGTGGTACCAAATCATTTGATGGACACTGGGCCATCACCTTCCAAAGATCCCCACCATAGGATCGATTCCCCCTTTGGAACCGGAGCACATCATAAACACTTTAATCCACACGATGGGATTGAAGCCAACACTGGACTAAAGTCCTAACACCATCACTGGACCGAAGTCCTAACACCATCATTGGACCAAAGTCCTAATTATGCTTTGAATGCATGATGTAAACGTCATAATAATCACCATCATAGAATCGTCAAAGTTGCATCATCATTCATGAACATTCCTCAAAACATCGTAGCATAACATCATTTACGTACGCCACTGTTCATCATAATACTTCACAATTCATCATGTTATAATCAGTAATACACAGTACGCCAATTACCCCACGACACAAGGTCAACACAGGACAAGACAACATGAGAAAAAAAAACAAAACAACATAATAAAAAAAACATCTGCTCCTGCTCGCCTGGTGCTCACCCGGCGAAGCAGGTCGCTTGCCTGGGTTTCGCCTGGCGAATCAGGGGCGAAATCGCTCCCCCATGTAAATTCCAGTAGCACCTATTTTCACCCTCCTTTCGCCTCTACTTTCGCCTGGCGAGGTTGGGGCGAAATTGCTTCGCCCGGCAACACGGGAACTCGCCCGACGAATTATGCGAACCTGCAACTTCTCAGTTGCGATTCTGCACTTGTTCAGACCCAAATTACCTTACGAATCCAATACCATACAGTCCGAAAATACACATCAATCACAAGGGGATCCATACTACAACAACAACACATCATAATAAACCACATGTACATCATTTCCCCTCATCCTACACATCCATAAACCACAAAATTCATCATATTTTCATCAAGCAACACATAACACACATAACCTATATCTACCTTAAACCCCATATCACATATAATAACCAGAATTACCCCCGTACCTCGAATTCTTAGAAATTGACTCCTTTCTCTGCGTTCTACGGATGACCTCCTTGTTTCTCTGTGCCCTACCTCTCCCTTCATAGTTTCTCCAACTTTTCACGATCGTACCAGGTGAACTTCTCCCCTCTCTCTTTTCCTTTTGTCACTCTTACCCCTTGGACCCTTATTATGGTTTTCGCATCTTACCCTCACTTATTTCCTTACAAAAGACCACCTTGTCCTTAGTGTTCCACCTCCTTTTATTTTAATTCATAATAATAATCTAATAATATTATTCACATTATTCTATTATTATTAACACTAAAATAAAATTCCAATTTCATCACTTAATTCCTAAATACTCTAATTATTCCCTTAGCTCATCAATACCACACAACACACCATACAAATACACCATGCGTCATAATATTTCATCAAAATTCACCGAAAATCACGAACAATTATAACAAATTAATTAAATAAATATTATAATTATTTTGGGGTGTTACAACATGTGTTGTTTGTTGTTAACATTGTTGTAACAAAGACTTATCAATATATAAAAATATTTGGTTACAACAACTGAAACGGTAAGCTAAATCATGATGCAGATGTTGCTCCAACATTGGGACAATTTTTTTGGTTGTGTCCTGGCTGACGACATATACTGCATTATCTTATCATTTTATCAATTGTATCCATTTCGGTTCTTATACGCTTGCTGTTTGGGCGTCCCTTTTTCTTTCTTCGCATCTCATCGTTGTGCCAAACTATGTCACCTTGGTATGGAGGCCAATATTCCTCCATTGGTAGCACTGCGAAGCCTTCGTTGTAGACATTCATAACATTAATCGCCTTGTAAACATCAGATATATGGCTATATGTATCCTGACGAGCATGTGTGCATGCCACAATGACATGTGAGCAAGGTACACGGAAAGCCTGGTACTTGCCACAGTCACACCAACATCTGTTTAGTCTGACAGCATAGGATAAATTGGGCCTCCCCTCATTATGGTCCATTGTTTCTTGTACACTGAATGTTTGCCTATGACGGTTAAAGAGTGTAACTGCATGTGTGCTGGCTTTGATAGTATCCTATTTCATCACTTTCATTATGCTTTTGGGTGCCGACTTGCTAGATGAGAAGTCAAGATGGTTCAATTTGTGAGGAACTTTTGGGTGCCGACTTGCTAGATGAGAACTCAAGAGGCCAAGGTATCTTACTTTCGCGCCTAAAATCATGGTACACCGGTTTTATATTAGATGAAGATTCTACAGAAGAAATGAAAATAATAAAAACCAGGTGTTATATTATGCTTTCAATTGGTTTATTTTTATTTCCCGAAGGCACTGGTTCTTTTATGCATATTATGTATTTACCCTTATTGAGAAACCTAGATAAAACAAGAGAGTATAGTTGGGGTTCCGCTTGTCTGTCTTATTTGTATAGCTCTTCGTGTAAGTGCGCCAAAAAACACATATACTTTTTCTGGATGCGCCGTTTTGATCTAAGCATGGGGTTGGTCTAGATTGCCATCCCTAGCGCCCGTCAACCACAACAGCTTTTCCTTCCCGCATGCACAAAAGTAAGTTAATAACTTAATATTTGTTTATTTCACCTTACCAATAATTGTGTCTAACTAATTGAATTTGAACTTCTTATTGTTTAGATGGTCGGCTAAAGGTATGAGTTATAATAGATGTCCTAGACATTGTATCATTCAATACCGCAATCTGTTAGATCACCTAACACCTCCAGATGTAAGGCCTTTAAACAAAACAATTTATTCTTTATATCAACTATTTTATGATCTTATATTTTTCTCTTCTTCAGTTTATTTGGCGTCTATATCTAAACATGGAACACCTACATGAAGACAGAGAGGAAGATGCTGCCGTTTAAACTGTATGTGTGCTGATCATCAAATTTACAACTGTGGAGATGCACAACAGTTACGGTGTCAAACTACAATTTTGAATGCAACAAAACATCCCAGATCCTCCTGTTAACCTCGGTAAATGGCATCTAAAAATAGTTAATGATCAATGGGACTTTCCTGACTGGAAGAATTTTTCAAAATCTGAGCGTTGTAAATGGATGAAACGCAGCGCCCATGTCTTACATGACCCGGTGATGGTAACTCCGTCTATACCAACTAATAATTATATGGCTTGGTACAAATCGGTTGCAACTGGGTTTGTCTCCGAAGAGAGGTATTTATACGACCCAAGCCAAACCACATACCTACACACAAGAAGCTTCAACGTCTAACCCACCAGAAAGGCCATGTTACTCACAACCCCTACCCAACAAAATTACCAACCCATTAACCATCTCAACATGCCAAACACCCAACCACAATACCCCATACCATCTTCAACAAAATGATTACTATCAAGAAACCCAATATGGCTATGCCCACAACACAACATTAAGATATAGCCAAAATGAGGGTACATCATACCATAACCATAACGCGAACATCTTTCCATAGCCAAAATGCTCCGACATCATACCCTAGCCTACACACTCAAACATCTCAACAACCTTATGGCTTTCAAACACCATTACCATTTCAACCTTTCACCAACGAATCCTTCACACCAATGTCCCTCTTCAATCGTCCAGGCCGCACACCAATGACCCCTTCATCACATCCGAACTACTCTGACATGGATCTCACACTCAGTTTCAACACACAAGACCTCATGGAAATGCAAGAAATTCTTAGGGAACCATCAGAGAATGTTCCTGAGACTTCAACTCCTCAAACACCTGGCGTGAATCAACAACGAGGGGAACGAGTGCAACGAGTGAGGATGTCTAGGGGATGTGGAACCAGTGACCGATATGACCAACCAGGTCGCCAACATTAATTTATGTAATACCATTTTTAATTAATGATAATGTTATTTATTTTTGGTAAAAAATTTACAAAATGCACCCTGTCTCCAGATGAATTGGCGACAGGGCTTTAAGTATAACATCAAGGCGCCAATTAGATTGGAGACTGCATGATGTGTCTCCAATCCAATTGGCGACTCCACTCCTGCCCTAACAAAGGGGCGCCAATTGGTATGGCGCCTACATACAACCAGTACCCCAAATTGGAATAGTTTGGGAAATATTTTAAAATGTGGGATATTTTGAGAATTTTTTTAAAAAAGTGGGTTATTTTAGTAAAAAATTCCTAATATGTGCCCTAAAAGTAAAACATTTGTTGAAAAAATCAATGAAAAATTAATTATTAAAATTTAATTAAAATAATGTATAGGTTAGTGTTACCTATTATTTTATTGGATGAGGGTATCGAAAAATTCATCTTATTTCTTTATAAAGAAAAAATAGTGCATGTCAATTAATTTCAATTAAAAATTAACTATTATGATTAAATGACACTATAAAATATATTTATCGTATTAGTTCATATTAATTAAATTTATTTTGTTACATCCTTCATTAAAAATTATCATTTATATTTATTTCATTTATTTATATTTTATTTACTGTTTATTTATGAAAAAAATTCAAATGATAAATTAGTAAGATTTGCTTTAAAAATAAACTCCACTAATACATTTCACTAATTATAAAAGTTAATGTCAAATTACATAATTTGATAATCTGAATATCTCATTATGAAAAAATATATATTTTAGTCATATTTTTTTCTACTACAATCCTAAGTTTCAAATTACACTAAATGAGAGGGGAATTATTCCAATAAAACATATTTGTTTACAAAATCACTTCTAATCATTAAGAGGATTGAGTTAAAAAGAGTTAGTAAGTTAATAGTGCGGCTTAGATTAGTAAAAAAAAACCCGCACAAGTGTTTTCCTTGCTGAAAATATGTGTATGAATGACATAATAGCAATGATCTGTTCATAATGAAACTATCTATTTTTAAGTCTCAAAAGAACCAATACATCTTTTAAAAGTGCTTGAACCATAATGAAAGAATCACTCACAATTCAAATCTTAAGTCACGCTTAATTTACATGTAAAATTTAAACACCGCCCATATTTTTTAGACACCACGCAAAATTTTATTTTTGTCTTTAGTTTTCGGATGTGCATATCAGGACGCACCGTTTTTTTAAAAAACGTTGATTTATTAAAAAAAAAATTCATAAAATCATTTCATGATCTGCAGATCCGCATAAAATCAAAAGTATTTCATAAAATCATTTACTTCTAAATATAATTCTTATAAATAGATAAGTTAAAATTTTAAAATTCAAAAATATGAAAAATATAAAAAAAAATTAATATGATTTAAAACGAGATATGTTATTAATTATATTGAATTTTATTATTTTAGATGTTTTAAAAAAAATCCAATATAATTAAATCCAATATAATTAAAATCTAATATAATAAAAAATAATATGATTATATTGGATTTTAATTAATCCAATATAAAAAAATTAATATGATTTAAAACGAGATATGTTATTAATTATATTGGATTTTATTATTTTAGATGTTTTTTTTTAAAAAATCCAATATAATTAAATCCAATATAATTAAAATCCAATATAATTAAAATTAATATAATTAAAATCCAATAGATTTTAATTATAAAATTTTAACTTATCTATTTATACACAAGTTGAAATTTTAACTTATCTATTTATAAGAATTATATTTAAAAATAAATGATTTTATGGATTTCTTTTGATTTTTTCCGGATTGCAGATCAAGAAATTTTTCCTGATTTGCACATCCGGAACAAAATCAACGTTTTTTAAAAACATGATGCGTCCTAATGTACACATTCAGAAACTAGGGGCAAAAACGGAATTTCGCGTGGTGTCTAAGAAACATGGGTGGTGTATTAAAAAAATTTCCAATTTAAATTATTTTCATTCACACTCCTTATTTATTTATCAAACAGGGTTATATATATATATATATATATATATATATATATATATATATATATATATATATATATATATATATATATATATAGGAGGGGATCATTTGACACCGGTGTCAAAATATTAACTTTGACACCAAATCCTACCTCTTTATTATTATTCATTCAATGGCTAAGATAAATTCCCTTAAAAAACTCATGAGTTAGTTTTAAGTGAATATATCTTAACCTTTAAATTAATAATAATAAACGATTATAATTTGGTGTCAAAGTTAATATTTTGACATCGGTGTCAAATGATCCCATCCCTATATATATATATATATATATATATATATATATATATAAAAGAAGAACATAACATAAAAGAAGGGATATAAAAGCAAAATCCTAAAGAACATCAGCAAAGTTGAAATTTTAGTACACCAAACTTCATTTTCATATAGTCATTTCTAATGATAGTACATCAAAGTTCAATAGAAAACTAGATTTAAAATCTGAATCAATTGATGTTAATTTATTAGTGTAGTGATTTTCTTTACAAATGTGAGAAACTATAAAAGATATTTTAGAAATTAAATACAAGTAGATAGATCACCTATTTTCTAAATTGCAAGGAACAATCGACAAATAATTAAAATATGTAGAGTAACCAATTCTGAATATATGTGAATTCAGTATGAAAGGTGATCGGTGGTTTTCATACTTTATTTCACTGTTTGTTTTTGTTACGATTTTGTTATTGAAAAAACTTTCGAAAAGATGCAGATTGATTAAAAAATTGAGAGTACAAAATGATTTATATTTTCATCTTACAAAATGAAGATTCAAAAAGGTAGAATTTTTGGTTCTGAAAATTGAAAATTAGTTAGTTTTTCATTTCACTTCAATATTAATTAACATTTCTTTTAATTTAATTTAACCGATGAATTAACTTATTTTTTTACACCGTTAACTTTACATTTATAGGATACTTTCATTCATGTTGATTTTAAGAGTACAATGATAAAGATATAAAATGTTTTTGTTTGAATTTCTATGATTAAGAAATACATTACTTTTGTTTAAATTTTTATCTTGCCATTTGTAATACCTTGAAGTCCAATACAAGTGTTAATCATTAGATTATAACTATTTTATTTTATTTTATTCTTTATTTTTTTGAAAAAAGATTTGCATTGTCTTAATAAAAAAGAAGTGAAGAACTAATTAAATGACACAAAGATAATTATATCAATAATCATCAATACCTATATATAAAGAGAATAGAAGATTTTTAGTTTGGTCTTTTTCTCTTTCCAAAAATAACCTTATTTTTTTAAATAAATAACATAAAAAATTATATAAAATAATAACTGCTTTTATTTCAATCATACCCTTTAAAAACATTTTAATTACTTTAAACAAATTATAACCGTTTTTATTTTGGAGTGTCTATAACACGCATAGTAAAACACAACTTCCACTTCATTCTTCAATTCTACTTCTTTTACAGTTATCTAAATTGAAAATCAAGAGTAAACTACCATCTAATTATTTCATTTTTCTTTACATCTCTTCTTCTTTCATTTTTCTCTTTCTAATCTGTTTTTTCTTTTTCTTTTCAATTCTCAATTTTCTTTTACACAAACGTGGTAAAATATACTGCCAAAGTCAGGTTGGAATTAAACATCCATTTGATCTTTCTTTTCAAATTTTAATTCACTCCCTCTTCTTAACAATTCAAAGTGTAGGTTCATTTATAAATTATTTTAATTGGCTTATGTTCAAGATATATTTTATTATGAATATATACCCTTTAATTTTGATTGATGACTTTTATCATTGTTAAGTTTTGTTAGTTGTTTCCATCTATTGGTTTTTAATTATGGGTGAATAGATTGATGGTATTTATATAATGTTTTGTTATTGTTACATAGATTGATGGATTCGTGCATGAATGCTTCTCATTCGTATGCTTCCGTTTTAATTTGGTTTGTCTAACCACTCTTAAAATAGTACTGTTTGTTTTAAGTAACCGTGCAATCACTTCACATATTATCCACTCCAAAAGTATTATTATTTGTTAAAGTAACCGTGCAATCACTTCACATAGTACCCCTAAAAAATGTCAAAGATTTTTTTTATACTGTAATTAATTGGTTTGTCTTTAGTATTTTTTTACTTCATGATTTAAAATATTATAAAAAATACAAAATATTTTAAATATTTACTATTTAAATCTTCTGTTTCAAGAGAGCAATGTATATAATTGATAAACGTAACCTTCTAAATAGTTGATTTATGAAAATATAAGTACATGACATAAAATGAAGATATGGATAAACAGATTCCAAGAGAGATGAGAGATGAGGGAGAGAAATGGAGAGAGATATTTAAATCAAAATGGGATGCAAAATAAATATGGCATACTACTTTCTAATTAAACTTAACATATAATTTAGGTTATAACCAAAATTAAGAAGAAAAAAACGGATTTTATAACTTTTTTTGTGTATCAAAAAAAGAAATAGCCAAACATGAGAGAATGTGGATTATAAAGTTTATTATATAATTAATTTACATTAAAATTTAAATTGAATAAAAATATCCGTTTATAGTTTGACGAATGTAAGTCATAAAAAGAGATTCAGGGGTGAAGTTCCTAAGGTCATAATTACCATTCACTGTTGGTGATTTTAATATCATCAAAGTATTTTAGTAGTAATGTGATTTACTATAGGCCGATGCAATTATGCGTTAAGCTTGGAAACGAGTTAGGGTAGTGCGGAGTGCACGCTCGTCGAGCCAACGTATAATTGAATGCGAATAATTGAAACGGGGTTCCAAGGGGCGAAGCCCCTGGCGGGGTGCGGGGCAGCGCCCCGTTGGGGTTCCAAGGGGCGAAGCCCCTGGCGGGGTGCGGGGCAGTTGTGTCTTTTCGGTTTCTGTTATTGATCTCCTATATAAGGAGTCATTTGGCCTCGGTTTCGGTGACAGGAAAAACCATACTTTCTCTCTACATTCCTGATCAGTTCTCTTTTGCCAGAAACAAATTGTTCTTCAAGAATTATCCCCACAAAGATTTCGTGAACCCAGGCAAGAATAGGGTCGAAATACTTTGTTCGGAAAGTGTACGAACACGATTCTTCGAAGTTATCCAGGATTATCATACCCGAATTTCTAACATTCACAAGATTAAATCTCAGCTTCTCTTTACTGGCACGAACACCAAATCTATAGCCTTCTCCTCAATGGATGATTTTAAGATCTTGAAAGCCCTTAATATAATGTAATATTTTGTATGCTTTAGTTCTTGATTATAATTTAGAATATTATTTACAATTTTCTAAATGCATTGATGCTATTATTTACAGATAATATTTTTCATGTTGGGTGTGTCGTGGACAATGAATTTAGGTGCTCAGGGGCAACAATGACATATTTTGTTTATAGTCAATTTTTGAGTGTTGACAATTCTTTTAAATCCTATATCACATCATATATAAATTAAAATATATTATACAATCAAAATATGTTAACAATTCTTTTAGAATCAATTTCTGAGAGTTGAATAGTATGCAAGTATGTGGGCAAGGAGAAGGAAAAACATACACACGACAATAATTAATTTCACTATTTTTTTTAATTCACTATAGTATTTTATGAGTATATAATTTTCATCTTGATTTTAATTCAACTAATTATATCTAGATAATTTTATTTTTAATGCGAATTACATTAAATATATCTCATAAAAAATATATACGCATGAATACTTTCCCGCTGTGCGCATTAAAAAAGCAGACAGACGGGCACCACGCTAGTGTTTCTATAATGTAATTAGATAATTCTTTCACTGTTAAAGTTCCATAAAAATTTTGTTTAATATTAATCGTAACTTTCTTAAAAAATAATCTAGGTAACCACTAATAAACATTTTTTTCCAATACTCGGTTACACCATCAGATTTAAGATAGAGTTTGGATAGAAAAACACACGCGCGCGCGCGCACACACACACACACACACACACACACACACACACACACATATATATATATATATATATATATATATATATATATATATATATATATATATATATATATATATATATATATATATATATATATATATAAAGAGGATATGGCTTTTTGGGCTGACCTATTTTTATTCCATAATTGCCCTCAACTTCTTTATAATAACTGCTTTAATTTTTTGAATTCCATAACCGCTTTGTTTTATCTATATAACTTCTCATTTTCTATTTGTATTGGTCACTATAACTTCTTCCTCTCAATTTTGCAAGATTACTCTCCCTTTCATTAACTACTTCTATTCCTCCTGACACTACTTATGTTCGTCGTAGTGTAATAACATTCTTATATCACCGGTGTATCGACGCCACTGTTATAAGTTTTGTAGTAAAGTGGTAGGAGGCAATCTCTTTGTTAAATTGAATGTATATTAATTTCATTTTATTTTTGTAATAAATCATATTCTCACACATTCTTTTAAGAAGAACATCAAAATATATAAAATTATCTCTGTACATTCATTAAATTTTAAGCAAGATTAAATTGAAATAGATTAAGGATGGGTTTGTTTACATCACTCATATAAAATATAGATTCTTATTGAAATAATTGGTATCTTTTGTGTAATTTTAAAATCAAATTTAAATTTTAGTTAATTTTACATAAACGATATCAATTTGTAACGAAATTCAAGTTATCAAATAATTTATCTTAATGTCTTTTTATTTTATGTATATTCTGGAAATAAAGACAAGCTTTGCTTTTTGACCATCTTCTTTAAAATATACAGTTGTATGTGATATTCATGTTTTAAGTACGGTTTATAGGAATGCATATGATGCATATCATTTTTTTTTTTTTTTCAATTCTCTAACCCATAACTTCTTGAAATGAAGTAATACACCGTATAATAGTTTTTTTTTCTCTACCAATAGGTGCTCATATAGTTGTAGCCTTAATTTGGTTTAGTGTAATTTGTTTAAGTTTAGTGTAATTAATTGTTACTATTTTTCAACGTCGTTAGTTTTATAATTTTAATCTATAACTATATATAAAGGGAATACCTATTTTTAGACTGGCCTATTTTTGTTCCATGTTTGCCCTTTAGTTTTTTTTTTCTTCCAAAAATCTCTTATGAAAGTGATTTAATAGAAACCACCACATATCACTCAGTGATAACTGTCTAACAATCTTTTGTAAAAAAAACTCAAATACAATTTACCATTCCATTTGAAAATGCATTGAACGCCTTTAGATAATTGTATCCTCCACATGCAGTTATTTCGACAATTGTTTTCATCTTCAAAACAAAAAGATGTTTTCAAATACTTGGTGAGAAACAATCAATTCTCATTATTTTTTATTTTTATTTTTATCTATATTGGATTTCAGTCTTTCAAATCTTGCAAATTAAGAAGAAAAAATACAGAATCATAATTATACTTCTTTTTCTTTGTACCAGTGCTTTAAAACCTGTCATTTAGTTTTCTTTTCTAAACACCCAAAATTGCAGGCTTAAAAAAAGTGGGGGTGACAATTTCTCTCTTTTGTGGAGAATCACAATTAGAAGGTTTCTGAATAATCCTATATTACTATGATCAAGGGAAAGGATTATTACGGTCGCATTCGAGGGAGAATGGGTGTGAGGTGGAGATGAATCTTTAAGATATTGTGATGTAGTTTCCAAGAGGTTGGTATCCTTAAACTTGACAGAAAGTTACGGTTTGTTTTACTGTGACTTCTCTCCTTTCCTTTTTATCATATTCCAAAAAAAATGGTGTTTTTAGGTTTGGTTTTTATTTTCATTTATAAGATTTAAAACAACTTATTCTCATGTTATTTGTTCAATAACATTAATTTTGGTTATGTCGTTTTTGTAACAGTTATTTTTGCATGTTCTATGTACTTTGGTTATCTATACTCTATACTAATATATAAAGGCAAAATATCTTTTTGGTGTAGCCTATTTTTTTCCCCTCTTTTACCCTTAAAAACTGTTTAGAAATTACCTAAATAAAAATTAACTTCTCTTCTCATTTTATATTTGAATTATCATACAAAAGGTAGTTATATTACAAAAGAAAAACTAACGGTACCTTCCAATTGAAATAGTAACTTCCAATTGAAACCGTCTAATAACCTTTTTCATCTATCTCATTTATTTATTTATTCAAATTGCTATCTCACAAAAACTATTCACATTATCACAACACCAAATTCTCTCACAAAATTGCTGCACAAAAAGAAAAACAACTACCTTGATTTGGATAATTTATCTCATATTTACCATTCAATATTTCAAAATATTCACACATCAAAAAGTGATTCAAAAACTTTCTAGAATTTCTATGCTCTTTCTCAACAAATTGTGAGAAAAGAGATTATGATATGAGTTAATAAACTCCCCATATTGAAAATTAAAGGAAAAAAGAAACAAGATAAGAGATTGAGTTTTTATCATATATCTATGAGAGTTCAACATCAACACTGCCATTTTTGAAGAAGAAGAGAAATTATTTCCAAAACATTGATATTGTTTGTATTATTTATTTTTTAATTTCTTTTCAACTTAAGTGTGTCTAATATATAATAATTTATTGTGTAATGTTTATTGCATTGTATGAATATTTTTGTTCTTTAATTGTTTTATTATATTATGTTTGGATATTATAAAATGAACCTAATGGAATGCAGTGAAAGCGAGCAGAACTCCACTCCATCTGATTTTAAATGATATTTCGGCAGAAGGAATTTTCCTACCGTTTATAAATAATATCATTAATATACAACTAAATAATATTTTTAATTTTTATCATTAATGTTAGTCTTTATTTTTGTTTGTTTTTCGGTCTCCAAATGAAAAAATATTGCATATAAAATTGTGGCAATGGTTGAAGAGGGTAAAGAATGGTTTCCATTGCATATGATATGTTAGGTTTATTGTTTATGGGTAAAGAATTGTTTGCTTCATGTTTTTTCTTTTAAAACAAAATAGTGGATTATATTGTATTTTGATTTTCAATATTGATGTGTTTGTTATGTTTTTTCTTTTAAAACAAAATAGTGGATTATATTGTATTTTGATTTTCAATATTGATGTGTTTGTTATAATGATTTAGGAGTAATGGAGATTTTGCAGGTAGTCGACGTAATCAATAATAGAACAATGTCATAAGTTTTTTATATTTTCAATGTTTATGTTTTTTTAATATAAACTTTAAAAAAAAAATTTAACGTGAATAAGTCTTGCTTAAAGGTAAAAAAAATTATCTATTTATCAATATTTTTCTACTTTTTTATATAGAAGCCTTTATATAACATGGATCACCTATATAGAAATGTAAAAAAAAGTCTATATGAAATCAATCTTTTATCTATTTGTATCTTTTATATTTATCAAATTTTATTTCAGTTTATAATACAAACATTATGTTTTATTTTCAAAAATTGATGGAGATACTTAGAGAGTGTACATAAATTTGAAAAAACATGATTGTCGCAAAATCGTAATGGAATCCATTTGTATCGATACCGTATGAAGGTAAAATCATCACATGTGTTGACTAATAGAATTTACTTCATTTATTTTGCAGTGATTCGAGATATATTTTATATTTTGATTTCATGGTATACCTTCCTATTAAGCAACAATGTCACTTAATGTCTATGTTAATGTTTATTTGCTTAGTAAACTTTGACAAATGTTATTTTTTTATTATTTTATCTATATCTTCTTATGGTTTTGAGTATTCTATAACAATATATAAAGACAAAATTTATTTTTTGTGTAACATATTTTCTTTTTCCGTAATACCCCTTTCTAACCTCTCAATTATTTCACTCACATTATAGATTTGCTTGAAAAAAGTCTGTTGAATATAGTTAGGTCACAATGCGCTTTTCGGTATTCATAAGAAAATTTAATTTGCGAATATTATATAGTACAATTTTTTTTTGTAAATATCTGAATAAATATTCTAGACCTCATCATACAAATTATTTATTATAAAATCAAACTTATAAAAATTGACATTGTTAATATTTTCACGCGGTGCACCTTAAAAAAGCGGACAAACGGGCACAGAAGTGCCCGTTTGGACGCTAGTAAAAAATAAAAAGGCAAATAATAGGCACAAAATGGGATAAGTTTGCGAACAATATGAAATTGCTCATTTGAGAGCACTCAGTAATCCAAAGAATAAAAGAATTGTTGGCAAAGGAAGAAAGAATTTCCATTATCATAAAAAACAATGAATTTTAATAAAAAGCCTTATAAAAAGAATTATGGTTAAAAAACCCTATAAAACTTTTATAATAATAAGTCGAAAGACAAAGATATTAAATGCTTTAAATGTGGTCATTTTAGACACTATTCTAACAAGTGTAATGTTAAAGAAAAATACTTCAGATTAGTGATTTAAATATTTTGAAAAAATAAAGGAAAGTCTTATTAATACTTTAAAAATATTATGTTGAATTTCAAAGAAGAAGAACCTTCATCATCTAAAGAATCATCTTATGAAAAATTAATCAAATAAATAATTCTAAAGAATCAAAATCTGATTCGAATGAATGTTTAGATTTGGATTTCTGTAACTAAGATAATTATAATAAAAGTATTAATGTTCTTACTAATAATCAAACTAATACATAGAAAATGCAGGACTCAGAAAGCAAGCAAGCTTTCACGACAGTAAGGATGACAACGGGGCGGGACAGAGACGAGTTTAACTATACCTGCACCTGCATTCATATAACAGATCCGTCCCCGCCCCCAAACTCAATCGGAGATAAAAATTTACCGTTCAAATCCGTCCCAAGTGAAGAACGAATGCACTCGCACCTGACCCGGCCCACCCACAAAAAAAATAATTTTTTTTAATTACAATAAAAATTAATAATTTAATTAAAAAATTAATTATTTTAATAAATTAATTAATTATCTAATTAAAAATTTAATTAGTAAATGAATATTAATTTGATTAATTTGATTATTTTAATTGCAATAAAGACATCAATAATTTAATTAAAAATATAATTAATAAATGATTATTAAAATAATAAAATAAAGGAATTAAAGTAAAATGCATTATCCGGAACGGATACAGGCGGATCTTAGTGTCTTCTCGCGCCCGTAGTTAAGATCCAGGTTTCTCCCGCACTCGTATCCGCACCCAATTAAATTGGGTTGTCCCTATTAATTTCGGGACGAGTCCGGACAAATTCGGGTTTGTTTGTCATGCCTACGAGACATATTAAAAATATCATTGAAATATACAATATTCATAAAAATGATATACATAAAGTTGAATTTAAGGATATTATGAATTTATTTAAAAGATCAATTGAAAAAATTGTGTCCATAAAGGATTTACAAGAAGAAGTAAAAATTTAAAGAATGAAATTATATGTTTAAAAGGTAGATACGATGAATTAGAAATCAAACTTTTAAAAATACAAGGTAATTTTATTATTCAGGATCAAAATGTTCAAACTTCATTTAAATCTAATATAGTTGGTGAAGAGGGATAAATTAACAAACTAGAAAAAAATAATATCACATAAATAACATAGTAAAATTAAACAGATTATTAAAAAAAAACTTATATATATATATATATATATATATATATATATATATATATATATATATATATATATATATATATATATATATATATATATATATATATATATATATATAAAATAAAAAACTAATGGATATTGGTGATTTTGTATTTAAGTTTAATAAGTTTTGATTATGTAATGTTGAAATAAGAGTTTATTTTATTTTCTTAACTTAAAATGTATTATATTAATATATCTTAACCGTTTAAAAATGTTAGTTTTTATTTCTTTATTAGTGATGAATTTAACAATGAATTTCTAGATATTTTTTGTTGCTAATTAAATAAAAAAATAAATATTATATGTTTGAAGAATTGATAAATCAATATAATATATATATTTTTGATCAAGAGGCTAAAATAAAATTCAATATTAAAGGAAAGGACAAAAGATACTAAGCCTTGCGTTTATGTTTAAGATTTTGTAAAATGCCCCCCTTTAAAATTTATTCAACTCTCAAAATACAAGAAAAAACATTTCTATTTAGAAATATTAATTTAAACTAAAATAAAAAAATGCAAATATTTTTAGTGTATTTAACACTACATTTCTAAAATAATTTGAAAACATAGTTACACTTACATCTAAGTAACTTTCATTACAAATATTATAATACATACAAAAATAAATAGTTTTATTGTTTGACCGAATATATATATTTTTAGTTACAAACAAACAATAACGTTCTACATTCAAACTTAAATTAAAATTTGGCCGATTAGAACTAGAAGATCCTAAAGAACAAAGAAATAGTAGTAGAAGATCCCAAAATCTTGTTGAGTCAGGTGTGGTGCAACTGAACATTCGAAGCTACTTGCCATTATTTTAAGCGCTACTTCAATCACACTTGGTCGGCGTAGCCAGATCAAGACGAAGTCCACATCAGCACCGACACGTGCCGTCTTATCATTGGTTCATAATAGCATTATTCTCTTTTCCAATTCTACCCCCACTACATTTCCTCAACGGAATTCACAATCTTAGTGGGACAGAGATAGAGAGAAAGAAACCGTTACTTTTATCTCTGCGGTATCACTGGAATCACTCTTTGATCGCACCGTAACGGTTACGATCCTGTTCGTTATTGGTGAACTGAGATGGTGAATCCGTTGGTTGATCGTGCTACGAGCGACATGCTCATCGGTCCTGATTGGGCTCTGAACATCGAGATCTGTGATATACTCAATCGTGAACCAGGGTACGAATTGCTTCGGGATTTGAGAATTTCTTTTCTTATTGCGATTTTCATCTTATTCTTCTTCGTTGCGGATTTTGATCGAATAGTTGTTTTTTTCGTGTTTTGTTGTAGAATTACCAGAAGATTGAGTTTCTTTGATTTCCTGTTATGAATGGATTGTGATAGTTATGTTATAGAGTGGAATTTTGTGATAAAGATTGCAATGGAACAGCGAAAATTCGGGGGAGGAAAATTTGAATTTGAATCAGAGGTTATCACTTTTGAGTGCTGTTGTTTTATAGATTGTTTGATCAATTAGGGAATGGGGATAGTGTATGTGGCTATTATGGATTCTGAAAATTCGGGCATGATCACTTATTCGCCCGTGTGTGCTATGTCTTTGTAGCTTCTAGTTAGTTTTTCGGTGCAGTGATTCTCTTCAAATCATAGGTTATTATGATATTTTCACATATTTTACGCGAACATTCATAACTGGCTATTTAATGTTGAGGAAGAAAATTGTGTCCATGGCTCTTGTTAGAGGAGTGGGTTCACTTCTATAGGACATTAGTTTTGTATTTGAGTCCATCCGGTTATGTATCAAATTATAGAAATCCTGTATATGTATGTAGTCTCATTCTTTTTTATTTTTTTTAATGTTGATTACGAGTTATTTTATCTTCTACTATTCGGAGAAAAGGGTGATATATTATATATCGCAAATTTTACATATTCCTGTTTCTATACTCTTCTGAGTTCTTAGTCTATACAGTTGGGAACTGTCTGTTTCTTTTATTTTCACTTATTTAATGAATATGAATGTTTAACTGGACTCGAGTCTTATTTATAACTTTCGAGTTTTGCTTCGGAATATTTTGAGAACTCAGCTTGGTTATGATTTTTCAGGCAATCAAAACATGTTGTTAAAGGTTTAAAGAAGCGGATTGGAAGTAGAAATTCTAAAATTCAACTTCTTGCACTAACTGTAAGCTCATATACTTTATTTTATAACTCTTTCCAAACCAGATCTTAACATTGTTCACACTGCTTTTGGATATATGTATTTTTTTCTTCATTTTCTTTTTTTGACCGTGGTTGTTTGATTTGATGTTTCATGTTACTTTTGTAAAATAAGCATTCCACTTTAAACAATCACAAGTATATATAGAGAGCCTACAATACAACCAGTCTTGTTGCATTTGACATTCTGTTAGGAGAGAAAAGGCCTCTCGAATGTCTTAGTGAGATTGTATTCATCTTGTATTCTTGTTTAGCTCTTTGCCACATTGGCCTGAACTCGACCATTTCTTTGTGAATGGATAATAGACATATCCTTTCTTTTGAATCACCAGTCTAACAGCCTGTATCATCTTTAACAATTAGATCACTTATTTTTCTATTGGTCTGTGTCTGTTATATTTTAGCTGCTGGAGACGATCATAAAAAATTGTGGGGACATTGTCCACATGCATGTTGCAGAGAGAGAAGTTCTTCACGAGATGGTGAAAATAGTAAAGAAGAAGGTATTCATATTTCTTGCATGTTCAGTAGCCTTCTTATTTTGATCTATATCTTCATCATGCAAAATACGTTCATAATATTTGTCACGCATATTGTAGCCCGATGCCCATGTTAGAGAGAAGATACTGACTCTTATCGATACTTGGCAAGAAGCTTTTGGAGGCCCAAGGGCAAGATATCCACAGTATTATGCTGCCTACCAGGAACTGTTGGTACGTTTACCATCTTATTTTAATTGAGATGTTTTCAACCAAGTATATGCTCTCTAATTGCCATTATGAGTAGGAAGGAAACAGTCAGTTGATGTTGAAGCTTTACGGTTTTAGATAAAGAGGAAAAAGAAAGAATAAAGACTTGGAATTTTGAATATGATTTAGGATTTATGATTTAATATGAAAAGATTGAATACCAACCCTTATTTATACAAATACAAGACTCAAAATCCTGATTAAACAGGGAAACTAATCATGATAATTACCCAAAGGTATGGAGACTAATTTTAAGGTATGGAGACTAATTTTAAGAGATAATCTAAGACACCCTAAGATACAAATTAATCTTACAAAATAATTGAAGTTATTCTAAATAATATCTATTATAATATTTTTGTCTATTCTTTCTAACAATCTCTCTCAAGTTAAAGTTCATTAACCTTTACTTGTTATAAATGTATGCTTTTAAAAGAGAAACATAACCAAATAGTAGCTGTTGTGAGACATAATTGGTACAAAAAAATGTACCAAGGTGAAGCTAAAGACAGAAACCAGTGCCAAATTGTGATTTGTGTCTGGGACAAAACAAATGCGAAACTGTAGTTTGGAAAAAACCAATACCAACTACTAAGCCACAACTGAGACAAAGTCTGTGAACAACTGCGATTAAGACAAGGCCAGTGTCTATAAAGAAACACATCTTATTGGAGGTTGGATTGGAGAAATAAGAGTAATATCTAGTGAGATAATGTAGAGGGGCCACAACAGCTGCATGCTAACACTGGGAAAGTTAAATTTGATTGTGAGACTGAGACCCACAAGCTAAAAGTGGTCTTACTTTCAACTGAACCAGGAAGGACGTCAGACCAAAGTAGGCCAGCAATACAAACGGCAGAAAGGTACTGTGTTCTGTGGACCTCACATGCCGACAAGAAGATTTCCAGGCTTATCTGCGTGATGATCAGTGAGACTCCTCCAGTGGCCGTGTTTGAGGGAACACTCATTTGGCAGGATCTGTACCAAACAATGGTGTGTCACCTTCGACATTTGACAGCCAAATTAGAAAGACCACCTCCATGATGGAAGACAATGATGGCCATTAAAGGATTTTGAACAATTATTATTGGGGAGTCCCGAGCATTAGGGGAATTGGTGGTGGAATAGTGATGAGATGTCACGGAGAATAGCTCTGAGTATATGTTAAAATTATAGGATTTTAGATCAGCAGGGAAGAGAAAGAATAAAGAGTCTCAGTTATGAATATGATTTTATGTGATTGATGATTATGATTGACACATTAAGATTAAACACCAACCCTTATTTATTGGGATACAAGGCTGCAAATCCTAAATAAAAGGGAAACAAATCACAATAATATAAAAGAAGTATGGAATCTAAGATGACACAAAATAGCTAGTCCTATGAGATAATATAAGATACTTAGAGAATACTAAGATATTAAAAGATATTTTTATATCTTTATGTTGAGAAGCATTTGACACTTCTGTTTTAGGATATAATGCTCTCAAATCTCATCTGTTTGCTTATATGGGGTTTGAGAATGAATGGTTGCACTCAGAATATTTGCATAAAACTTATTAAATTAATTTCTTTAATTCTATAAAGGATTATTTTGTTTTAGCATGCGGGGGCTGTATTCCCTCCAAGGTCTGAGCAATCTCCACCGATATTCACGCCACTACAATCACAACCATTGGGATCATACCCTCAAAACATACGTGACTCTGATACTCGGCAACCCACAGCTGAGTCCTCAGCGGAGTCTGAGTTTCCGACTCTTAGGTACATCTCTCTCTCTCCATGTTATCATATAAAAGGAAGTTAACTTGGATGTTTTAATTTCTATTTTCTAACCCATGCTATGAATTTCTTCTTTATATATAATTTTAGTGTTGTACATTATCATAACCATATCCATTATCTGTCTAGATTTTCTTTTAGGCTCAATAACCATATTTTGAAGGCATGTGTTGTTTCATTTTGTAATTGGCATAGCCTTGCATATTAGTTTTTCAATTAAGATGGATGTTACATCACATCATCTCTTTTCTATAATAAATCCAGAATTTTAAAGAAGCAATCCAAGTTGGGTTTTCACTCTTTTTAAATATTCTGAACGAAAATGTTAGTTTACAATATTTTGTAATTTATAAACGAGTTTTCATTTTTTTAGTAATTAGTTGTTAGAAATGTTAGTGTGGGTTCAAACCCACAACACCTTATCTCTCCAACCCTATGTTCCTCTTACCAAATCACTTGTCACTCAATTTCCATATTTATTGTTTGTTCTTTTCTAGATCTTTGCATAATACCATGGATGTATGTTATATAACTGGGCTTACTCTTGTAAACCCCCAAAAAAGAAGTAATAACTTAACCTTTAGAAATTTAAATGGATTGACATTACATAGACTGTGATGAGGATGCTTCTATAAAATTTAGGTTATCGGCAATAACTATTCGAGAAACACGTTGACAATTTTTCAATACACTATTATCAGTTAATGTCATGTTGGTCTCACTAAATAGAGAGTGAACCCAGGTTTTTAAGAGGGACTTACATAAAAATTAACCAATAATATTGAATGTTGAGAAAAGTGTATTGTTTGTACTTTTAACCACTATTAGATGATGATAAATATTATTCTATGTAGGACCGATTTCCATATCTCATTATGTATTGATTTGTTTTAATTGAGCTTTCTGTTACCAGTTTGACCGAAATTCAGAATGCACGTGGTATTATGGATGTTCTTACAGAAATGCTCAGTGCTATAGAGCCTGGTAACAAAGAAGTAAGATGCTCAATTTGGGATTTCAAATTTTGATGTATCTAAAAAAATATTACATGAAACTTGAGGGCTTTATCAATGGGAAGCATTAATATTATTGAATATGTAACATTTCATGTATGACCATTACTTCTATGTTTAGGGACTTCGGCAGGAAGTTATTGTTGATTTGGTGGAGCAATGTCGAACATACAAGCAGAGAGTGGTACACCTTGTAAATTCAACTTCGTAAGGCCTGAAGATCTTTTCCATGATTTTAGGATAGCCACTATCAAATTCTTTACATGTTTAATTATTTTAGTGTATTCTCGATAACTTTTCTTATTTAAATCCAGAGAAAAAACTAATCTTTTATGGTTTGACTTTTCTCCAGGGATGAGTCACTACTATGCCAAGGACTAGCTCTTAATGATGAACTGCAGCGTATACTTGCCAAGCATGAATCCATAGCTTCAGGACCTACTGTCAAAAATCAAACAGAGAAATCAAATTCAGCACCTACTGGAGCACGAAAAGTAGATGCCGATGGTCCTTTGATTGATACTGGAGATACTAGTATACAAACTGATGCAAGGTAGTCCAGTGTCTATTTGTCACTCTCCATTAATACTTTGCATTCATTAACATAGGATACTATCAGTCTTAATTCTTGCCCAATTAAAATTCAAGTAATAACTTTTCACCCTATTATAATACATGCAATTCATTTCTGTTTGCTGTTTTCTTCTTGATACAATGAGTTTCAAAATTATATTTGCCAACGAGACCGGAAAACTTGTTTATATTGTTTTATAGTGGTGCAATCTCTTTGCTTTGTTGGGGAACTGAAGATGTGTTTTGGTTGTTGGCTTTAAAGCTAGGGCTTTGTGAAGTTCTTTGCCTATTATTATTTGAATTGTAAGGGATTATGTTTTGGTTTTTTAGTTTTTTTTTTTTAGACAAGTATTACCTGTTTTGATTTTTATTTTAAAAACAAGAAAGTAAGAAACATTTTGTAAACAGTTTTACCAAACAAGTTAGCCAAACAAGTTTTTCAGTTTTTAATTTTAAAATAAAAATGGAAAAACTGACTCAAACGGACCCTTAGTTTTTTTTTCATTTTTCTTTGACTTAGGTGCATTATGTGTGTCACTATCAAGAAGTCTCCATTTGTGTTTTACTCTATGCCAGACAATGGCTCATAGGCTTTGTTTTCGCTTCAGACATGTGTATATAAAGTATAAACATGCTGAAATATATTGGTTGAATCGCGTTTCAAGTTTGACTAAACCTGTCTGGTGCCTTTTGGTTGTATTATATGGCTCTGAAGTTAACATGTTTTTGCAGATCTCCTAGTGCTGAAGCAGGGTCTCAAACATTGAATCAGTTGTTGCTTCCTGCACCCCCTACATCAAATGGTTCAGCTCCTCCAGTAAAGGTTGATCCCAAATGGGATCTGCTCAGTGGCGAAGAGTTTAACTCACCAAAAGCAGATAATTCACTTGCTCTTGTTCCTGTAGGAGAACAACAGGCAGCCAGTCCTACATCTCAACAAAATGCCCTTGTTCTTTTTGATATGTTTTCTAATGGAAACAATGCGCCACTTTCTGTTAATACCCAACCAACAGCCCCTCAATTTCAACAACAAACTATCATATCTCAAGGTGTATTTTACCCCAATGGTAGTATGCCAAATGCGGGGTCACCTCGGTACGAGCAATCACTATATACTCAAAGTACAGGTCCTGCCTGGAATGGTCAAGTTGTGCAGCCGCAGCAGCCCCCTTCACCCGTTTATGGTTCACCTTATGCTTCTTTTTATATTTAACTCCTGTTTAGCTCAAATCTTTTCATATTTATGTTCTCTTCTTTTTAATAATTTTTATGATGAATTCTGCTTTTAAGTTGGTTCATGGGAAATTCACAAGTCTTCAGTGTTTCTTTCTGAGCTGAGTAGTAGTAACTAATTGGATTGATAAGAATGTCAATATATATAGGACTTACGTGTAACATTTTTTTGTAATTCACCTTTTTGTTTTGTATACAGGTGCACAAAGTGGTGGATCATTCCCACCTCCTCCTTGGGAAACTCAACCTGCAGACAACGGTAGTCCGGTAGCAGGCAGTCAATACCCGCAGCCAATGCAAGTCACTCAAATGGTCATGACACATGTACAAACTGGCGGACTTCCTCAGGGACCTCAAGCAACGGGGTATGATCAGGCTCCTGGAATGTTTATACAGCCAAATGCTAATCCTATCTCTACATTCAATAACCAAGTTCAAAATAACCAAATGGGATTGCAGCCTCCGTATATTCAGGGGGTTGCAGCTCCTTATATGGGCATGGTTCCACCTCAAATGCAAAATGGTCCTGTGGCTTCCATGTTTCCTCAACAGATGTTTGGTAACCAATTCCCAGGATATGGTTATGGTCAGCAACAAGGGCTTCAATATGCTGAGCAGCAAATGTATGGTTTATCTTTGAAAGATGATAATGCTCTAAGAAATCCTTACCAGGTTTCTGCTGCATCTTATGCCCCATCCGGAAAGCCTTCCAAGCCAGAGGATAAGTTATTTGGAGACCTTGTTGACATGGCAAAAGTGAAACCAAAATCTACTACAGACCCGAGCTGATAGCACTTGAAAAAATATGATTGTTTTTTTTTTTTCTTTCTTTTTCACCTGTTTGCCAACTCTTGCCATATTTTTTCTTTATTCTTAATATTGTACTTTCTTATAAATTAATATATGTATATGTTTTTTTGTTACTGTCCCATATTTTTTGATAAACAAAACTTGAATTACGAGGAATACAAAGGATACTCAGCCTTTACACAAAACAATACATAACAATCCATTTAAACAACAATTACAAAGATTTGTAGGATTGACATTGTTGAAGCGGTATAGCGGCAAGCAACAAAAGTTTTTGGAAGTAGTTTTTCGAGAATTTATCGTATCCACAGATATCGGTGCTATTGAACTGTCGTTTGACAGTTTCCACAATTCTGAGTTTGGTTTAAAATGTTTCAAATATAGAAACAGAAAAGTAAATATTAACACAAAAAGAATTCATTCTTCAGAGAAAAGAAACTTATCTGACGTGCATATAATCCACTCGTCACAAACTTAAACCTATCGACCAGTTATACTCAACCTACAATACTCCTCAATATTATCCAGCATCGCTCACAACAGTGTCCATCTCTGACACACTGAGCTGAGAGAACAACCGTATTACTCTCGTCGACACTCTCGCACCCGACTCAAACAACACAAAGACATTAAGCTCCGATACCCATAAAGATTGTTAGCTCTAAATCTATCTCTAGCATCCAGAAACTAACAGATAATCATCCCTAATCAAGGTTTGTGATGTTTAGCGGCAAGCAACAAAAATTTTTGAAAGTATTTTTCTGGGAATTGATCATGTCCACAGAGATCGGTGCTATTGAACTTCCGTTCGACAGTTTTCGCAATTCTTAGTTTGGTTTAAAATGTTTCAAATATAGAAACAGAAAAGTAAATATTAACGCAAAAAGAATTCATTCTCCAGAGAGAAGAAACTTATCTGGCATGCATATAATCCACTCGTCACAAACTTAAATCTATTGACCAGTTATATTCAACCTACAATACTCCTCAATATCATCCAGCATCACTCACAACTGTGTCCATCTCTGACACACTGAGCTGAGAGAACAATCGTATTACTCTCGTCGACACTCTCGCACCGACTCAAACAACACGGAGGCATTAAGCTCCGATACCCATAAAGATTGTTAGCTCTAAATCTATCTCTAGCATCCAGAAACTAACAGATAATCATCCCTAATCAAGGTTTGTGATGTTTATCTCTAACACAACCCAAACCCCGAGCATAAAGCAAAAAATCAAGGACAATCACCGATAAAGATTTGTAAAGCAGATTTTATACAATGCCATGGGCGATAAATATACACGAGTTCAAAGTAAATACATATACAACAACCCAACAAAGAAGAATACACAAAGAAGAAGAGAAATGAACCAAACATCTCGCGGTTTGTCAGCGCCGGTCGATGAGAAATCCACCCCGGATCATCCGTGTGCAAGCTCCAATGTTGTTTTCTAAGCTAATCCTACTGAAAAATTAGTTTGATGGAGGTGGGAGCAAAAACCTCCAAAACCATAACCTAAAAATTGTGTTTTTGGCCCTTAAATGGTGTTTCTGTCCGTCAAAATTCGCCTGGCGAAATTCTGGTTCGCCTGGCGGATCAAAACAGCTTATTCTGCACTTTTTTACACGTTTATGTCTGTCTGGCTCGCCTCTGCTTCGCCTGGCGAGCTTGGGGTGAGAGCAGACAAACAATATTTTCTGTTTTCTTGTTTCGGCCATAACTTTCGAACCGTAACTCCGTTTTTCGTCCGATTTGAAGCGTTCGAAAGCTTATTCAATGCTCTTTATGAATATGACAAGATATCCTTGTTTGAATACCTTCAAAAATAAATGGAAAACAATTAAACTCAATGATATTTACCTAATAACGCAATGTATACACTATATTGTAAAGTAAACGTATTTACAAACAAAGTGGGGTTTATTCGAACGATATTAACAAAAAGTATCGATAAGTGCAACAAAACTTATATACAAAAATAGCAACAATTTGCACTTATCAAACTCTCCCCAACTTAAACTTGTTTGTCACTAAACAAGAATGAAGCGACTCAAAGAAACAGAGTAACAACCAAAGAATCAGGAATCAACAGATTTTGAAAAATGGACAAATGAATGGTTCAAATGAAAAACGGTACACACAGAGTAAATACTTACCACTAAACTACAACGACAACATAGGCACAAAACAAATGCTAAATACAAAAATCATGCCAAACATCCTAAAACAACACAAGTTCAAACGTGAATCACACATAGCAAAAACAATCATCGGTAGATGAAAAATACAAAATGAGGCACTTTTCACTCACACAATAATCTTGCAAACAAAAGATTAAATTATGCACTCATCTAAAAATTCACATTGAACATACAAAGGTAAGAATCACAAGGGCTTTCAAGGTTATAGCGTGGTCGGGTAAACAAACTAGGGGCAATTTCTAAAGGTAATTGAAACAAAAACTTGTCTAAACCTAATGGAGTGATCAACTCACAAAGACTCAAACACAAAATTCCAATCAACTTCTTCAAAAATCCCAAGTGTTACACAAAACACAATACTTATTTAGCACAATTATATGAACTCTTTTTGTTTCCTTTCACAAGGATTTTCTTTTTCTTTCTTTTTTCTTTTCTTTTCTTTTTCATATTTTTCTCTTTTTTCTTTTCTTTTTCAACCTCATAGAAACCAACCAATGAGTAAACAATCATTCTCTCCCCAACTTGAATTCAACCACATCATTATGTGAATATTCCTTACTTTCTAAGGCAAGGTAAAAATTCATACAACAACACAAAGTTGAGGGTCAAGAAAAAACAATCAATCAAAATCCATACAAAAAGTGAATTAAATACTCATTGATAAGCATTAAGCTCAAACAACATGGATAATGATAGAATGACACAAAGGGGTTTAACAAATGCTCACACACTCACAGAGTGAATTGACTATTTGGCTAGGTAGTTGTGCTCAAAATGAAACAAAATGCCTTGATCCTTTTCATGCTTTCATATAATCAACACAAACAAAAGATTAAGCATAATAAAATCCAGTTAGAACAAGAATGTTGGTACTCCGCGTTGTTGGCAAGGAGATTTCGACCAAACCGGAGAAATGAAGAAATGATGTAAAGGTTAAGACGAGTGGGTCGACACCAAGAGGAGGAATAGTTAGAAAGCTTAAGTCTTGGGTCGACACAACTTAAGATCGTGTCGGAAGAAGGAGATGCATTGTTGTCGGAGGATGTCAAGTGGTGACTTACGAAACCGACACAAGGGTAATACATTTGTGAGCAGGAAAATTTGAAAACTCCAAGGACATGGGAAATTAGAAAGATAATGGGGTGACACGTGTCACAACCAAAGCCAATCTAGGGAGATGAACAGTTTTTTTCAGCCTATTTAAAGCAATGGTTATTTCCATTTTGGAGGTCGCATTTTGTAACATTGAAAAGGGAAATACTCAAAGTACCAAGCGTTAAGAGAAACGAGTCTACTCCCGCAGAAATATACGACCGCGTCTACACTTGTTATTTTAATGCAATTTACATGCCTAAAGTTTAAGTCATTTTGTCCTTTACTTGTCTGTCTTATATTTCTTTTCTCTTTGTTTTATTCATCAACGCGAAAACCCTTTTATTTATTCAAGTTTCTTACAACGCCTCTAAACAAAACACCGTCATATCAATAACACGTACACTTTAATCCATTGTTCTGGGATTCTGTGGCCGATCCCGCGAGTAAACCTGCGTTAGGAGGCCAACGGTTGTTCGCGCGAGAACCGCGCGCGAACAAATTGGCACACCTGGTGGGACACGTTTGAGTTGAGTGTATACATTTGCGCAGTGGTAAGATGGTGACACCACGTCCAAACGAAGAACCGTCTTCGACAAAAAGTACAGTTGTAACGCAAACAACTGACGTTGGCTCTGGGACCGTGTCTGCGGTTTCAACCACTCCTAGTGGGCTAACCGCGACATCATGTCGATACGACCCGAGGCCGGCAATGGCAGGGACTATAGGGCAACATGTGCCTACTATCACAATGCTCATTCCTCGATCCTTTGGGATGCCGACAGAGTTCATGTCGAGTCTACATTCAAGTGGTCCGGTGTTTAGGGAAAGTTCGTCCCCAGTTTTCTCACCATAACAAGGCTTAGGGCCTTTGGCAAATCAAGTCACTCGACCCCCAGTTTTTAGTCTCTTATCCCAATCAATACCCACGTTCACGTCAAGTTCTGTTGCGGTCATGAGACAACAGATGGATGAGAGTAATCACGAGATGGTTCATATGTTGACTCAATAAATAGGCACCATATTGAGACCATTAATACAAGATTCGACCCAGAGTTACCAGTAATTGGCAACTCAGATGACACGAATAGGTGACTTTCTAGGCGCTCCTAGGGCACAGGGTCGAGCGACTCCTCCGCTCCAACCAGAGACACCCGTTCGTCAAGATGAGGTCTTCGACGAAACGATTGACCAACCCCACGAGTTTGAACAAACCCCTGGAAGGACCCAAAGGCCTCCTGTTGTGGTGGTTCATAGGAACCAAGATCCCGACTATGTTGTCAGACAAGTTCAACACGATGCCTTGGCTGGTGAACCAAACTTGGAAGCCATGGTCGAACGCATCATGATCCAGAATAGGGCAAATCCAGGCCTTCGACGGGCAACGTACACGTCCCCATTACCAGATTTTGTCTTACAAACATAATTACCTAGGGGTTGGAAAGTGTCAAAATTCACTAAGTTCGCTGGCGAGACTGAGGAATCCACCGTCGAACACATCTCCAGGTATCAAACCGAAGCCGATGACGTAGCAAATAACAAGGACTTAAAAATGAAGTATTTCCCAAGCTCCCTTACGAAGAATGCGTTTACATGGTTTACCACGTTGCCCCCTCAGTCTGTCCACCCTGGGCACAATTAGAAAGATTATTTCATGAACAGTTTTACATGGGATAATCGAAAATCAGTTTGAAAGAATTGTCCAGTGTCAGACGGAAGGCCACAGAGTCGGTGGACCAATATCTTAACAGGTTTAGACTTTTGAAAGCACGATGCTTTACTCAAGTCCCTGAACAAGAGCTAGCTGAAATGGCAGCTGGCGGTTTAGACTATTCCATCAGGAAAAAGCTGGACACGCAATATCTCAGGGATATGGCGCAACTGGCTGACCGAGTCCGACAAGTCGAACGATTAAAAGCTGAAAAAACTCAGACTAACAGATACCATAAGAAAGAAAAAGTGTCGTATATTTCCGCTGACGAATATTCTTCTGACGATGAAGAAATCATCGACGAGAGCGAGGTCAATGTGGCTGAACTCAAGCCAGGGCCTCCATACACATGCAAGTTACTAAAACCATCAAACGGGAAAAATCCCGTCGAAACTGGAAAAACAGATAGATACGTTGCTAAAACTTATACGTTTGATGTTTCTAAATGTAACGAAATTTTTGACTTGTTAGTTAAAGATGGTCAGATAATTGTTCCTCCTGGTTTAAAAGACCCCCCTTTAGAACAAAAGAAGAAAAAGGGATTTTGTAAATTTCATAATTTCCTTGGTCATAAAACAACTCAATGTGTTCTTTTCAGGAATTTGGTGCAAAAGGCTTTGAAGGAAGGCCGACTTCAATTTGGCGAAAGGCCAAAGATGCAGGTTGGCATCGACCCGTATTCGGAGCTGTACGAGTGCATGATGGTTGAGGCTATTGAGGGTCTCAGCAAACAATCGACAACTGAATTTGTAGAATGCATGGTGGTCGAAGCCACTGACGGTTCCGACAAAAGGGCTGAGGAAGAACTTGAGGCAGTTTACCCTCAAGCTGGCGAAAGCTTAGCAGTTTTCCAAGAAAAATGTAGGGTAAGCGGGTCGAAGGCGGCACTATGCCCTAGGTGCAATGCTGCTTTTTATGAGAAAGCTGCTGAGAGATATGAGGCGAGCAAGAAAGAAATGTCGCGAGAAGATAAGCCACCTGTCCCAAGGTTCATATTCGACCGGAACGGTGCTCCTAATCGAAACGAGGAATATCGGAAGCTGTTCCAAGAGGCACGACCCAAGACTTTTTTGCCACCGTCGGACACCCCACAAGAGAAATGGATGGCACTAGTAAGCCAGAAAGGAAGCAAAAGACCAAAATGGAAGGTTTTGGACTTGGAAAAGGAAGCAAAAGTCTCCGACAAAAGAGTCGAACCTAGGGGCTATGTGGTGTCCCCCAACTATAAAGGGAAGAACCATATGACCAGGACTCGGTGGAGACGTTATAAACGGAATAAAAAAAGGTGAGAATGAGGCTTCTACTTCACAGCTGAAGTCTGTCGGAGCTTCTGGACAAAAGTGACAACACCCAAGAGGAAGATGGGTAGAAAAGGAAAAAGTTACGACAAATCAGTCCATGACAGTAACTGTGGGAGCCTCAAGAGAAAAGGGGGTAGTTTTGACCCAAAGCTCAAAATGTACTTCGGTGATCGAAAACAAGAAAGAACCAGAATACACTCCTCAGTCGGATGAAGAAGAGCTAAAGTATTCTCCTCAGTCTGACGAAGAGTATACTCCTTCACCAGATGGAGACTTCGATGAAGACATGTACGATGACACCATTGATGACACCTATGGTGAAGATTTTGTCTTGAATTGTGGTATCGTGTTGATACTGCCAGTTGAATATGATATGGTGTTGGAAGTCTCTGAAGCGGAAGAGGACTTCGTACCAAATGAAAATGCGGAGGATAAACCGCTATGTTATTATGTGATGAATAGTGGTGTGGTCGAAGAACAAACGACCATGTTTGAGAGACCCAATCCTGGGATGATGTACCATTTGAAGTCGCTATTCATAAAAGCGAAGGTTGATGGAGTGGCGGTCAATAAAGTGTTTGTGGATGAAGGGGCAACTGTGTATTTGATTCCCCACAACTTATTCAAAAAGATTAGAAAGAAGGAGGTTGACCTCCAACAACACAACATGGTTTTATACAATTACGAAGGAAAGACCAACAACATCCTTGGAGTTGTCCAAGTGGACTTAGCAGTAGGTATAACCAATAGATCAACACTCTTTATGGTTATCAACTCAAAGGCAAATTTCAACCTTTGGGCCGGGAGTGGATTCATGGAATAGGGGCAGTGTCGTTGACGATGCACCAGAGGTTAACCATCTGGAGAAAAGATGGCATCGTCGAGAATATTAAGGCTGATCAAAGTTATTATAAAATCGACGAAGCTAAAGGCAGTAAGAAGTCCTTTGATCAGTACCTAGCAAATGTGGCTCCTTGTGATGACGGGTCGGGGTCCTATACATCCGTCGACACGAGTCGCGTCCTAAACTTAGATCCCGACTATGGAATTATCTGGGATGCTGCCGACGAAACCATGGAGCCTACAGAAAATAATCCACCCACGGGGTGGCCAGTAGTCGGTGAGAATGACTACTGAGTCAGAAAGCATGACTCGAATTTCGGCCTATCTGGATGAAAACAGAAGAATGTCGGCACTAGAAGCAGAAGATCAAAAGATAGCTAGCAGAGCCGACTATGACACACAAACAAATGGCCCACAGGGCCAGACAGCAGCTTCATAAAGCTGGAGGCTTGATTGCATCTATGACAATGAGCCTTTGGGATTTGAGAAAGACCCAAATAATGAGGTTGACTTAGGAGATAGGGTTACCAAAAGACCTACCTATGTGAGCACCAAAGTTGGGTCAGAAATGAAGGCTAAGCTGATTGAGGTATTAAAGGAATACAAAGATTGCTTCTCCTGGGATTATGGTGAAATGTCTGGTCTGAGTCGAAGTGTGGTGGAGCATCGACTTCCAATTCAGCCAGGTAAGAGGCTAGTGAAGTAGCAGCCTTGACGATTTGCTCCAGAGGTTACTTCGAAGATCAAGCAGGAGATCGAGAGACTGCTTAAAAGTCGGTTCATAATAACTGCAAGGTACGTCGAATGGATAGCGAACATAGTGCCCGTTATCAAGAAAATCGAAACCTTTCGAGTCTGTATAGACTTTAGGGATCTAAACAATGCTACCCCAAAAGACGAATATTCGATGCCTGTGGCAGAGATGCTTGTCGACTTAGCAGCAGGTTTTGAATATTTGAGCATGCTCGATGGTTACTCTGGCTATAATCAAATTCTCATAGCCGAGGAAGATGTTCCCAAAACTGCGTTTCGATGCCCTGAAGCTTTGGGAACATACGAATGGGTTGTGATGCCATTTGGTTTAAAAAATGTTGGGGCAACCTATCAAAGAGCTATGAATGCTATATTCCATGACTTTATTGAGAATTTTATGCAGGTGTATATTGATGACATTGTGATAAAATCCTCATCGGAGAATGGTCACCTAGACCACCTTCGACGCTCATTCGAGAGAATGAGAAAATATGGATTAAAAATGAATCCACTGAAATGTGCCTTTGGTGTTACTGCAGGGGATTTTCTGGGATTCGTGGTCCACAAGAAAGGCATCGAGATAAACTCGAACAAGACGAAAGCGATATTGGATATCAAGCCTCCTTCGACAAAGAAGCAACTTCATTCTTTGTTGGGGAAAATCAACTTCTTGAGAAGGTTCATATCGAATCTAAGTGGCAAGACGAAAGTATTCTCGCCATTACTCAAAGCCAAGAAGGAAAGTGAGTTCCATTAGGGATGGGAGCAGCAGGAGGCTTTCGATGCTATCAAGGAATATCTCATAAAGCCTCCAATTCTATTGCCACCTAGAATAAATAAAAACATGAAGTTGTACATTGCAGCGTCGGATACGACAATAGGAAGCATGTTAGCACAAGAGGATAGTAGTGGCGTCGAAAGACCCATTTATTACCTTAGTAGAATGTTAATAGATGCTGAGACTAGGTATACTATGATTGAAAAATTGTGTCTATGCCTGTACTTCTCATGTATGAAATTAAAATAATATATTAAACCAGTTGATGTTTATATTTCGTCGCATTTTGATGTTATTAAGCATATGTTGTCCAAATCTATTCTACATAGTCGAATTGGGAAATGGGCACTAGCATTGACTGAGTTTTCCCTGACATACGTTCCTCTACGGGCTATGAAAGGTCAAATAGTGGCAGACTTTATTGTCGACCATGCATTAGTCGAACCATCGATATGTAACATCGAAATCGCCCCGTGGAAGTTATACTTCGATGGGTCGAGCCATAAAAACGAGGCAGGCATTGGGGTTCTAATAGTATCCCCGCAGGGTATTCCAACCAAGTTCAAATGCAAGGTCGACGGGAAATGTCCAATAACGAGGCGGAGTATGAAGCCTTAATCACTGGCCTCAAAATACTTAAGGACTTGGGTGCCAGGGAAGTCAAAATAAGAGGAGATTCGGAACTGGTGGTTAAACAAATCACAAAAGAATATAAATGTGTCAAAGAGCATCTTCTGATTTACTTCTCGATGGCGAAGCGCCTTTTAGAGCACTTTGAAGTTGCCAGCATTACGCACGTACCCAGAGTAGAAAACTAAGAGGCTAACGAGCTAACACAGATCGCCTCCGGATACAAGGTGTCAGAAGGAAAGCTGAAGGACTTCATTGAAACTAGGGAGAAGATGGTGTCAAACATACGCCCACCATCAGGCTGGCCAACCTCAAAAGTTGTGGGGACCAACGCCTCGTCAGAAATCTGGATCAAAGGGTTGGAGAGTTACGAGGTTTTCGCTATCAGCAACATGTCATCAACAGATTGGAGAAGACCAACCATCGAGTATCTGGAGAATTCGGTGGGCAACACTGATAGAAAGACTAAATATAAAGCGCTAAGTTACGTACTGATGGGAAATGAGTTGCTAAAAAAGACTCTGGAAGAAGTATTGCTAAAATGTCTAGGGGATACAGATGCCTACTTGGCAATTTCTGAAGTACATGGTGGGACCTGTGGAGCTCACCAAGTTGGCCACAAGATGAAATGGTTACTGTTTCGACAGGGCGTCTATTGGCCAAGCATGCTCAAAGATTGCATGGACTTCGCAAAGGGATGCCAAGACTGTCAGAAACATGCAAAAACATTCAGCATGTGCCAGCTAGCGAATTACACACCATCGTCAAACCATGGCCCTTTCGAGGTTGGGCATTGGATGTCATAGGGGAGATTCGGCCAGCCTCGTCAAAACAGCAATAATTCATCCTCGTAAGTATAGACTATTTTACCAAATGGATAGAGGTTGCGCCCTTGGTGAAAGTAGATCAAGAGACTGTGATCGAGTTCATCCAGAATCATATTTTGTATAGATTCGGGATACCTGAAACCATCACGACAGATCAAGGCTCTGTGTTCGTGGGCCAAAAAATGCAAGAGTTCGCAGCAGAAACGGGCTTCAAGTTGGTTACTTCGACACCATATTATGCTTAGGCGAATGGTCAGGTCGAAGCAGCTAATAAAGTGGTAATTGGACTCATCAAAAAACATGTGGCCAAAAAACCAAAAAATTGGCACAAGACGGTGAATCAAATTTTGTGGGCTTGTCAGACGTCCCCCAAAGAGTCAACAAACTCGACTCCGTTTCGTTTGGCTTTTGGGCACGACGCTGTGTTACCAGCAGAAATATGCCTGCAATCAGTTAGAGTGCAACGACAACATGAAATTCCGTCGGAGCAATACTGGAATATGATACTGGATGAGATCGTGGACTTAGACGAAGAAAGAATGGCAGCGTTGAATGTGTTATTGCGTCAGAAGGCACGAGTTGCCAAAGCATATAATAAGAAGGTCAGAAAGAAGACCTTTGCAGTTAACGACTATGTGTGGAAAGCAGTGTTGCCCATGGATCGACGGGATCTAACGTTAGGGAAATGGTCACCAAATTGGGAGGGACCATTCAAAGTAATCCAAGATTTCAGTAACAATGCATATGAGGTCCAGGAAGTGGGAATTGACCAACGAGTCTTAAGGGTAAATGGGAAATATTTGAAAAAATATAAACCTATGCTACAAGAGATTCACATTAAAAAGTATCATTTTAATTAATAAAAAGCCAAAACAGGCTAAGAGGCCAAAATGGCTTACAAAATATCCAGATGAAAATACAATAGTTCGACATGAAAACAAAGGAAAAGCAGGGAATCTAGACTTAAAATATTTGAAAAGAGTTTTCTCATGAACAACCTTGCTTTCGAGGAGAACTTTCCTTTTCCGCATTCGAACAATGGTATCCTTTATCTTGAGGGCCGCTTCGACGTGAGCAATTCCTTGGGCGATTTCTTGATCGATGGTCTCTTGAACGGGCAAGGGTTCGGCGGAATCCAAAGAGGCTTTTTGCTGTTCGACCTCCACAATCTTTCTTGTAAGTTCTGCTATCTGAGCTTGATAGTCAGATATCTGTTGGTCGAAAACACGATGCTTGTCGGAGCGCTCTTGCTTTTTAGCCTCGAAATCCCCAAATTTCTTCTCACAAAGTGAGCTGAGATACCACTCGTGTTTCATACCGTTGTTTTTCAGCCTGATTTGAACTTCAGCTTGATTAAACATGGAAAGGTCCTTGGCTAGTTGCGTGAAAAAGGCCTCGAACTCGATTAAATACGTGTCCATGGGAGCAGGAAGTTGAAATTCGGCAAGTTCATCCAATATTTTAAACACATTACAAGCTATAGCAGCTTCTTCGACGCGGCCGCCGGAAATTCTTCCTCGAATAGGTATGGTCTCAATTGTTGGAGCTTGAGGGAGAAAGAGACATCCAGGTCTGGGGTTGGTATGGTCGTCGAACTAGTGGGTTGAGCGTCCCCAGACTCTTGGTAAAGCTTGTGTAGTGCCTTTAGGGTCGTTGTTGGGTTTGTTTGTTTTGTTGCCAAAATCTCCTCTGGGGTAAGGACTTTGTCGACATTAAGTGGAGGCGTGTTGGAGCCACCTTCAGCAGAGGCTTTAGGGTTCACGTCGACATCAGCAGCGACAGCAACAATTAAAGGTTTTGTATTATCACCAGGGGTTGCACCGTCATTCCCAGCATCAGTGTTGGTATGTTGAGGTGGAGGCATTTTCGCCACTAGGCTCTCCTCTGTCGAGGTCATTTGGAACTCGTCGACTATTTGGGGACTAAGCACGGTTGTAGCCTCAGGAGGATTGGTGGTGGCAGCTGGTGCAATATCGTCTTTTTCTGCAGTAGTCGAAGCGGCCATGGTTTCCTGCAAAGCAAAGTTCAGTGAGAAAATTGTCCAAATACCATCTGAAATGATGGAGCGAAAATGATGAATACCTTTGCAGATTTTGGAGGAGATGTTTCAGGGGCTACTTCAGCCTGGATAGGTTTGAAGACTTCATCAGGATTTTTAGGGACAACAGGGTTCAGAGTCGAAGTAGCCGTTGTTGAAGGCATTTTCTCAATTAAGGCATTTTTCTTCCTCACCAATGGAGTGGTTGGAGGAGACGCCTGAACTGTAGTAGGAAAGACTCGGGATTGGGTACTTTCATCCTTCACGGATCCCTCAGAAGATGGGATTTTCTCAGAAGCCTAGCAAACAGAAAGTCAGGCAGATAGTAGGAGCAAATGCGAAGGAAGAAGGAGACGAGGTATACTTATGGGTTCATGGTATTGGGTTTCTTTGCAAGCCTGGTAGAGGTCGACGCAGCAGCTGGTTCCCATTTTCAACCCGAGAGATAAGGTAAAACGGTTAGTCAAAGATAATGGATGAAATATAATTAAAGAGTCCAAGGGTTACCTTCTTTAGTGGATCTTCTGTGGCGTCAGCGTCTTGGGGGTTCTTGACGGGAACAACAATTGACGAAATAGGGACTTCGCCGGCAAGGGAAGCAACAACATCGACCACGTTTTCCAGGAAAAGGTCACGTTGGAAAATTTGAGCTTGGTACTCCGACCCCCAGACATCGAAATCTTTCGTAGTGAAAAAAGAGGGTTGGAATGCAAAGACAGGCAATTCGAGATGTTGCGTAGATCTGGAAAATTTCAGGAAAGCTTTATGACCTACCAAGTTCAAGCGTCGGCCAGACCGCACAATGTCGGCAGAATGTTTCACCAAGGATTTTGGTAGCATTTGGCTCAAGCCAAACTGACGGGCCACCAAATTAGGTTGGTAGCTCATGAACCTATAGCATGTGTTCCCCGTCTCGATCCGAAAAGATAACAAGGTGGGAGTTAGAAACTCCCGCCATATGGAATTCGACTGCGTTGCGGCTTGGAGGGAGACTCCAAGAAACGGATTCTTAAACCATGTCGGACCAAATTTGCGTTCCACAGAAGGTGCCATGCTGGGGACGAAGGAAGTGGTTTCCACAAACATATTAAGATACCTCATAAAAAGAGTTTTCTTGGGGGTTTCTTGGGTGGTCATCAAAGCGAGTCGCATGCCTACTACGGAACGTTCATTGTTCAAACGCTCCATTGTGGCAGAGGCAGGGTATCCCAAGTTGTGCTCAAAAGTGGTATTGAGCCAATGTTGCAATAGCCATATAGGACCTGAGATATTTAAGGCCTTGGTAGTTTGATGAAGGAGTTTTAACCGCATGGCTGACAAACCAAGGGAATGATAAAGGGAGACTAGTATAAGCTTACCCAGGGATACTTGTCGACCCTCGTGAATCTGAATTGCCAGGTTGATATAACTTTTGGCTATCTGCAGAGAACCAGGGCAGAACAAGTATTAAAACAGCCACAACGTCAGGAAAGCAATATGTTCTTCATCGGACACCTCTTTAGAGCATTTGTCATGGTGATCTTCGATGTAGTTCTGGAAACTAGCACACTCGAAGTCGAAAGTGTTGTTTGTTTCCAGAGTCGGGTCGAATGTTTCGCTTAATGGCGAAAGACCAGTGATAGCCGCCACATCAAAAAGTGTCGGTGTAAACATGCCACAAGGGAAGTGGAATGTGTTGGTCGATCCTTCCCAGAAGTACATCGACGCCAACAACAGACAAGGGTTGACCCTATAAGAGTTTCTTGAAAGTTGAATGGCATCGAAAATGCCAGCCGTATTCCATTGTTCCCGACGCTGGCCTTCGACTTTGTTGAGCCAAGCAAGGTAGTCTTTATTTCTAGGTGTAGGCATGGATCTAAAGACTAAAGAATTGGGAGCCATGAATTTAAGGTCTAAAGTACCACCTTTCTCGAAGGATGGTGGGATGGTAGGCCCGAAACAGGGAAAAAACTCTTGAAGTTCTTGGTGACTTGGTTTTTTGTCCGGATATGGGCCGTGAAAAGCATGGAGCTTACCAGCCACCGCAAAGGGGATGATCATCTGATGGCGCCAGTTATTCACCACCGCTTCATCAGCAGACGACGGTTGAGGAAGAGGCCTGAGGGATTCCTTTTCAGAAAGAACGAAGGCAGCGAGGTTGTTTTCATTGGTGTGAGTAGTGGAAGTGGTAGCGTTTGCAGAAGCGACCATTGGAAAAGAGGATACAGAGGTTTTCAAGAACAAGGAGAGTTGAAGAAGAAGAAGCTCTGATGAGGAGAAAGAGAAAAGGAAACCAGTTGTGGTTATGGGTATTTATAGAGAAAACGCATGCAACTAAAAGATCAAAAAACTGTTCAAATTCTGGAGTTAGTAGGGGTGGTTTCGAGACCCATAACTTGGGACAAGACTAGCCACATGAAGTTTTCTTAGAAATCGTGGTATAAAAAGTCGCCATCATCATGTCAGACGGCGAGTGACATGTGGCTCGACAGAAGACAAAACGCTAATTGGTGAGTCGAAACCAAAGCGTCGTCGAAATCTCACAGAAAAGCAAAACGCCGGCTTTCTCAGTCGACACGGGGCTCAGTCGAAACTGGCCTTTTGAGGGGCAATTTGTTGGCAAGGGGATTTCAACCAAACGGGAGAAATGAAGAAAAAAGGTCAAGACGATTGGGTTGACACCAAGAGGAGGAATAGCGAGAAAGCTTAAGTCTTGGGTCGACACAACTTAAGATCGTGTCGGAAGAAGGAGATGCATTATTGTCGGAGGATGTCAAGTGGTGACTTACGAAACCGACGCAAGGGTAATACATCTGTGAGCGGGAAGATTTGAAAACTCCAAGGACATGGGAAGTTAGAAAGATAGTGGGGTGACACATGTCACAACCAAAGCCAATCTAGGGAGATGAACAGTTATTTTTTTAGCCTATTTAAAGCAATGGTTATTTCCATTTTGGAGGTCGCATTTTGTAACATTGAAAAGGGAAATACTCAAAGTACCAAGCGTTAAGAGAAACGAGTCTACTCCCACAAAAATTTATGATCGCGTCCACACTTGTTATTTTAATGCAATTTACATGCCTAAAGTTTAAGTCATTTTGTCCTTTACTTGTCTGTCTTGTTTTTCTTTTCTCTTTGTTTAATTCATCAACGCGAAAACCCTTTTATTTATTCAAGTTTCTTACAACACCTCTAAACAAAACACCGTCATATCAATAACAAGTAGACTTCAACCCATTGTTCTGGGATTCTGTGGCCGATCCCGCGAGTAAACCTGCGTTAGGAGGCCAACAGTTGTTCGCGCGAGAACCGTGCACGGACACGCGCACATATATGAACAATGGAAAGCTACCTCACAAAAAGGGTGGGAACTAAAGTGATTCACATCAAGAACAAGTATACAAAAGAATGAATGGCATGGAAGTTTGTAAAAAGCCTAAGTATCATGAATATGCTAAAGTCTAGAAAACGATAAACACATACCTTGGACGTGTACAAAACTTAACAATATCATTACCATACATCCGCAAGTTGAAATGATCAAACTTGGAACATCACCTCAAATTTCCTCAAGCTACTCAAAACAAACTCTTAGACAAACACAAAAACTATTAATATAAACAAACTAAAAGACCGGCTGAAAATGGATTAAACAAGTTGTAAAGTGAAGATTTGAAAATTTTACGAACAATCCGAGTATAGCTTGTTTAATGAATGTTCACCACACCACCTAAGCTAGAATGAAAAAGTAATAACGAAACAAAAAACGATAAAACATGCTTGTTTTACGTCATAAGCTTGACGCCTTTACTGTGCTTAGCTAGTAACTTCCTCCCTTCATGCCATGGTGATGCCTCACCGTGCAAACCAAAAGCAAGTGTCCTAACCAAACACTTGAACAAACGTTACGGGAACAAAATGTATACAACACTTGAACAAACATAATGGAAAATAAAAGTAAAACAAGTATATATATACAATATAAACAATTATGTACAAAGCTCCAAAACATTGAAAATATCGTAATGCAATTCAATATCAAAACCAATCCCCGACAACGACGCCATTTTGTTAAAGTGGTATAGCGGCAAGCAACAAAAATTTTTGGAAGTATTTTTCTGGGAATTGATCATGTCCACAGAGATCGGTGCTATTGAACTTCCGTTCGACAGTTTTCACAATTCTTAGTTTGGTTTAAAATGTTTCAAATATAGAAACAGAAAAGTAAATATTAACGCAAAAAGAATTCATTCTCCAGAGAGAAGAAACTTATCTGGCATGCATATAATCCACTCGTCACAAACTTAAATCTATTGACCAGTTATATTCAACCTACAATACTCCTCAATATCATCCAGCATCACTCACAACAGTGTCTATCTCTGACACACTGAGCTGAGAGAACAACCGTATTACTCTCGTCGACACTCTCGCACCCGACTCAAACAACACAGAGGCATTAAGCTCCGATACTCATAAAGATTGTTAGCTCTAAATCTATCTCTAACATCCAGAAACTAACAGATAATCATCCCTAATCAAGGTTTGTGATGTTTATCTCTAACACAACCCAAACCCCGAGCATAAAGCAAAAAATCAAGGACAATCACCGATAAAGATTTGTAAAGCAGATTTTATACAACGCCATGGGCGATAAATATACACGAGTTCAAAGTAAATACATATACAACAACCCAACAAAGAAGAATACACAAAGAAGAAGAGAAATGAACCAAACATCTCGCGGTTTATCTGGGCCGGTCGATGAGAAATCCACTCCGGATCATCCGTGTGCAAGCTCCAATGTTTTATAAGCTAATCCTACTGAAAAATGAGTTGATGGAGGTGAGAGAAAAAATCCCCAAAACCATAACCTAAAAAATGTGTTTTTGCCCCTTAAATGGTGTTTATGTCCGTCAAAATTCGCCTGGCGAGATTGGGGCGAGAGCAGACAGACAGCATTTTCTGTTTTCTTGTTTCGGCCATAACTTTCGAACTGTAACTCCGTTTTTCGCCCGGTTTGAAGCGTTGGAAAGCTTATTCAATTCTCTTTATGAATATGAAAAGATATCCTTTCTTGAATACCTAAAAACATAAATGGAAAACAATTAAACTCAATGATATTTACACAATTACGCAATATATACACTATAACATAAAGTAAACGTATTTACAAACAAAGCGGGGTTTATTCGAACGATATTAACAAAAAGTATCGATAAGTGCAACAAAACTTATATACAAAAATAGCTACAATTTGTACTTATCAGACATCTACTCAGATCCACCTTTCAATTCTACCACATATGAGCTGTGAGCTATGAGACATCTAATCATGACTAGGGATGTTCATTGGTTCGGGCAAATCCGAACCAAACTGGAATCTAAACCAAACAAATGTGTTTGGGTTGGGCATTTTTCTAGTTTGGGCAAAAGCCGAACCGAACCAATTAAAACCGATGTTAATTGGTTCGGGCAACGAATTTCTAATTTGCTACCCGTAAACCCGAACCAAACCAATAACAATCAACATAATTAATTCAAATAATAAATTATTAATTTTAATTGAGTTATTACTTATTTATTTGAATGAAGAGAATAATTGTTATAACAATTACCAAGTACAAACCATAATGAAAGTAACAAAGAGGCATAGTCTCTAGACATTTCCAATGAAAAACGGAACAATATCTTTCAAATTATCACAAGCATATCAATCAATGACAAATATAGAGAAACCAAACATCACCACCATTATAAATCAAACTCACAAATTGCAAACAACAAGTATCCGCAAACCACAAACTTCTTTCCAAATTACAAAACCTCAAATCACAGGTATCTGCAAACTGCAAACCTTCAAATTTAGGCTATGACATGGAGTATGAGTATGTAGTAAAGTTATTTTAAGTTATTGAATATTTAAGAGAAATACAACAACTATATGACTATGGTGGTCATAACTTATTTAAAAATATGTGTGTCATGTGTTCAATATTTGTTTTTCATATTTTAGTGTGTAAACAAATAATTTATCATGGATTTAGTACCAAGTCATGATTCATGACTTGGTACTAAATCCAGGATAAATTCTTGATTCTCCCCCAATATGTTTTGCTGTCCATTGTCTTCTTTCTCTGCCAATTGGTGTTAGAGTTAGATTTAGATTTAGACTTTAATACTTTTTTTATCCCTGTAATATACCTACATTTTCGTTTTGGTCCCTGTTTTTCTTATGAAGTGGTCTCTATAAAACGCGGTTGTTTCATTGTGGTCCTTTTTAGTTTGTTTTGGTACATATTTGTTGTATGTTTAATTAGTTTTATATATGATATGATTTCAAACTAAAAAATGGGTCTTCAATGTAAAATTGTATATTTACAGGGACTGAAATGAAAAAAAGCAAATGGATTAAGTTAAAAAAAATAATGGGAACTGTTGTGATTTTTTTTCCTTCTAAAGGAAGACTTTAAAAGAGAATATATTACAAAGGCTACAAATCATAGATTTATGTACATTTCTTCTAGAGAAAGAAGACAGTGAGTTAAAAGAAAAAAAATACTATTTTTTAACGCATCTTATATGTTTTTAATGCACCATGCAAATTTTCAAAAGTCTTCCGTTCTCGGAGATACATCTTCAGACGCACCTCTTACATATTTAACAAATGTCATTTTGAGTGACGCCTCATAAATTGAGTTATTTTTATTCCGAAGATTCATCTCCGAAATATTTTTAAAATACTTTTTTAATATGCAATAATGAATATATATATATATATATATATATATATATATATATATATATATATATATATATATATATATATATATATATATATATTAAAGGAGATCATAATGAACTCCAAGCCAACATATAGTTACAAGATAAATTTAGCAATAACAATACAAACTTAAAAAAAATCAACATGACTTTTGTTGATAATTAAGAAATACGTTAATTATTTACCAATTCAGTAGAAATTACGGAGTCACATCTCCGAAAATATGGGCGGAATTTGAAAATATTTGATTACCTTCATATGTCAGATATTTTCGGAGATGCAACTCCGGAATAATCTGATAAAAGAAACAACTGCATGATCACAACGATTGGTGCCATTGTTGTATTTCAACCAAACCCTTCTTTTAGTTCATCACATTATAGGGAACAAACGAAGATAGTATTTCAGGTAAAGATCCTTCATTTTCCAGTGCATTGCTCACATTAATCATGTATTTTTCTAAAAAAAGTAGTGTTGTGTTCGAAAATGTATCTTTGGAACGAGTATGAACTTGTCCGGAGATGCATTTCCGTAAGTTGTTTGTGTTTGATTTTCAAGTCTGTCTTCAACAATAACGCTTATATACTGTTATGGTTTTAATTATTTTTATTAGATATAGTACACCTTGATGTTTTCCCAAAACAAGTTGTTGCTCTGAATGTCCAAGGTGTTGTTGTGAAGGCGGTAGATGTTGTCAACCAATTTAAAAACAAGCAAGAGTTTGAATCTCGTGATCAAATGCTTCAATAGATTTGTATGAAGGTCTCTAAACTTGGATTTGGTGTGGTTATCGGAAGGTCCGATAATGATCTGATAATGCTTCATTGATGTAGTTGTGTTACGAAAATGTAACTACGGAAATATTCCAGAGATGCATCTGCAGAATAACGCAAACAAAAAAAGGTGTAACTCAAAATAATATTTGTTGAGTGTATAACAGGTGCGTCCGGAAATGCATCTACAAAAACGAAAGGAATTTTTGAAAATTCGCGTGGCGCATTTGAAATATATAGGATGCGTTAAGAAATAGTAAAAAAAAGCTAGAGCATCAGAAAAGTTAGACTGTAGTTTTAATGACATGTTTTCTTTCTTCCTCTCTTTCTTTTCATGAGTGTTTAGAGCACCTCCTTTGAATTGGGATGAAAGATAAAGGAACTACTTTAAAAAAAATAAAGATCTTTATTTAAAAAGAATTTTGTTTTTGATTGAATGATAAATAAATATTTATCATAACATATTTTTAATTTTAAAAATATTATAACAACATATATTATATTTAAATAATTTATTTAAACCTCTACTTTTCTAATATACCTTTTTTATTAAATTTTTAAATTATTTTTTTTATATTATAAATAAAAATAAACTCTCAAAACCTCTTAATTTAAATCCCTAAACTCCTTTTTATCAAATTCTTATATTTTTAACACCATCCTCCATTTATCCTCCAAACTCCCAAATAACATTTATTTCTAACCTTTATTTCCCTTCAAATTCTAAAACAAAACTTAAGTGAGTTGGCTATAACCATGTTACCACTTCAATTTTAATAGTCACATTACCACCTCAATTTTTATTCAAATGACTAACTCCATAATTGTGTTATAATGGTTTCACAGTTATGCATGACATCAGGGTGGATCAGGGATGATTTTTACCTCTCCCAAATTTAAATTCGAATTCTCAACTAATCTTTGTTCTCCGACTCAAACTCCAACAGAGTTGGAGAATTAAAACTCAAAGCAGTTCCAAACGGGTTCGGGCTTAGTTTATGTATCTATGCCCCACCACCATCTATTTAGAGAAATCAACTTTTTAATAAAAATATTTTTTTTTTCCAAAATCAAATTACATTACAAATAATAAAATAAAATAATATCAAAAAATTTCATACATACATTTCAAATATTTTAAATATTAAATACAAATTAAAATATCAACACATTAGTCACAAATTTAATATTCCAAATTATAACAACTAAATAATAATGTATATAATGAAACAAACGGGACAAGTTCGGAGTGGGTACTAGTGTCCCCATTACCCAACCCGTCTCCATATTTTATAATCGGGAAAAACCCAAACTCGAATTCAAATCCAATCAAAACGGTTTTTCTCCGTCAACTTCAGAGTGAGTTTAGATGAGTACCCGCAAGTACGGGTTATGTTGTCATACCTATTCATAATTGATCTAACACGTTTGAATTATAAATTGATGAATTATGTAAGAAGTTGTTTGAATAAGATTTAGCCTTTTCATGTGGTAAACTCCAATTGCGAAGGAAAGAAAATTAAATGCACTTTTGATCTCCTTATTTATGTGTTTTTAATTTTTTGGTAACTCTATTTCAAAACTCTTTTGTCTCTCAATTTTACTTTTTTTTGGATTTTTTTTTTGAAAATCTTGTCCTACCACCCAAGTCATATATGACACCCCCAAACCTATGCTTTTACCGTTATGCCATTGACGATTTTTCCAGTTGTTTTTTTTAAATTATGTGTTTTATCGGATTTTATAGAATACCAAATTTTTTAGTTTTGTGGAATTTTACATGAATTTTTTACTGGACTTTTGCTAAAGGTTACCGAAATTTATTGATTTCTATGAAGAAATACTGGATTTTTCCAAACAAAAAAGCGGTAAAAATCCATTGATTTCTAGAAAATATATGAAGAAATACTGGATTTTTCAAGAAATTCGGTATAGGACATTGTTTTTGTAAAATTTTCTTCGTAACTACCAAATTTTTTAAAAATGTAAGGATAAATTTGATACATACCGAATTTTTCGAATTTTTAAAAAATCCGTTAGGCAGTGGAGTTTTTTATATGTTTTTGTTTTTTAAACTAAGTTTTTGACATTTTTAACAAAACAATATGACAATATTAACATATTGTATCGAAAGTATTTGTACAGTCACAATTAACCCGATAAAATATACACATATAATGGATAGTGTACTCATGTAATGGATACAAAAAAATGATGTTGACTTCATAACTTCTGCCAAATGCCTTATATGTCTCACATATGCTGTTTCCCAAGCTTTCACACCTTCACTACAATTTTGTCTCTATCTGTCAGCGATGAGAGGTAATGTACGACCGAGTTTCAACTTCACCCGAACCTAGTGACTATTGTTAACAAATCCAACTGATGTAAGCTTATGTCTGCTCAAAGATATAAATGGAGATACCACTAGTGGGAAGAAAGTGATGTTAGGTTCTTGGACAACGAGATCAATATCACATTGTATTTAGAAGAAATAGAGTAACCCGTATCTGGAATCATCATCCATTTGTCACGATCTTGAACACCCAAGTCAGATACTTGCAACAAACTCCTAACTTCATAGACCATGTCATAGAACACCTTGGAATAAAAATGACGGTTTTGATAAACTTCACCATTTTTTTGCCTCCAAATCAAAGACCAAGAATCTTCGCATCATCCAAGTAAAGTTACAATAGCACGAAAACCTTAATTTCCATTAGGCTACATATCAATAACATCTTCAATGTAGTCATGTAAGATAACAGGAAATTGAGACATGTAAAGATGTCTTAAAGACTTGCTAGACGGATGACTTGCAGTTGGTTTTATACACGATCTCTTCATCGATTGACTATCCTATGAGGACTCATCATACTCCCACTACGAAGGATCATGATTCACATCACTCTCTTGACCCTTTTTACTCTTCTTATTTCCATTTTTTCTTGAACTTCACTGGTTATGGACACATGGAAGTTGTGGATGTATGTGTTAGTTGCCGAACTTTTTTCTTCATTACCATATAGCCAACTATATCCAATTACTGGAATATCTCTTCAACTCTTCACATTCTTTTTCTAAATCTAACCGCGTTCCACTATCTTCTTGAGTGACTTCAGGCTCTTCAGTGTTGAATTTCTTCCAAAACATATGAATCGATTCTAACGAAACAGGATCACCTTGTATCTGAAGACCTACATGTTGGCACACACAAGGTAACCAATGTGTTGTTCTAATGAAGCAACCACATGCATATTTGTCACAACCAACAAATTTTACATTTTCCAACTTCTTTGCAACGTGTTGTATACATTGTCTTGTAACAAAGGTGTGCAATTTGAAGTAAAATAGAGTGTTATACCAATGCTTAATGTTGGCAATACTCTGATTGAACATGTTTTACAACTTTAACATGGTGTTCAAAACATATCAACTTATATATAAATCTCCTGGGCTAGTAGTCAACATGTTTTTGAGTCTTCAATGAGCAAACTCAACCCTAAAAAACCTAAATAGAACACACACAATGCTTCAAGTGTTCTACAAACTCAAACTCCCTATTTGAATACATGACTTTGTTCCATATATCCATAACACGCTCTTTCCTATTAGATTCGATATACTCCTTAGACTTTATACTAATATTTTTGAAATATGAAACACACACTATTGGGATTTAAGAGGTGTTTTTCAAAAATTTTAACCTTTTAGCGGAACAATCCCGATGAATGGATCTTGATTAAACCATTAATCACAAATGAAATACACCAAAAGGATTTCGAATTACCTCTTGAAGCGTGCTTTAACTTTGATCACGAACGTGGAAAATACCATCGTCTCTACGAAGTCCACGCGAGTACAAAGTGGAACGTGGTGCTAGCCGTCTCTTGTTCTGAGAAAATTGACAATTAGAATTGGTAGGGGAAAGAGCTTCTCTATTTATAGAGAGCTTCTAAAACCCGAATGCTCTTATTTTGGGCTTTTTCAAAATAAGTCCAATCTTATTTAATTAAACTATTTTAATTAAATAATTTTATATTTATATTTAACTAAACTCTTTTAATTAAATAAAATAAAATATTAAATTAAATTAAATCATATTTAATTTAATCAACTGTCAATTCTCATTTATTTAATTAAATTATATTTAATCAAATAAATCATATATGTGCTAATGTACTAAACAATTTAAATACTATTAACACATAATTAAATTAAATCTTATTTAATTTATTCGTCAATTCCATTATCAGTACTCTTTGCGTGTGACCCTATAGGTTATCGTAACGTTGGCAATAATATTAAATTACCTATTTAATATTATAAACAGTGAGCGGTATCTAGCAACACATCACTGCTACCCAAGTCACGAGAATGTCGTGTGATCTGACATAACCTTTATGTGATAATGATCATATGTATAATTACCCTTTTGCCCCTATATCTATATTAAACACAAGGCATAGAATGTGTCACCCTTGTATAGTCCAATATTTTATTCCTTGATCCCTGAGTATACTTGATAACAACAAATAAGTCAAATATCTCATATCGACTCATTTGAGCACGGTCATGCATTTTATAGTTATACTCTATCAAGGGGCCCACAGATATTACTCCCGTATATGTAGGAGGGACAAATCCCATCTAGGTCACTCATGTCCCTCAACATGATTTGTAAAGCACCCATAAACCATCTTTATGGTTATCCTGTTACGGACAACGTTTGATTGGCAATAAAGTACTCGACTCCACATCTAGGGTCCATAGTGGTTTCAGGTCGAAGGGTGGAATACATCACTATTACTATGAGAATAACTTATGACACTTACATAACAAACTATGTAGTGTTCTCATGGTGGGTCAATCCAATATAAATATTACTCATAATATTTATACCTACGTGAAGACTTGATATCTCATATCCATGACTTGTGAGATACAGTCATCAGTCTACTCACATAATAGTCTCTATGCATTACTGTTGTCCTATTTGACAGTAAAGCTTAACTACGGATACTTTAAGAATAATGTCTTTATGTTTAATGAGGTCTCATGATTAAGTCACACTTAACAGGTCTTTAATAGACTAATTATTCTAAGGACTTTATTATGTCATATACAAATAACACAATAAATACAATGCCTAGTAAGTATATATATTAACAAACAATATATATCATGATACAAAAACATATTAAGCCAATATTGATTGTCTATTAGGGCTTACTCTAACACACACAACATATGAATTGAGGATGGGAACATAACTTCCATGGAATTCATCAACACAAGTTCCCTGCAGTCACCACAACCTTCACTAGCAACTTTTTGGATGCGAACAAATCTTTCAGCTTCTCTAGTGCCCATGTGAAGTTTTTCTCGCTTTCATGTTCCAAATAGACAAGTCTAACTGAAAACGTCAACTTTGTTGACGTAACACAAACAATCTAAAATAGCGGGAGTCAGTACGTATTTGTTTTGTATGTACAATCAATAATCAACATAATATGAAATTTAATCAACAACTTCCTATAATCAAATAAAGGAAAATTTACATTTGGGGGAAGACAATACCTGTTTATTTTGTATGTACAAAAAAATTTGTAGTGTTATATTTCTGAGCATCCTATAATATGGCACCCTCGCCCAGGAGCGACAATGACTAGGCGGAAACTTAAGGACTCGCCCTGGACACCAAGGACGTGTGTAGAGTCTTTAGTCAAAGGAGATGGAGTCATCCACTAACTTCTGAAGGATATGTAGTCAATAACCTCTCCTGATAGAGGGAGCGGTTGCGACCTCTCGGGGTTACCTAAACCCTAGGTCCAAAGGGTCTATATAATTATTCATCCTCTTGAGGGAGAAGGGATAATTCATTACACCCTAATCATATCACTTAGCCAAATCATAACTCATTGATCGTATTATGTACACGCTTACTACAACTGCACCATCCATCAACAAGACCTCTTACCTCACATGAGCAGGAATTCTAAAACCACCACAAAACACCACCGTACAGGGATTCTCACCATCATGGGCAAGCCCTAACCACCCAAAATTGTTATAAACCTACTAATGTATTTGAGTCCCACTTCCCTTGCAGGAGGAACACACACCTATACCTTTTGACCAGTACAGTGGCGCCCATCATGGCCCCCCGGTAAAACTAACTTAGGCCACACCATCTTCATCAGCATCACCCTGCCCGTTGTCACCCTTCACTCCATCACATAGCCATTTCAAACCATGGTCAATAGAAGAGCTCCACCTGTACAACATCCTTACGCTGCTTGATCATAAAGAAGATGTGATGGGTTCTGAGCGGGAAGGAGGTGCAAGTTCCATAGAGTCAAGCACCACGCCAAAGATTGCTACCAGCTCAAAAAGAAAATTGAGAGACTAATACAGGAGGGAAACCTCAAGAAATTTGTGAAGGGAAACTCCTCCTATTCGAAAGACAAGTCTAACACGCGCGCGTGCGTGTGTGTGTGTGTGTGTGTGTGAGAGAGAGAGAGAGAGAAAAGAGAGAGAGAGAGAGAGAGTCGAAGTAGGAATCTCCAGTCCCAACTAAACCAAAGATATGTGTCATGGAGAGGGTAGCAAAGTTGTGTGTCACATGCTTAACACCATAGCAGGAGAATTTTTTGGGGCGGCGAAACTAGCTCTGCCTGAAGAAGGTACGCTCGTCAAATCCTGAGTGTCGAAACATCTTGTTTCTCCCCTAACAATTTTACCTCCACTCCGTCTTATTGAATATTCTTATTCATGAGGATCACCTTAGACTAAAGTCCTTAGATGGTGTGGGAATACTTCTCCCTATGTGATTTCTCCATTAAGAGGCACCTTAGAAGCTGGACATCCAACAAATCAGATAGTTAGGTGGAAGGCATGTCAAGGAATGACTAATACTCATCAGGAAAATTATCAAGAAAGGATAAATTGCGATAAAAAAATTGCACCACCTTAAAACATGATTATTCCACAAAAGGGCATAGGGGAGAAAACTCACCTCTTTCCCTCTCCTCCTCAAGTTCTGCTTTACAGCTTTCGATGGCTCGGAGGGACCCTTTCCCCTCCACGGAACTTGAGGAGGGTCAACCTCTCAGCAGTGCGTCAAGTTTTACATTGCCTAGCCCCTTGTTATCGGTCACGTCTTGGGGAAGGGAAATAGGAAGCTTCTCCCCATGCTGAGCCACCATCATTCTCACGATGCGATCCCTCATCTCACTACTCCATCTCCCATGCAAATAAAATATTATTAAGACACAAAAGTAGTAAATAAAAGATTGGTATGAGAAAGGTGTTCTTTCACACCTAAATACGTCTCAAGTCCATCGTCATATTCACGATCCCTTTTAATATGGGTAATGGATTTTAGAGAGCGAAAGCATATCAAAATATGAATTAATTCACATTCAATGGGAGAGATAACCCTCGTGTCCACCCTTTCAGTGATATATGGATGCGACAATTAGGATAAAAGGAATAAGGGATCACCTCTCGCCCCTATTGTGACTGGAGAGGAATGATCAGGCCTTCTTACCCTCACGAGTTTTTCTTTTTAGTCTTCATAGGGGTTTGCAAAGGGTTTTATAAGATAACCACGAGGAAAAGGGCGCAACATCAACCAACCATCAGTGGGGAGGATTTATGTTTTGAAGAAATAAAGGAACACTCAACCAATAGGAGACACGTACAAGATGCAACCGATTATCTGAAAAGCCATGAGTATGCCCCACACGTTTGGGGTAATCTGAGAAGGGGCAACATTGATGGTAGTCAGAAAATCCATTTCAAAAGAGGTGAATGGAATCATAATCTGCAGTTCATGAATAATAAGGATGTGAACTTAAAATAGGGATCAGATGGTTCAGTGGAGGAATCTATATTCACCCTCTCCTTCTTTTAACAAGGCTCCATAATTACATCCCTCTCATGACTCGTACTAGAAAATATAATGCCATGACAAAACTCATCAATCATATTCACTATGGAATACAGGGATGCAGTGTATTAAACATGAATAAGTTTGATTTTCTTTCGCATGGTTACTAGGGGCAGAGAAACTATAGAGAAAAATCTTTCACTCTGATATATTTCTAGAAGGAGAGAAATGGGAGGAAAGAAAAGAAATGGTTCCCTAAATAATATAGAGGAAAACCTAATGGCAAAAGCCATACATTCGCCATTAGAAAATCCCTCGTGTTTGAGGGACTATGTAGTGTTATATTTATGAGCGTCTTATACTAGGGTGCCCTTGCCCAGGAGAGGCAACGCCTAGGTAGAAACTTAAGGACTTGCTCTAGACACTAATGACATGTATAAAGTTGTTAGTCAAAGGAGAAATAGTCCTCTAGTAACTCCTGAAGGATAGGTGGTCAATAACCTTTACTGATTAGGGGGATCGATTTCTCCCACTTGAGGTTACCTAAACCATAAGCCCAAAGGATCTCTATAAGTATTCCTCCCTTGGGAGGAGGGACAATTCATTAAACCCTAAGCATAACACTTAGCAAGATGAAACAAATTGATTGTACCCCGTACATGCTTACTATAAGCGCACCATCCATCAATAAAGCCTCTCACTCACGTGAGTAGGACTCCTAAAACACCACAAAACACCACCGTACATGGCTTCTCGGAGTCGTGGGCAAGCCCTAAACACCCCAAATTGTTATAAACCTATTATGGCCTTTGAGTCGCCCTGTCCTTGCAGGAGGAATTCACACACCGATATTTTTTTTTACCTCTAAAAAAATCAACACAAAATGAAATTTGTTCAACAACTTCACTAAATGAGGATGTATCCAAAAGATATTGATGCAAGCTGCAAATGAACGATGATGCGAAGTAGTATTATGCATATCGAACCACACAAAGATGTATTTGATTACCAATTTTTACTCTAGCGATGTGTAGCTAAGGAGATCAAAATATTGGTGATTCAGAAATGAATTAAAATCAACAGAATAAAATGCAGAATATGGGGTTCATGGTCATCTATCCCAACATACCCAATTGACTTTCCAAATCAAATACGAGTAAACATGGAAAGTTATAGAAAATAGACAAAACTTTGTACAACACCTACTTTCGTAGCGCGTGTACTCTCTCAGATGAATGATTCGTCTTATCTTACTAGCCTGAATCATTCATATGAGAACTCACATTTTAGCACAACTATGCGAATTTCTCAACCAAAAGTGAGATGCTTTGTCAGTGGCACCAAAAATTGGTTGTTTAGAAATCCGTTTTCAATACCAAATCATTACCTTTTAGTACATGATCGATGTCCGAGTTACCTTTGCTTTCGCAACTGAAACAAATATATTTAAGCATCCAGGTTCTAAAATAACCACTGTTCATTAATTTTCTCATTATTTGCATACAGATAAATAAATTGGAGTTTGTCATGAGATAAGTTTCACAACCCCTTCTCCCCATTAGACTACTCACTCATGGTGATAGCAGTGGAAATAGTAAACCTGAATGAAGAAAATACTTTGAATTATAAGAAAAATTTCCAATAACACTTGATTCTTCTTACAAGGAATTATAAATTGCAGCAAAATAACACAAAAAATTAGAACAATATCATCAAAGCTGGAAAATAATCCTAGAGTAATGTGAAGCTAAAAACAAGACGATTTCTAACAATGATTCAAGGCTTATTTATACCTACGAATCACATTCAAGGCCCTAAATTCATGTAAATGTCACATAAGATCATTAAGTATTCGAATTGAAAGAGTTTGGAGGCACCAACAGTCACAAAACATCTAAAACTTCAAGAGTTCGTAATTGCCGCTGGGCTGAACACGGGTAGTGTCAGGAAACACTGCCTGCCCGTGTTGTCCTTTGATGAATATAGGGGGAAGTCTTGACCCGTGTCAAGGAACACAGCCGATCCGTGTTGTCCTCGGATTTTATTTATGGGCGAGGTTCTTCAAGACAACACGATCCATGTCAGGTGTCATGGCCCAACTATGTTGGCCTCTGGCTTTGTGTATGGGATGACTTTCTTTTTGCATGATTCTTGCTTTTTTCGCTTTATTTCAGCCTGACACTCCCTTATTACCTAGAAACAGTAAGAACACACCAAAAATGCATACAAGTGTAATAAAACAAGGAAAGAATGCATAAAAAATACTGCTAAAGACACATAATAAGCGATATAAATACCACTTATCAAACTCGCCCAAACTAGAATCATTGCTTGTCCTCAATCAACTCAACTCACAAAAAGAAAAAAGAGGACAAGGTAATGAAGTATGCAAAGTTTATGAAATTGAAAGAATATTACTCATATGTGAATTAGTTCTGATTTCTTTTCGATCAAATTCCCTTGTACTCGATCAACATTATAGGCATTGTAAGGACACGAACCATGTAAACATGGCCAAATTTTTTTCCCCTTATTAGATACTATTCCTACTATGGTTTTGTACTTAAGTCTCACTCATCGATTTTCTACTCTTTGCGTTCTTTTAACAATCAATGAAATATGGATAATCATCACAAACTTCACAAAAATAATTGAGGATTTATTTGTTATTTACATAAGTGAGTTAGCTTTTGGGAGGGGCACCTTTCCAGGTTTAGTCCAACTTAATCCGACTAACTGTTTATTTATTTAATATATATCTTTTGACATTGGGGATCAACCACCGTTGGGTCGAATAAATGGGTAAGGGTTAACCAACTTAATAGGTGCAATTTCCTTTTACATAACTACTCAGAAAATACTTCTAAGAATTTGGAGGTTATGGCATAAAATGAGTCAAATTGGTATCCTTTTTGGGGAAAATCCAGGTGTTTGAATAATGCCTATTTTATCGACTTTTACTAGGGTCATAAATCATATACTTTCATCCCTAATATCTATATACTATCTTACTCAATCAAATCAAAACCTTAATTTTTTTTGAAAACGACTCAAAATGTTGGGAAAATTTTCAAAGTAGTGAATATACATCTAGAAACACAAACAAACAAACAAACACACATAAAGCAATAAAATTAAAAGAGGGAAACTCCTCCCCAACTTAAACCATACATTTTCCCTAATGTTCCAGAATAAGAGAAGGGAATGTGAAAAGAAAACTTACAAAACACCTCCAAGAGGAGGTCGAAAATGCAACATATAAGAGAATTGTAAGAATTCTGCTCTTTTTGCCTTATTCTCTTAAGTTTTCCTTCCTTATTAAAACAAACCAAACCTGCAAAATGAAACAAAATAAAATGCATAAGCAATTAAAAGCCTGAGTTGCCTCCCATAAAGTGCTTTGTTTAAAGTTGTTTAGCTCGATGACTCATGAGTGCAAGCACTCATGGAAGCTTCTTCAAAAATGGTTCTTCAACCTTAGGATTAATGGTCTTAGGGGCTCATGCCCACCTATCTAGCCAGATCTCATATTTACCACTCCCCTTTTTCTATGGGGTGTTTTGTACTTCTTAGTCAGTAGGGGTGGTTTTTGTTCTACCTCAAGTGTTTGGTTTTCGGGTTTAGTTTTTTCACATGTTTTCTTCCTCCTATGGGGTGGTTCATATTTCTTAACTGGTGGAGGGGGTTTTTTCTCTACCTTAAGTGTTGGGTGCTCTAGATTTTCTTTATCACAAGTTTCAACCTCATCAACTAAGTAACAAGAAACCTTTAAATAAGGATCTTTCAGGATGCTTGTCATTATGAATTTAATTATCTCATTTCCTTCCTAATGGCCAACCTTCCCTTCTTAACATGAATAATTACGCCAACAGTGTGCAAAAAGGGCCTACCAACAATGATAGGTACTTGGGAATCTTCCTTAATGTCCATGATAATAAAATTTGTCGGTATATTAAGATGTCCGACTTTGATGGGCACATCCTCTAATACACCGCTGTGGTGGTACTTGTAACACCCTAATTTTCCTCGCGTAAATTATAAATAAAATCAGAGTAATTTAAAAATCACCAAAACAATTAGGATGCTACTTTATCGCCAAACAAATCATGCAATAGGATATGTAACACATAAAATTTTAAAAATATTAATAATAATAACGAGTCTGAACTTTGACTTTATTTAGCAGCGGAAAACATCACCAACTGATTAGTTTAACATTTTGAAAACAGAATCACAACGTAAAGTTATTTAAGAAATTATCAAAACATATGAGATATACATAATAATCTCCACCAAACATAAAATAGGACACAAGCGTTCCACCCCCCAGTGTTACATATCAAAGCAGAGCCGACCCAACTAAAGCATACAAAAGACCACTCTCTTCCACTCACATCCACGCCTCTAGTGTGGATTATATGCACGATGCCCATATAAAGGCAACATTCAAATACAAGGGGTGAGAATTCACAATCATATAAAGAAATGCATAATAATATGTAAGAACACCATCAACATATGCATAATCACCCAATCTGCAATTCACACTCCACACAATCAACATATCATAATGCAACATGTATGCAAATGCAAAGAGACTCAACTCAGGATTCAATGCATGTGGTACCAATTGTGAACTCCCATATTCACTCGCTCCGATCCCCACCATAAGATCAAAGCCCACCAAAAATCATTACCATCACCATAGGAATGTTTCACTGATTCCCACCTAGAACCAGCTACTCGCACTCAATCCCCACCATAGGATTGAGGATCACCAAAACGGACCACCATCCAAACACCATGAATGCATGATTTATGAAAGACATGCAACAACAACAACCACACATACAATGATGCTCACCTTAATCATTATACCACACCAAAACTGACCACCAAATACCAAACATATACTACAAGCATTCAACATTAGCATTACAGCAGTATAGCATGCAATAACACAACATTTGCATACAATGCCACAACGCAACATACACACCACATACCATCCAACCCCATTACTCACCATTTGAAATCATTTCTATGTACTAAAATTATCTTTAAAATAAATTATGTTGCATTAGCTTTCCAACGCTTCAAACGACACCTCAAACGGACACCCGGAACTCAAGATATGAATTTTTAAAGTTGACACAACAGGTGTAACCGATTACCCCAAAACAGGTAACCGGTTACCACTTAATCAAAAATAGTGGCTAACCCACCTTAGTGTAACCGATTACACCCATTCCAGTAGCCGGTTACACCCTTTACAAAATGCCCAGTAACGCTATTTTTGGATAGTGTAACCGGTTACACCAATACCTGTAACCGGTTACACCTTAGAAAAACCCAGTTTTTATAAAATTTGTCTCAAGTGTAATCGGTTACACCAAAAGTGGTAACCAGTTACCACAATGACAAAATCAATATTTCTGCAACTTTTTGGTTCGAAAATCAAATTTGGAACCTTCTGAAAACCCCAAAATTTTTATGGAAATCATTCCCTCAAGATTCACATTCTAATTCCTATCCACATACAACATCAGAAACTTTTTACCAACACACAACTCATCCAACATACATTATCATGGCATTATCACATATAACACAAGAATTCATGCATAAGAAGAAAGTGCAATCAACGAGAGCAGATTCACCCACCCACATACCATCATGCAATACCCGTATATGAAAGGAAAACCCACCCTTACCTTAAAATTCTGAGCAATGAGCACTTCAACATTGGTTTCTCTCTTCTCATTCCTTGCTCTAGCTCTCTCTCTGCTTCTCTTCCTTTCTTTTCACGTGTTCTGACTCTGGTTCCCCTATTCCCCTTTTTTCTTATTTTTATTGTATTATATAATCATTTAATCTAACTAAATAAAATAAATATTTATTTTATTATATTATTATAGTCATAATACTTAAAAATAAATATTTGATTATTACTATTACTACTAATTTATTTAAATAGTCCTAATTAAATAATAGTAACAATGGCATTCTCCCACCACCCCCATGTCTCTACACTTTTACTCACACATCCCCAACCCTCAAGTTATACTCTCTAAGGCTACTACCCTACACCAAAGGGTTCCTCTAACACATCAAAACATCAATCAACACATACTATCACACAATTTAATGACGAAAAATTAATTAAATAAATCGGGGCATTACAATACTTGACTGATATGTCTGGAAGTTGTAGAGAAACATTTGTAGGTTTCAACTCACCTATTCCTAACCTCTTGCACATGGATATGGGCATCAAACTAATGCTGACCCCTAAATCACATAGTGCTTTATCAAACTCAGTGCCAAGCTGACACGGAATTGAAAAACTCTCTGGATCCTTCCTTTTAGGTGGCATAATTTGGATAACATCACTATTTTTAATAATCATTACCACAACCTCACGTTCCTCTAATTTTCTCTTTTTAGACAGGATTTACTTTAGGAACTTAACATAAGTGAGCATTTGGGATAGAACTTCAGAGACTGGCACATTGACGTATAGCTTTTTTAGCATCTCTAAAAAATTCAAAAAATGAGCCTCTACCTTAGCCTTCACCAATCTTTGTGGAAGTGGGATTTTTGGCTTGTAGGGAGGAGGAGAAACATAGGGTGATTCCTTCTCTTTCTCTTTGACAACCACCATTTCTGGTGGTGTCGGCAGAATTTCCTTATCCTCTAAATTTTTTCTCTCCTGAACTCTCAACTAGTTCACTTTTTTTCTCAGAAACCTCGTCCCTTTTACCTTGTTTTTCTCAAAACTCTCAACCTGTTTTCCACTTCGGGTTATCACTGAATTTACATGTCTCATAGGATTTTGCTTAGGCTGACCCGAAAAAGATCCTGACGGGGCTGAAGATGAAGATTATTGATGTGTAACTTGGGAGATCCGCGTCTCCGATTAGCAAACAGTCAATAAACCCCCCACCAATGAGGTGCAACACCAGAATTCACCATAATTGTAAAAACAGGTTCAATAAGAGTTCTATTATTTCTTTCATATTTACCATTCATTTCAGAAGAATATGGAGCAGCCGTTTCATGTACAATTCCATGTTTTTTTTATAAAAATCATTAAATAACCCAAAATCGTATTCAGTTCTCCTATCACTATGAAGTTTATTAATCTTCTTACTAAGTTGATTCTCAATTTCAGTTACATACATCTTAAACATGTCAAGCGATTCACTTTTATTCTTCATTCGATATACATAAGTATAATCAGAACAATCATTAATAAAAGTGATAAAATAACTGATCTGGTGTATTCGAACAGGTCCACGTAAGCTGGTCGTCAGATGACAAGGTGCTCGGACGTACGTTGGTCGTTAGTTGGGCAATGTGTTCGGAATGTTGATAAGGAGAGGAGGGGGTGTACCTGCAAGGCACTCCGACGCTCAAGTAAGAAAGGGTCAGAGAAAAGGAGTAAGTACAAAGTGTATTCTTAGGGTGAAAAAAATGATACCTGACCCTCTCAAGCGAGAGGGTTTATATAGAGCCCCCAGCGCGTGGCCAACGGTCCTATTTTCGGGGCGAAATAACCGTTTTCCCCAAAGAATAGGTAACTGCCCAAACTAGCCGTTATGTCGGGCAGGGTGCCAAAAACTAGCCGTTATGTCGGGCATAACGCAATTCCGGGCACCTGTCCTTTGCTGTTCGGGCAGTGAGGAAGCCGTGCGTAACGGGCATAAGAGCCGGGGAGGAACGTTGCGTTCCTTTCCCGGTAGGAGGGGTAGAAACGTCATTTTTGCCCCTCTGTGGATTGGGTTTAGGCAATTTGGGCCGCTCTAGAGCAGAGGTGGATTGGGCCAATTCTAGCCATTGGTCCAGTCCAGAACAGAAGCCCCCCAAGTCGTTGCTCCCGAGCATGGGAGTGATGACTTAAGGATGGCTCGTCACTCCGGGGATCTAGCGCGGAGTCGTCGTACGGAGACGAGGATGATTGTCTCGAGGTGCTCGTGGCCCTCTGTGTCCGTGATATTCGTGGTTGAGACTCTATTGCCCGGTATTCGGGGAGATAAAGCGTCAGAAAGAATGGGAAACGTTGGGTTGCCACGTGTGCATCGAGCCCTGCGTAGCAGTTAATAGGTAATGATGGCTAGTGGGCAGTCATTATTGCCTACGGGCGCATGTGTGCACGTGCCCCTCAGTATAAAAGAGGGAAGATTATCCCATTTTGCACTTTTTCTTTCTGATTTTCTCTTCGCCTCTTCTGCGTTCTTGCCCGTCGCCGTCTTCAGAGTATCCGACCACCGTGCCAAGCTTCGAGCAGCCTCTTTTTTCTACTTAAAATCAAGTAAGTTTTCTGATTTCCAGCTTGTTTTACTTTCTTTTGTTGTTAGTGGTAGATTGCATGCGGCTAGGGTTAGCTTTAGGTGACAAAATAGGTAGATTTCCGGCGAGTGTTGGTGGTGGACGGTGGTCCTGCAATTTTGCTGCTTCTAGCACCTCGCCAGAGTCGGCAGTGCGTTCGGTGAGCGTGGTGGTCCACGTCGTGGTTGCGAGTCGTGACCACCGTGTCTAAGTGAAATTATGATGTTCATCCCCAAGTGGAGTGTTCTCTTTTCCCCAGAGAAAACTCGAAGCCTTTAAGTGGGATTTGTTTCCATATATGGCTCTCCTTTCATCCCCAGTGATGCTTCTACCTTGCGAAGATTGGCTGAGTATCCGTATCGAGATGCTTGTTTTCATCTCCAGTTTGCTTCTTGTCGTTGTTTTGTCAGCATAAGCATAGCATGGCATTCTTTCATTTAGATTCATGGCATGTGCGCATTTTGCATCTTGCATCTTTGTGTTTGTTTATTTGTTCTTTCACTTTGGTTGCGCTTATCCTCAAGTGACTGGGTTTTGTCTGCTCCCTCCAAGTAGAGTCGCCAACCCTAGGCAGAAAGAGCACATCCTTTCTAATTCCCCACTGAGATTTGATCCTCGTGGAAGATGGTTGCTTTAGTTTTCTTTTCCATTTCTGGATAAAGATAAATCCGTTGAGTTCAATCCTCAATGGATGGAGTCTTGTTTGACCGTTTCTTTTCAGTTATTTCCTGAATTAAACTTTGGTCCCGGACAATCACATTTATGGATATCTCTAGGTTGTTGAACCTAGATCAAGCGTGCATTTATTTTGCACTTTGTCTCCCCAAGAAGAATTTGCTACAAAGATCTCTATGGAATACAGAAGTTATTTCTCCAGCAATATTATTTCAACATTTCACGAGATTTAGACCCAGACAACAAGTGGTAGCTCTTTATTTGAGCTAAGTTTTCTATCTGGATGACAAATGGTAGTCTCCTCAGGAAAGTTTGTCTATCCCCGGTGAAGTTGTCAAGATTGTCAGCTTATTCTCCAGAGAAAGTTATTGAAGACCTTCCAGACGTTTCTCTTTATTTGAGAATCCTTTTTGCAAGAATTTTATTACTTCAATGAATTTGCAACTACAGCAATATTACTTCTCAGTGGTATTCTCCCCAGTGAGTCCACAATTCAATTTGCTTCCATCAAATGGCATCTCTTCGAGAAGTTTGGTGAAGATTCAGATGATCTTGCTCTTTATTTGAGAAGACATATTTTACAAGTCAGCCGGCCCACATCTCTTTTGAAGATCCCCGGTGAAGCTTCCAGGATCTCGGCAGTAGATTCCCTGGTTTATTTTAAATTGCGACAAACAGTCATCTCTTTCCAGGATCTCGGCAGTAGACTCTCTGGTTTACATTAAACTTCGACAAACAGTCGTTTATTTCTCTGGTTATTCTCGGCAGTAGATTTCCAGAAGACCTCGGCAGTAGGTATTTCATATTAAATTTTCTGGTTATTCTCGGCAGTAGATTTCTAGCAGACTTCGACGAACAGTTGTTTTTTTTTTCAAGATTTTGGCAGTAAATTCCCTAGTTAACTTTAAACTTCGACAAACAGTCGTTGTTTTTGTGTTTTGGTCAGATGCCTATGCTTAGGCTACCGAGCTTGGTAGTAGGTCATCTTTCCTCTTGTGTTTACCTCGCTTAGGCTATCATATGTTTGATAGTAGGTAACACACCTTTCTTTTGGGTCGAACACCTATGCTTAGGCTACCATGTTTGGTAGTAGGTGATCTCTCCCCCCAGTTTATTACCTCTGCTTAGGCTATCCTGTGTGATAGTAGGTAATATACGCCATTTTATTTCAACTGGATACCTTGGCTTAGGCCACCAGCTGTTAGTAGTAAGTTATCCTTCCTTTCAAGTTTCTTGCCATGCGCTTAAGCTACCTTGTGATTGTCAGTTGGTAGTCTCTTCCCCCCAGTGGAGTTAGATCTTCCTCGTGGAGTCTCATCTTGCTGAGTAGTCTTCGTCGGGTCTGCCTTTTCTTTGCGTTTCAACATCGGTTATTCCCTGTGACATTATTCTCTCACAGAATCCTTGTCTTGCATTTCATATCATTTCATGGCATATCATGTGCATTTGGCGGCATCTTAGGGCCAAAAATTTGTGCATGTTTGTATTTAAGTCCCTCCTATCTCGTCGAGACGAAGATTTCAATCTCCGTATCTCCGAATAGGAGAAACTTAAATAGGGGCATCTGTTGCACCCTAATTTTTGACCCTAAGATCCCCGTTGTGTTCTTTGCATAGCATATTAGATCATTCATGTAACTAACCGCTTTATCTAGCTTCGTCTGTTCGTTTTTAGTACAGGTACTGCTGCAGAAGATTCAAGGATGTGAAGGCTGTGTTGTGTGTGTGTTTGTGGAGGTTCTCTGGTCCTTGCAAGATGTGTGTGGATTCCTGTGAAATTGTGCCCTCCCCTTTTCTAGTCCCTAAGCCACTACCAAGCTTTCCTCCCTCAAGACTCCTCAGTCCCTCCCAAATGCTAGGTCTTTATACCCTCCGATATGGAATTTGGTCCCTAGAGACTGGTCACTAGTTGTGTGGCAAGGTTGTATTACAAGATGGCATTTTCCCCTCTGTAAGCTCCTCAAGGTTGAAATTCCGCATTTTTTTGCTCTATAACGTTGGTTCATCAAGAAAGCTCATTTTAGGAGGTTGATTCAAAGTGTAAAACAAAGTCCGTTGTGTCGCAAGTGGCAGGTCTTCTTCAAGCTAGTTCGAAGACCATGGAGATTAGAATGTCCAATACATTTTAATTATTGGAAAAAGATTTAGATTCCTCATAAATCATTGAGTCGTTGTTGGTTATCATTAGTGATGAAGAAGTAGAATATTACATCAAGCTTTTATAAGGATTATTTCTTATATTCCCCAAAATTCATGGAAATATATAGGATTTGGTTGCGAAACTCAAGAAAGGCAAGGATTAATGGAGGACAATATTTACGATTTGGCATTTGTTCTATATCAAGAGGTGCTTAAGATCAAGAATTCAAGGCTACAAAATACAAAATTGAGGGTCCAATTTAATTCAAGGTTCTAATCGCTTGAACTTTCGTATGAGGATGCAAATTGAATATTGATTCAAAAATCCTAAGCTCAATGTCCTTTACAAATTAATTTCAAGAGTTCATAACAAGTTACAAGAGTTCTTCACAACTCAAATTCATATCTAAGAGTTATAAGCTCTATAATTCTAAATCTTGAAAGTACACCAGGTCTATTCCAAGTAAATCAAGACTCCATTTACTCAATCGCCATTCCAATTACAAGAGATTTTCCAAAGTTACAGAGCTGATCAAAGCCATTCAAAAAGAGAACTCTCAACGTTAGAAGTGCTATAATATGTTGTGAACCTAAGCCTAAAAGGCTATAGAAACAAAGAATTGGTTAATCGTATAATGATGTTTGTGAATTGAAGAATAAACTAGCCAACCAAGTTAATAAAGATATTTGTCACAACGTGGATCCAGGCTGATTTTCACTGCCGTTTACAAACAACATCACATATGCCCTAAGGATATCGTTCATTACCATAGACCCAAGAAGCTTCTTGCTAAAAGTATCTATTGGCCCCTCATTATCGCATGTCCAAGTTGTAATCCAGCAGCTGCAACCTTCACTTGGCTCCTTCAGCTTTCACGGCGGACGACAGCTAGCTCATCCGCACGGCTTGGCGTGAACTGACACCTCTTCCAAATCTACAAAGTGTTTGAGACCTTAGCTTTCTTGGTATCCCTTGCGCTTGTATGTTGTTCGAGGTTGTACATGTGCACATCTGCGTACCGTCCCATTATAAATCATTAGCATTGGAAAATATACAAAACTGGGAAGCAATTGTTTAGATGTAGTACCAAAAGAGGAAAACAAATCATTTTCTTACTACGCGATGCCATGGCCTTTTCATTAATCCAATTTCCATGTTCTAAACATCATAGCCAAATTCCCGAAGCCGTATCTTCATGCTGCCCCCTAAAAGAAATGAAAGGTGAACAGGCTAAGAAGTTTTACGCACAAAAATCATCCTAATACCGATGCATCAATGTTGATCCATGGAATGTGTCTTACCGCAGTTGACTGAGTGTTGAGTGGAAGTTCAGTTTCCTCTGCGAGAAAGAGCTCCTCAAATAGTTTTTAAAGACACAGGCAGATGGGAGCAATCCTGAATTCCCAATTGAAGAGGTAGGTCCAATGCAATTTGAGCATGCAGACTTTGTCGGCCTAAATGATGCCAGTGATGAGCTTCGTTATATGGTGGAACTATCAAACTGTGGTGAGTCAGAAAACAGAAGGATGACAGAAGGTAACCACCAGAAGTCTCAAGATATTCACCACCAAAGACTATTATCTGCTGCTCTTGTGAGAAATTGCACGATCCTGTAGTTCATAAAAGAAGTTATGTGAATTTGCAAAAGAGGTTTGGATAAGAACTGTAATCACATAGTTGTACGAAATCAAGCATTCAATGATAGTTTAATTGGAATCAGAAAAAAAGATAAAACAAGAACAAGGATTACGATCAACAAATCACGTCACCAAATTTAATCAAAATATGTTGCAGCAGAACGTTCTCATTTTCCACGTTACAGTATTTCAACAGCATTTGTCGGCAAAGCGAGATATATCAAGAACATTTTAGAATGGACTCGTTGTTGGTAACTTAGAGACATTGCTTGAATTGTGACTAGTGTGAATGGATTCATCATCGACGGTTCCAATGCTCACGTGATGTCATTCGCCGTATCTCTGACATAGCCCCACTCTGCAAATTGTGGATGATAATCACACAGCGCCAATCCCTTTCATCTACATGTCACGAACAGGAATTTTCAAGCACCGATTATAGTAGTTCCCAAAACGTGTACATGAAAAGAGGAAAAGCATACAAGTTCAGCAGGGTTAATCACGACACGAATGTAAAATTTCGAAGAGTATTTATGAAATAAATCTCACTTTTAAACACAGGCTGCAACCAAATTAGACCCATTACCATTCTAGCCTAAGCTACACCCATGACTGGCCAATCTTCAAGTGGTTAAATTCTTCATAACGGATGTATAAGCATCCAATCAGGTGAGAATGAAGAGTTTTCCAAAGATCTTCCAACCCAGACTAGTGAGAGATTGAGCTTCGAAGACATGGTTTACACTATGTCATTAGCAGCTTCTATCTACCTGCAAAAGAAAACCAACCATTAGATGGTTTTTCTAATGCCATTTTGTCTGAATCAAAGGAAACAATCGCGAGCAAAGTTTAAGTTAAAAATAGAATACCAAATGCCTTTTGTCAAATCTCTAGAAACACTCATGCAGACGTGGAATTGGTACAGATCAAGAATCATCAAAGAGCAAATTGATAAGCATTGATATTCAGAAAAATGGAAACTCAATCATCACAGAATCAAGAGCAAATTTGGTTCCCAAAACATCGTTCAGACAAATTTCGAATTAGTTCCAAAATGGTTCCAACGTGTACAGACAGATCTGAGGCAATATGGAAATAATTTTATCAACATCAAACAGGTCCAGGCGAAAAAGGAAAGATTTTATCACAAATCAGCAGATTTCAATTCAAAATATGAAAAGAACTTAATTCGCATTGTCTCTAAATTACACGAGCAAATGCACAAAAAAAAAGGCCATTCAATCAAAACCATAAACCAACATCCTACACCTAATTCATACGATTCAACAGAAAACCCGACTAAACAATTTCAAAATCCTCATACAACCAGAAAAATTCCCATACGACCATTCAATGAAACAATTCCACCACAATAATTCTTACATCAGACCACATACGAACCAGACTTCAAAACCACCAAAACTTCACCTCAACTAAGCAATCCATTGCACAACTGAAGACCAAACATCAAATCATATAACAATCAGAGAATCATCCAAAGAGAAGCACACATACACACACGCAGAGGAAGCGAGGGGGCATTCAAAGGTTTCACATAGCAACAGAGCAAGCACGACAACGCATAAACAAAAGAAGGAGGAGAAGAATCCTGGACTTACCTGTAGACGAAGACGTTTGGACCTTGGCCGTTATTCATCGTTTTCCCATTTCCTTTATCGTTTTTCGTTCATTTCCCATCGCAAATCGTTGTAATGTGGAATCGATCTATTAATGAGAATATTGGGGCTGGGGAATCTTTGGGATTGAGGGTAGTTAAGTTATTTTGCTTGATTCGATCGGAGAGTTGGGAGTGACGACGGCGAGAATTAGGGGTCCGATAAAACCCTATTTTGAGAGAAAAGAGGGAGAGGCGAGAGAGAGAAAAGTGAAATGAGAGTCTGTGTGAGGCTCCCTCCGTTTTTTTCCTATCTGTTGGTTTTTGATCATCCTGTACGCACGCACAAAGCATCACGGTGCACCCCCCACTTTCACCCACTTGATCACAACTATCACACATCACACGGTCTTGATTTGAGGGTACCCTCCCCTTCGCGTAACACCATATACCTCCGTTTCAACTAATCAACCTTTTTTAATTAATCTAACTCTTTTAATTAATTAATTTCATCTTTTCTAAATAATCAATTTGTTTTTAATAACTAATCTTAAAAGAGTATAAGTATATAGAACCTTTTTTTAATATAATAACTTCACCTTTTTTAAATAAAATATAATTAAAAATATTTCTAAACTCTCGTTAACCTTTTTTTTTAGTTATTTGTTTTTATAATAAAAACTTCTATTTACTAAGTTATTAAAATTAAAATAATAATAAGAACTCCTTTTTTATATTTTAAACCTTTTTATTAATTTGCCTCTAAATTAATCAATAAATAAAACTTTAGACAATTAAAACCTTTTGATGGTTATCTTTAAGTACAATTCTAATTTAATAATAAACCTTAAAATCAAACACTTTTCTTAATAAATCGTCCTCGATTAGAAACCTCTCGCTTAGTCCTAAGTTCGTGAGCGTCCGTTTCTTTTATCTGCTTGATTGTGTTGTTTCTTAGCTGATTTATGTTTCTGCTTTAAACTCTTTTCAAAAACAATAAAAAATCCTCGATCCAACGTCGAGCCAATTTTTTACCTATGTAAGTCGATCGCCTTAGGGCATCGCATTCGACCTTTTGATCACTGGACACAAGTCTAGCATCACTTTGCTAGCACCTTCGCCTAAATAATATAATTAACCGCATAAAATATCCAAGGAAAAATTCCATGCATAATAACCATGTTATTGTGCATGGTGCATATCATTTGCATCATAATCGACGCCCTTAAGACAATTCGTTAGACAACTTAGGATAGACTTCCTAGGTTAGTCCCCCTTCAAATTTGATTTTTTTTTAATCAAACTTTAGCCTACCTAATTCTCCACACAAGAGAATTAGATGTTAATCATCTCAAAGAAAGGGACATACAATCCCATACCCCACAAAATACAAACATTTTCAAAAACTGTGGTGGTCTTTCTTGAGATGATGACTCATCTTCTTTTCCTAAACCTTTAAACATCTAGTATCCTTAAATAAGGAACTACAAGTGCTCTAATTCCCTCCTGACAGGATATGTAGGCACAAGATGCGATATCTTGTCGAGCACATTTAGGATTAAAATAATCAATCACCTACCCTTAAACCTTTAGCAAAACAGATAACAGATAATATAAAATTAATCAAGAGGTTCCTGTAGAGTACTACAGATATCTAGGATGCTAACACCTTCCCTAAGTATAACCAACCCCCGAACTTAGAATCTTAAGTGCATTTGCATTGCATTGTGGGTATTCGGTCTTTCTCCCTTCCCTTGGATAAAATCAAAGACGGTGGTGACATTAAAAAATGCGATCCTAGTTAACAAATAACTATGGTATCCAATTTTCACCGCGACAGAAATGGCGACTTCACTGGGGAAAAGTCGTAGGAGGGTTCCCCCTAACTTGATTAATTGTTTTTGTTATATATTTGTTATTTGTTATGTTTGCTTGGGTTACTACTTGTGTGGTGAGACAAAGTCCTACACCCGGACTAGAGTGAAAATTATGATAGGAACGGTGAGACTTCAATGATACTTTGAGGGAGTCGATTCCTGAAAAAGTAAATTGAGACTTCACCACTCAGTCTAGGCCCTCTCGAATAAAATATTTGTCCAACAAGTTCATTCGTGAAGACGGTATGGTTTCGATCTAAAGGCCCTCGGGACTGGGGACCGTAGTTACCTTTAACCCAACTTGGCCTATTAGGGCGTAATTCGGGGACTATGCGGGAGTCTATTTCTGCGATAATTGCTACGCGATACTACACTCAGACGAGATTCTCTTGAGAATATTATTGACTACCAAGTGATCTGGAAAATCGATAATATCCGAAAGATGGATTGTAGACTCTGGGAACTTTGTAGAACCCGTTCGGCAGGTACATTTGAAACCATAGTACACACCTATTGGGATGGTTAGACCTTGACTCCATGCTATGACCTTTCAAACCTAGGACCCTTGTTTGTTTGCTTGCGTGTGCTTTGTGCATGGTGTTTGCATCCTCGCATTGCATTAGCATCATATCATAAAGATTCATGGAACTTAGTATTGTTTATAAACATCATAAGGATACCATGGACTCTAAAATTAAAAAAAAAAAAAAAAAACGTTGAAATACACTTACAAGAGTCATAACCTGGACGATCTAAGGGGATTTGAGACCTTATTGAAGGATAAAGAATGGTTCAAGACCTTATATGGGGAAGCCCTTATTGATAAGGAAATACTATCTACTCTACTCCAGTCCATCACTATTGGTGACAACTCTTGAAGAATATTCTCAAAGGCAAGTCAGCATCATTCAAAATTGAATAATAGTTATAGTATCACATAACTCCTCCTCAGACTTATTTCGAGCCCTGATCTTCGTAAGTTGCAATCAAAAGTATGAGATAATTCTTAAAATACGAAGGATCCAACAATATAGATTCCATCTTATATAAGATATCTGGTTAAGTCTTTAAAGGAAATAGTTTGTTTTCAGTGTTCTGACATTTACTTGTATGAATGGCTTTGCTTCTTTTGCCGATCACAAATTTCAAATTTTAACAGTAATAAAAGTGTAAAATGAAACTAACAAACATAACCATGAGTATTATTATTATTATATTTCAAATTCCAAAATGCATTATATACATACCCGAAACTCTACCAAAAAGGACCTTAGAATTGCAAAGAGCATGCGAGATTTCTGCAGGTTTGCTCAAACGAACCAAGTAGCTATATCCTCATTCCTAAATACACCAGGAATCCAAAGCACGCAAGGAAAAGAATCAAACCCCTTGCATCCATTTCACTGGCAGCACCCACACCACCTTCAGAAATGAGTGTCTAGCTCCATGCAACTGCTGCAGCTGCAGCTTCTTTCTTCAGTGAAAGTTCCATGTCTGCTTCACTGACAAAGAAATGGAAATACCACCTGATTGGGGTAAATGATTATTAGTATGCAGAACATTATCTCTGAAGTGGATTTCCGTCTCTGCCTTTTCTATGCTATAATCGATAAGAACTGATCTCACATTCTGCACTCAACATCAACCTACATGAGAAAAGACAAATAGTAAACCTCACCACAAAAACTCACTTCTCACATTTAACCACCAAATTTTCTGAAATGGTTTCACATTATCCCCCAACTTAAAAACAATATTCAACTTATTTCCAAGGAGTGAGTGTTTAGCAAGTATCACATATCAAAAAGCAAACAGGGTGGAATGTCAATACAACATGCATCATGAGGGTGGTATGCGCATTGGTTGCGACATAAGAAAAAAAAACATTGAGATCCATCAATCCATATATCTATTTGGTTTCCTTTAAAATAGTCTGTACTGAGTAATACAGGAAAATAAAGGCCAATTAAAGCATAAGAAGCTATTTTGTTTTGGTTACATGCAAGATAAACACCGAGATACATCAATCCATATATCTACTATGTGACACAATATAAATAGATTAATCTTGCTTGCAATAATCCATGGAATGTGAAAATGTGTTATAGTAGCATGCTGTGAAGATCTTTTTCTATTTAAACACACATATCATATGTAGCGGCATGTTAGCATGTTGTAAAATAAAATATGGTACTGTTAGTAATACACAGAAAGGACTTGAAATTCTAGTACCAAATGTGTGATGTTAAGTGCGATGTCACAACAACACACTCTGAACAATGGACAATGCAATAACAGCAATAAATCAACACAATGAATTGTTCACCCAGTTCGGTTCCAACTACCTACGTCTGGGGGCTACCAAGCCAGGGATGAATTTCACTACTTGTAGAATTAAATTACAGACTCAACAACCCAGTTGACCATCTCCTAATCTTAATTCCTACTAGTGACTTTCTACCTAAGAAACCACTTAGATATGAGAACACTACTCAATCCCTAAAAACACTTCAGTGATATAATTCAAAGATCACACACTTTGAATAACACTACTTGATTCTGCTTCACAGCTTTGATCAAGAACAACTCAAAACAACAATACCAATTCACACTCAAATAGTTTACAAACACGAAGACTCAATCGACTCACAGTCTTTAGCTTTATTTCTTCGTCCTCCTTTCCTTCAGGAATGATGCGCATTATATAGCTATCTGAATTGGGCTTGGACTCCTTGCAATATTTGATCTGATTTGTTATTTAAAACTGAATCTTCAAAAAAGATTTTCTCACTCAAAATCTTTTTAAATCTTCACCTTTTAAATTTCCTACAAACCTGCATCAAATCTCTATGCAACAGAGAATATCTATCCTAAGATATCCGCAACCAATGAGACTAACAGCTCTCCACAATTCCAGCTAAAACGCAAACCCTAACAACATCACTAAACCTGATGTTATTAATTCTGCAGACCTAATGTCACAACATCGCATGTGACATCAGATATCCAACTTAACCACTTAACACAGCCCAGTATTAAGACTCAACGTTGTGACATCACCCATATGACATCAAACATTGAACAACTTCACTACTTAACACAGCCCAGTGTTAAGACTTAATGTTGCAACATCACCACATTGACTTCAACATTGAACATACTTTGTTTTACCAAAATTCTAGCCAATCCAAGAACTAACAATCTCCCCCTTTGGCTAATTTTGGCTAAAACAATCTCTGCACCTTCAGAGACTTCAGCATCGGAAAAAACTTGAATATTTTTGAAACTTCAAGCAGCAGCATCTTCAATACAAAAAGACTTCACTTCACACAAAACTCTACTGCAGCACCATCTTCAACAGCTACTATTTTCAACAAACAACAATGATGCTCCCCCTCAAAGCAAGAACCAACATACAAGCTGTTCAACAACTCTCCCCCTCAATATCTGCACTTCTGCATCACAACTAGCAGCACTCCTTGTCATTGCAGCACCTCTTGCATCTTGATTTCTCCCCCTTTTTAGCCACAATTGGACAAACCTTAACAAGTAATTCCTATGACACCTTGTACAAAACCATACTTCTTCTGTCAGCAATATCCACCTTTTGAAAATCCAGACATATTCTTCATCCATCCAGTTATGAAGGCTTCACACAATCATGCACAAGATCTGAAGCACACATACAATGCCTTCCACTGAACTCTAAGTCAACTCCTCACACTTAGAATAACACACACCAAGACAAGTGTACAATCTATTCAAGGCCATGAATCAATCTTGTCTTCAGACATCTCCTCAGAAGCATGTGCGCACAAGATTCAAACAATTTGCTTCATATGACTAGAACCATTCAAGGCCACACCAAAACACCAATCAACATCCTAATAACATGCTATCTGACATTATATCCTCATACGAGGCAACCAATCTCCACAAGCTTGATCAGCATGCAATCTTCACAATAAATGCACCTTTGCTGCAAAATCCATAGACAAGTACTCCCCCTGTCATGATTAACAAATGCTCTAGATGGAGATGAACATTTGAGCACATTTTCTGAGTACATGCATTTTGGTACCACTGTCCATTTCTCCAAAGGCTATCATACAATTCATCTTCACCATCCAAGGCAACCTTCTACTTCATCATTCTCCCGTATGACTATGTAGATGCTCCTTAGATATAATGTAAGCACTAAGCTTCAGATCTAGAACAAAGACATCCTTCACCAAGGATACTCTTGACACTCTTGACACCAGGGTATTACATATGCTCCACTACTGGATTTTCTATCAGCAAAATAATCCAAACTCAACACTGTGTCACAAGCTCCACAAGTTCTCAGCTTACTTATAAGCTTTACTGAGATCCAGTCTCTTCAAGAGATCACAATTCCTCTTTCCTTACATCCACCAGTAGTTGTTGAAACTGGTGAAGTCTTCAAAGACAGTAGTCATGCTTTGCCAGAACAAACTACTAAACACATGACCATAATCTTCACCTCTTCTGACCAAAAATGCTAGAGCATCCAACTCCACATGTCCAATCTTAATCATCTTCCAGATATAACCACCAGCAAACATGATGTTATAACATCTTTTGGGACATCAACTTCTCATCACCATTCAAAGGACTCATTGCACAAAGAAGTCCTTTAAGATGTTCCCAATAAAACACAGTCAGAGCAACTTATTCATAAACACCTGAATACCATAAGTTCCCACACCCTCTCTGAACCATATCCTAGCAAACTTAACCATATCCAGAGTATCTATACCAAATTCTTTTTCCAGAACATACTTCCACCATTTTATGAAAAGCACAGGAATGTTATCTAGTATGGCCTTTTGAATTTTCTCAGAAGTTCTAACAACAACGACTTCCTTCATTTGAGAGATATCCTGGACATTATCATCAGACTTATCTCTGATCTTCCTATTTCTGGAAGAGACGAACACTTTACTCCTGGATTTTGTAGTATCATCCACATAGATCTTCTGCTTATTAGTTCTCATCTTTGGAGGTGACTCAATAGCTTTCCTCTTCCTTGATTTCAGTCGTTTAGCAACCCCAGGAACCACTTTTACAATTAATTCATCATCACTCTTCTTTATTTTAAGGCTAGAAGTACCTTTCTTGACTTGAGATGTTTTATCATCAGCTATAACATCTGCATCTTCCAACCTAAGGATTGTCAACTTGTGAAATTTTTCTTCTGAACTATAGAAGTCATTAGTCAGGTTGTCATCTTTCTTGGCCTTGCAAGTATTCAGCTCCCAACACTTCTTAAGGTCACAGGTTTTGATCCTTCCATCAACATTGTTGACTCCTTCATCTTGCTCACATAACTGACTACTCAAGTTGGCTTTTAACACATCATCCAACTTAGGAGTAACAGCACCATAAGTCATTAACCCAAATTGACTTTTCACCATACTTTCACACTTGATGTCACCATCTGATGTTACAACATCAACCTTAACATCACTAGATAAGCTGTCCACTTGAGGTATCCACTGATAGCAATTATCTTTGGATCTTACTCCCTCCTTCACTACCTCATTCTGCTCATCAGCTACCACACATTCATCTTTGGTATAGCTTACCTTGTAACCTTCATCACAAAGTTGACTTATGCTAATTAAATTAGCACTCAACCCTTGAATAAGGAGGACATTATCAAGAGTAAGACCATCATGATTCTTCACTCTTCCAACTCCTGCAACTACACCTTTTTCACCATTGCCAAAAATAACCTCATGTGAGGGACAATGACTGACTTCAACTAACAGAGTTTTGAATCCAATCATATGCTTTGAACATCCACTGTCAAAGTACCATGTATCCTTATCAACCTGTCTATCTGAGGTGTGGGCTAAAAGACATTTCACTTTCTCCTTAGGAACCCAGTGTTTAGCAACTTTGGGTCAGACCTCCTTTAGTTTGGTTTGAGGAGCATATTGTGGATAACCATGCAGTTTAAAACACGAGTACTGCATATGTCCAAACCTTCCACACTAGAAGCATCTAACCCTATCATCTCTGAAGTGGTTATTTCTTCTGCCACTTTGATGATGATATTGTTGGTGCTGCCACCCATAATGATGTCTCCTTCTACCATAGTTGGCTGTCTTCTATGGTGCGGTTGTCTTCTCCTGTACTGAGGATGCTGTCTCCTAGGTTGTCTCCTATGGTGATGAGGCTTCCTTCTTCCATAGTAATGAGGCATAACCTTGTTGTATCCATATCCATATCCATATCCATACCAGTTTCCCTGATGTTGAGACATCTGATGGGACATGTTCTGTTTGAACCTGGCAGCCTTCATGCTCTTGTGATATTGAGGTGGCATATACTGACTAGCTCCCTGAGACTGCACCTTCTTCTGATGATGAGCATTTTTCTTCTCAACATTCTGAGGCTGTGGATGAGTAACCTTCTTAGGTGTAGAATCATGTCTCTTTGTTTGATGCTGAGACATTGGTTGGGACACCTCCTTCTTTGTTCCAGAAGTGCTTGCTTCTGTAGGACTCTTTTCCTCAACCACATATCATATACCTGATTTATCTCCAGCAACTTTCTCTGACTGAAGAATCTTATCAAGAGTGGTTGTACCACTGTTCATCATCCTAACAGATTTTGTCATCTGATCAAGTTGATATTTAACTAGTACAACTTCATTTTCCAGATCAGCTTTTACATTTTCAAGCTGAGCAATCTGTTGCTTATGACACTTGTTTTCTTGACAAATCTCAGCACTTTTTAAACACAGCTCTTGATAAGTAGATGCTAACTCCTCATAAGTTTTTTCTCCATCACTATCATCATCAGAAACAATAATTCATGTTAAGGCTCTAACATGCTTTGCTGACTCACCTTCACTTTCACTATCAGATTCAGACCAGGAAACTGTCATGCCCTTCTTCTGCGTCTTCAAGAATGTGGGACATTCTTTCTTGACATGTCCATAACCTTCACATTCAAAGCACTGAACACCTTTCTCTTGGGCAGTCTTCTCTTCATCCTTCTCTTTTGACTTGCTGATGTCAGAAGAGACGTTCTTGACATTGGACCTGGAGTTATTGTTCATCCTCTTGAACACCTTGTTGAACTGCCTTCCCAACATGGCTATGGCCTGAGATAGATCCTCCTGGGATTCAGCACTGTTCCCTTTCTCTTCTTGATCATTTGAAACCAAGGCTATACTCTTTGGCTTCTTTTCTGGTTCTTCCTCATTCAACCCAAGCTTAAAAGTTTGAAGAGATCCAATGAGCTCATCAACCCTCATCTTACTGATGTCTTGAGCTTCTTCAATTGCAGTCACCTTCATCTTGTACCTCTTAGGAAGGGACCTAAGGATCTTCCTTACTAGCTTTTCTTCTGACATCTTTTCTCCAAGAGCACTGGATGCATTGGACAACTCAAGAATACTCATGTGGAAGTCATGGATAGTCTCATCTTCCTTCATCTTCAGACTTTCAAACTTTGATGTTAGAAGTTGAAGTCTTGACATCTTAACTCTAGATGTTCCTTCATGTGTAGCCTTCAAAATATCCCAAGCTTCCTTAGCAACTTCACAGGTATTGATCAACCTGAATATGTTCTTATCCACTCCATTGAAAATTGTATTTAAAGCTTTGGAATTTCCAAGGGCAAGCTCATCTTCTTCCTTGGTCCATTCTTCTTCAGGCTTCGGCTTTGAGGTGCCTTCTTTATCTTTCCCAGCATCATCTTTCTTACACACAACAGGTGCTTTCCATTCTTTAATAATGGCCTTCCAAGCCCTGCTGTCCAAGGATTTCAAGAAGGTGGTCATCCTTGACTTCCAATAATCATAATTGGAACCATCCAATATAGGGGTGTAGCGAGTGATTTTTGGATGTGGTTGTGAAGCACAATCGCTCTTGGAACTACAACTCGATTCATTTTTTATCCTATTGAAGCTGATGAAGGAAGGGAAATAGATGTCTCCAACTAACCCTGCTTGCATACTGAGGTTAAACAGTCAAAACTGTTAGTTTACAGATGCTACAAAGATTCGGGGTCTCTCTTAGGTTATTTTGTTGAAATATGGTTCGGTCGGTTGATATGGGAGTTTAAGATGTTAGGACAGATATGGGATTTTGGGTTTTTGTTTAGTGTGCTCGCTAAGATTTTTCTTTCAATCTTATGCCTACGTATTCCCGTTTACCGAAACAGGGAAATCAGAGCGTTCGTAGTTCCTCCTATTCTATGGGAGGAAATGGGTGTTTTTGGTGTCTTGTTCAAAGCCCAAGACGTGAAGCTAAAGGTGATATATATCTTGTTCAAAGCCCAAGATGTGAAGCTAAAAAGGTGTTGTCTTTAGAGAGAATTTGTCATCTCTAAAGAGGGTCTGTTTGTCACAACTGTTTATAAAGGAAAATTACTTTAACCGGGATACACGGATCCTAGCAATGCCATAATTTCCTTTATAGGTGGTTTTAACCTGAAGGAGAAGACTTTAACTCAGTGTAGAGCAATGCCATCTTTCCCTAGGAATTTCTCATGCTAAAAGAGGGACAGTGGCGTGGATGTAAAGAATCCAGAGGCTTGCCGCTTACAACGATTAGATGGAAGGAGTTATTGATGTTTGTGTACTGTGAACGAGGCACAACTTTGATGCTAAAAGGTTGATTGGATCAACCAGTGTTTTCTTATACAAAGCCTAAGAGGAGGTTATCACGTATCTCGTACAAAGCCCAAGAGAGAGGCTAAAAGGGTTGACTCAACGAGGGAGTGCTTTTGTATGTGTTTTGTACGAAGCCCAAGACGGAGGCGAAAGGTGTCTGACTCAACAAGAGAGTCTGTTTGTATCTCGTACAAAGCCCGAGATGGAGGCTAAAAGTGTTTTGACTCCACAATAGAGCCTTTGTATCTCATACAAAGCCCGAGATGGAGGCTAAAAGTGTTTTGACTCCACAAGAGAGCCTTTGTATCTCGTACAAAGCCTGAGATAGAGGCTAAAAGTTGTTTGCTTCGCTGGGGAGAATCATTGTACAAAGCCCAAGAGGAGGCTATGGTGACTATTTCAGTTGAGTGACAGGTCCAGTATACTGATTTTGAAAGAGAAAATCAGTTCTTATATGAGCATCACTGTACTCAAGGGTTTGATTTGAGGATCCGGGTTATTCCTGTTCTTTAAGGAAGTGGGAAATCCGAAGGGTCTTGAAACTGTCCGAGTCTACGGGTTTAACGAAGGGGTCACTTGAGAATGTCTTTGAGACTCAAGGGGATTAGACTGTCCAAGTCTAGAGTTTCATCTTTTGTATTATGCTTTGAGAAACAGTAGTAGACTCTTTGAAAGGACTGTTCTATGCAGATGATTAAGTTCTGTTCCTATACCTCTAGGAGGTCGTCGGGACAATTTGTACAAAGCCCAAGAGGAGGCTGGAAGCTTTTAAGAAGCCGATCGGTCCTTGTACGAAGCCCAAGAGGAGGCTATCATTCCCGGAGGAAGAGATCATTATACGAAGCCTAAAAGGAGGCTGTGAAGACTTCTAAGAAGCCGACGGGTCCTTGTACTAAGCCCAAGAGGAGGCGGGGGTTGCTTTTAGGAAGCCTATGGGTCCTTGTACGATGCCCAAGAGGAGGCCGATGCTTTTAAGAAGCTGATGGGTCCTCAAACCCCGAGAAATTCAAGACAGGCTATTCACGAGGAATAGATCAAGCCAGGAAAGTTCGAGAATTTGGAAGAAACTCAAAGATGCCATTCACGGAGAATACATTCATCTTTGGGAGTAGAGTTTCTTGACAATTCCTAATGAGGACAGCCGAAGAGAAGACTGTATCTGGTGATCCTATTGGGGATCTAGTTTTGTCTATTTCTAAGGGTGACAGTCTGAGAAAGGGTTCAAAAAGAATCTGCCTTTCACATCTCCATATTGTTTAACCCCAAGAGGAGGGAAAACTGTGTCTGGTAATCCTATGGGGATCTAGTTTTGACTGTAAGTTCAGAGTGACCAACAGGGCTTTACCTAGTGCTAGACGTAGTTGTCGAGGAAACTCGAAATATCTATACTATTATTACACAGTTGATATGAGTTTATTAAAGAAGACTTACAGTGAAACAACCCCATAATACAGTTATATGTATATGAAAGCAGTAAATGAAAGCGTATAAACACTTACTCGGTTGTAGAGCTTCCATGGTGTTTGGTTAGTTGTTCAACAAAGAAAGATTGAAAACAATAGTATATTCAAAATCAAAGGAGAAAGTGCTTTGAAAAAGAAAGATTTGGGGCTTACAGCTCAAGGAGAGGCCCAGGGTTTTATCAGTGATTGTACTGTTGTTTTTGTACAGAGGGACTTATACAAGTGACTGAGGCCCAAAAGGGTTTTCTGTACAAAGGGATGGGTCTTACACTCTCTCAAGAGGCCCAAAGAGTTTTAAGAAAAGAAATGGGTCTTACTACTCGAGGGTAGGCCCAGATGATTTTCAGTTTGAAAATGGCGATCGCGCCGAGATTTAACGCGGAGGAACTTATACAATAAGTGAGGCCCAAAAGGTTTTGGTTAAAAGGGGATTGGGTCTTACACTCTATTAGAGGCCCAAGAGTTTTGAATGGGTCTTATAGCTCAAGGAGAGACCCAGATGGTTAATTTTAAACTGGCGCCGATCGCGTCGTTTATTTGAAAATGTACAGAGGGACTTATACAACGAACGAGGCCCAAAAGGTTTTCTGTACAAAAGGATGGGTCTTACACTCTCTCAAGAGGCCCAAGAGTTTTGAAAATGATTTATGAGGGTTGAATTAATCTAAAAACCCTAATTTGTTTTTCAAAAATGTATTTAATTGAATAAAAATTCAATTAAAATGATCAAAATTGTTTTACATATGGAAAACAAATTGTGATTTTGGATTAATGCTTCAAAAATTAAGTATTGACCTACAAAATAATTAGAAGGCATTAAAAGTTGCAAAATCAAGGTGGAAAAAATATTTAAAATGTCAAAAATAATTAAAATATTAATTCTTTACAAAAATATCAATTATATAAAATAAATAATTTTTTTGGGATTTTTTGGGAAAATCAAATATTTTAATATTTTTGTGAATTATTGCAAAAAGAATCAACTCAAAATCATTAAAACTCAGAGAGAAATTAATTTTGGAATCAATTAAATAAAATCACAAAATTCAAATATTCAAATATTCAAAAAATGGCGCCAAGAACACACCAAGAACACGCGCGTGTTCTGGGTTTGGCTGATTTACATTTTCTCCTCAATCTCACTGAATACTTGATTATATCATGCAATCCACATATCATTATGCTCGTCTCAACCTCACGATCATGTCTATGTTAATTAATTTCATTTAAATTAAACATATAACAAGAAATCACGAAAAATCCTCAAGAACCCTAGATTTTGCATGAAGGTTCAGAAATTCCACACACGATTCAAACAATGCAATTTATTGAGGGAAAACAATCCATGCATGATTAAGAACATATGGCCAAATTATTGTGCAGCAAAAATTGCATGGATCATAGAGTTAGAAGAGCTCACGCTTACCACTTGTAGCTGGTGATCGTGTTTTGTGTTGGAGGTGTTACATCTAGGTTCCAATGATGTGGATAGCTTCCCTAGGTGCCAAGTGATGTGTCTGAATGCTTGGAATAGATTGAAATGGTTTGGAGTTGAAGATGGCACCTCAACTGCAAAACTGTCAAAACCTTGAGCAATTGACTAGTGATTTTGTGAAATCAGTGTTACAGATGTTATGTGAGTGTTTGGGTCACTTCTATATGATGTATGTGAGGTGTGTGAGTGATTGGTTTGATTGGAAAAGCTCTCAAACTCAAAACCCGATAGTGACTTGCCTTAGAAGGCAAAATTGGAGTGAAAGAAGAGATTTTGAGGAAAGCATCTGTTTGATGGCTTTGGTGTACTCAAACTGATCACAATTGAGCTCTATTTATAGTAGAGCAAGTTTGTTTTGCAAGGAATAGTGAATGACAACTGCAGAATAGGTTTGACCAATGTTGGCAAATGAAAATCCAAGTCTCCTCTAGCCATTGACTAGAGGTTAGGGCACAGGATGCTGGTTCCCTTGGTCTTGGATAAGTCTTGACTGAATTCAGTTGCAAATGGCTCAGTCCATGCCACCTTGATGCTTCCATTGAATGCTCAAATCCAAAATTGGAGTCTTGTCCCTATTTTGGCAATTCTAGGTTTAACATGATATTTCTTGTTCCAAAGACTTTGGAGGCTTGGCTCAGTGATTGTCCCCTTGAGATTCAATCCTCAGATGTGTCCAAGTGGATAGGAGCATTTGGATTTGGCTGATTTTGGTAAATCAAGCAAAAATGCAAATTCTGCCTTGCCTTGACAGATTTCAACAAGGCAACTTGCCAATGTCATAACTCATAGCCCGAATGGAATTTGGTAATGTTCTTGGCCATTTTGGAAAGCCCTTACATGATACAACAACTGTTTGAACATGTTTGGTTTTGATATCTCTTGAATCCAAGTGAAAAATCCCCCTACATTTGGAAAAAAGTGAGGCCAATTCTGACTTAGTGAAATTTTCACCAAGTGTTGGAACAAAGTGACTTTTCTTGATTTTGATCACTCCATAACTCAAAATCTATGAGGAATTTGGACATGTCAGTATGAAGCTTTTGTAGAGGGCAATGAGATCTACAAATCAAGCTTTGAATGGGGCACAATGGCCTTGTGGTTTAGGAGTTATGGTCCTCCAAAGTTGGCACATTAGTGTCACTTTTTCCATAACTTAGAAATTTTTCTAAGTTTTTATGGTTACCCCTTTTACAAGTTATCCCACTTTCTTTGATTTTTCTTGATGAATGATTATTAAAATCATACATTAACATCATTTTAGGGTTAAAATACCATTTTGGTGAAAAATCTCAAAAAGTCAAAGTTGACTTTTGTGCACAGTTGACTTTTTATCAGATGAATTCCAAACTGTGCAATTCTTCAGGAAATCATGTCCTTGACCTAAATCAAACTTGATGGACATGTTCCATGGGTGTCATAGGGTATATTGATTCATGTCCTAGGGATTGGGAGCATGTCCTGGCCAAAAGTCAAAGTTACAGTTGACTTTTCCCTTAAAACCCTAACTGTGGTGCAGATGAAATTGAGACTTATTGCTCAAGTTTCTTGGATCAATCCATTGTTGCAAATGGATCAATGTAGTATGTTGGAGACCCTCAAATCATTCCTTGAGGTCTTGGCTCATGATTTGTCCCAAAAGTCAACTTGGGGGTGAATTAGGTCAAGAAACCCTAATTCCTGATTCTTGATGTATGCATCCCCTGAGGCAAAATTGACTTGATGATTGGGTTCATGAGGTTCCATGGAGTATATTATGTTGTGTTTTGGATCCTTGTCTCATGCCCAGAGGAAAATTTCCCTTTGGAGGCCCTGATCGACCAAAACCCTAATTTGGTGACACTGGCGATCTTGAGACTTGATCCACCTAGAAGGGAGCAGCCTTGTGCTTGATCCTTGAAGTGAGAGTCTTTTTGATCCATTGTAGATACTTGAGAGGTTAGACAAGTTGAAGATCATGTCATTCCTTGATTGATCCTTTGCCTAAAAGCTCTGAGAGGGCTTAAAACCCTAAGTCTGATTGTAGTGGATGCTCACCCATCTTTGGGGAGACTGATGAAGTATGATGGTACATCCATATTGTGATGATGAGTTTCACAATGATGGGAGATCTTAGTGGTCAAATTTTGGGGTATGACAAGGGGGTCTGTTGACAAATCCTCCAACTTCTTTGTCCATCTTTACACCAGAAAGTAACTTCCCTAGATCTCACCCAGAGACAGACAGGATGCCTGCTCTGATACCGATTGAAATTCTGGTACCAGATGTGTGATGTTAAGTGCGATGTCACAACAACACACTCTGAACAATGGACAATGCAATAACAACAATAAATCAACACAATGAATTGTTCACCCAGTTCGGTTCAAACTACCTACGTCTGGGGGCTACCAAGCCAGGGATGAATTTCACTACTTGTAGAATTAAATTACAGACTCAACAACCCAGTTGACCATCTCCTAATCTTAATTCCTACTAGTGACTTTCTACCTAAGAAACCACTTAGATATGAGAACACTACTCAATCCCTAAAAACACTTCAGTGATATAATTCAAAGATCACACACTTTGAATAACACTACTTGATTCTGCTTCACAGCTTTGATCAAGAACAACTCAAAACAACAATACCAATTCACACTCAAATAGTTTACAAACACGAAGACTCAATCGACTCACAGTCTTTAGCTTTATTTCTTCGTCCTCCTTTCCTTCAGGAATGATGCGCATTATATAGCTATCTGAATTGGGCTTGGACTCCTTGCAATATTTGATCTGATTTGTTATTTAAAACTGAATCTTCAAAACAGATTTTCTCACTCAAAATCTTTTTAAATCTTCACCTTTTAAATTTCCTACAAACCTGCATCAAATCTCTATGCAACACAGAATATCTATCCCAAGATATCCGCAACCAATGAGACTAACAGCTCTCCACAATTCCATCTAAAACGCAAACCCTAACAACATCACTAAACCTGATGTTATTAATTCTGCAGACCTGATGTCACAACATCGCATGTGACATCAGATATCCAACTTAACCACTTAACACAGCCCAGTGTTAAGACTCAACATTGTGACATCACCCATATGACATCAAACATTGAACAACTTCACTACTTAACACAACCCAGTGTTAAGACTCAATGTTGCAACATCACCACCTTGACTTCAACATTGAACATACTTTGTTTTACCAAAATTCTAGCCAATCCAAGAATTAACAGGACTTAAGTTTACCCATAGTTCCATTCAGCACAAGCGTATGGACCGATCCGGAGATGCACGTATCGACCAGCTTCAGCCACTGTCTTCACAAATTTCACCAAATCCCTGCTACCATCAAAATCATACTGCAAAAGATCCATTTCATTTCAATGAATGCTAATAGTCTTTCCGAGTTCAATCTATGTTTTTCATTTCAATGAATCGCTGATATAAAAGTAAGGATCGGGAGATAAACCTTAAGAAGTAAAAATAGGCAAACAACACTGCTGTACTGGATTTTGAAATCGTTAGCCTGTCCTTGAAGTCGCAAGAATGACATGTGTAAGTCAACACTGTATCGTCCTCTGCACAATAAAGCAAATTTCTATTATTACATATTAATGTTTTTCTTGAAAGAACGTAATACAGAAGAAGCGTGCAAGATAGTGATAAGTTCAAATAGTTGAATGATACATGTTGTGCAATTAAAGATCTTTTTAAATGTCAGCCATAGACATTATTTGATCACAGAAAACCTTGTACCAAAATAATTTTCCAAATGTCATTTACTTATAATTTGTTATAAGATGATAATAGCCTGTTGCACTTCTAATAGCTCTTTGGATGGACTCTCATCTGCTTTGGTAGCTCCTATGATAATCAAGATGTCATCATTCACCGAATGCCCTGTATCCATATAGGTAAACGACATACTTAGCTACGCCTAAGGCCGTGCAAAAATGAGCATTCGAAAAAGGCATTGTAGTGTAGTATTTCGTACCAAAAGCATAGTTCTCTTTGATCATTCGAAGAACTGCGAGAATGAGCAGGCGAGCTTCAACCTATTGATACAAGAGGTTTGATGACAAAAAGTAAGAGTTAATACTTCATTAAGATCAAATATTGCTTGCAAGCTATTGTTTTATTTTCTAAATTTAAGAGATGTGACAAAAACCAAGAGAAGATATGGAAACAATGTTGTCAACAAAAATTGCAGCTTTGAACCATGCTTGAGACAGATTTATCCCAAATAATAGCAGAGGAATTTATTCACACCTTTGTGAGCCCTTGAACATTAATTGCTAAGATGCCGGCTACTCTCTTTAGAAGATGTGCCGCAATTGTTTGAAGAAGTAAAGTCTGAGGTCTCTCTATTTCAGGTTTGTTGTTGTAAGAAAATTCACATTCGTACTCTCTGCTGTCTTGTATTACTCCTTGACACCACTCCTCAATCAGCTCCTCCAGATAGTAGTCATTGGGTTTGTACCTAAAATATAACCCATACACACTATTTAGTTAAAAACTAAAGCAATGTCTGTGTCAAAGGATATTCTGGCCATTGTTTTTTATATAGACTGATGTTCTGTGTATACATATAAATTGAAACCAATAACGGTATACACGATATTTGTCACGTATACATCGAAAATATAATTAGTCCAAGTTAATTATAGAGCATAAAAGCTAACATACCTTGCCTTCCGCATATCCTGATATATGGCCAGCCACTGTTGCACGTCACGTAAGGATCCATATTTGCTCCGTGCCCTTAGAAGTGTATTATATGTCACCTGAAAAATGATAACCACGTCCCTGAAGTAACAAAGATAGGATACATTTGAAAGATGGGATACAACACTCTTTGATCAAAAGTTAGATGGCTTTGCAACTGTTAACCTGATCAAAATTTGTATGTAACGGTAGTGGTCCAGTATAATTTTTCAGTACTCCCCAAGATTTCTCCACAAGACCCCACCAACTCAAGCAGCATGAGCGAGAAATTTAAGGTTTGATATCCTTCACTAATATAAAGAAAAAAACATGACCACTTCTTTTAGCCTTCAATTTTTCCTGTTTCTTGCTTATGCTTTGTTTCAATCTCCAATTTTAGGTTTCTTTATCGACGATAATAACTACTTCTAGCCTTAAATTTTTTCTTTCTAAATATATTATTCTACATCAAATTAGTTAAGCTTGTGAGTTGTGATAGCAAAATTGTAATATGGTATTGCAAAATAGATAGGTAAATTACCTATTTTGAGCAGTCTAAAAATCTGGAGGTTGCTTTGTTTCATAGACCCAACTGGGAGCAAATATTGCAGCAGAGGCTTCATTCTTTCTTATTACATCAAGAGAAACATTTACCTGAGACATTCATAACAGATTAAAGAAATTAATAGAAAAAACAAACATTGAGACAAATACCAAAAAAGGGAAATTAACAATCTACATGGATCAACTGTCGTCATAATGTTCTATCCAGAACTATACTTCTCTCCAAATTGTTAATCTCTAAATCTTTCTTAATAACTTTTCTAGTTATTCTTAAAGGAACATCGACTATGAAAAAGTTGGGATAGCTGACACATAACTCTATTGCTAATACAGTAAAAATATATCTATATATGCAGACAACCTACATTCCATTGTCCACCGCCATACGTGTTCCTTCCGAATACATCAATTCCCATGTAAACGTTGAAATTTCGATCACCCGCCACAGCAGCAGAGATATTTGGATAGCTTTCCTATATGATTACATAACAAAACTAAGAAAAATGATAAGCGATTAAGCACCATCATTGTGGAAGGAAAATAAGCAATACCTTACAATTTCCGGAGCAAAATCAATTTCATGGTTTCCAACAGTCCATATCCAGGGTTGATAAGCAACACTCCTCTCTGCAAACCTTCCCCAAGTATCCCACCTAACATTGTCATGATTCGGGTAGTTATCCGCATAAGAAATATCTCCAACAAACAACACTGGCAGTTACATCATGATTGAGATTCAATGAACCATAACTTATAATATCATGGAGTACATTGCTCCATGAAAGTTGGGAACGGTAAGCAATTCGAAATTCTTTTTAATGACTTCAGCTCAGCACTTTCGATACCACACTTGCACCAACTGTTGTGCAGAAAATTTGACATTGTTCTTCTCCCTTTTGTATATTATAATAAATAAAAAATAATTGTATCCTTCTCGTTAAATAATATACTAACCTGTTTCAAGGGGAACGGGTAAAATCAATTCAAACACAGCAGTAACATTGTCTCGAGGCATAACCATTTTAACATTCTCCGGCAACTCTACTTTTCCAGTGATATCAGCAGTCCTCAAGTAAAATTGTGGTCTATAGTTAGAAAAGAAAGCAGTGTGTCGACCACCCTCATCCTTTGTGAGCACGTATATCTCTGCCTCAATTTTCTTGGAAGTTTTTACAGAACCAGGTTTAGCAATGACCTTATAAAAACAATACAGAGTTAGTAAATTGGTTATGCATGGAGACAAAGTTAGTTAAAAAAATCAGATAACTCCAACAGAGGGATGCAGGATCTGACCGACAGACATTTGACTCCTTATCTAGTTAGTTGTGTATTTCTCAAAAAAGAAGAATAATCAAGTAAGGAATTCCCTGTCAAAATTTTAAGAATTATATTAGACCAACATAAGAAAAACAGGTGAAAGTTATAAAAGAAACAAAAACTAATCACATATCGAGTTAAATGTCTGGTTTGATCTCTCATATGAAGAAAAACCAGAAGGCGGGAGCCAAGTTGGAATTGAAAAATCTGGAGGAGGTGAAACTTGTGCTCTTGAAATAGTTGTTAATCATAGCAAAATCAAGTTCATCGGATGAAGAATTGAGACAACTGGAGGAGTCACAAGATATTAGTTTATTTCCCCCTAAACTGACTCAAAAGCCAAACCACCACCTTAAACGCGAAAACTACTACCAGCCCTCTGACGCCAAAATGTGAAAACTTGCAGGAAATCCCAACCCAGATCAGCTTCAAACGTTATATACTTACTGACTCATTCCTCCAATATAACCCGGTAAACCCAGGATACGAAACTCCTAAATGCGGTGCAAAATGGAAGCGATTGCAACTCATTCATACAACACAATCTAGAGAATCTCCAAACTCCAATCCAACGGATTTTAATACCCCGAACCTGCAACACAATCTTGACGTATGATGTGCAAAGCACTTTGTAAAACAAATAATAGTTTAAATAAGTTGCAAGTTACATGAAACCATCACGTAGACCCACAAGAAAAACTCGATGCTCGTACAAGTCATTGCAAGTTATAGCCACTGCCTGAAGACCTTCGTCGCGTATTCAATCAAGAACCTGCACAACAAAGACAGTTTAAACAAAGTGAAAGACATTACTTATTATGCAGAAATGAAAGACATTACCTATTATGCAGGTTAATGCGTTTAATCCCAGCTACAGCTTTCTGAAAACACACCAAACACACCAACAACAGTTATTACAAAGCATTTCCAAAAAAAATCTACAATTTCATCCCTTATAACACATAATTTAACTAACCACATAGCAAGAACATTTTCACAAACACTTGGCATGCATATCTTGTCATAGTTCCTTATAGCAAAATGAAAGTTACTTTGACGTTGAAGGAGTTTACCATCTTCACAACCTATCAAATTAGGTTTCAAGTAGACATACACAATTGTGATGAATACAATGGGAAACCAGAAAAGGGAAAGAAAATAAAGAATCTAAAACAATACCTGCTTTTTGGGTTGTCTCGCAATGTCTCGGGCTGTCTCGCAATGTCTCGTGTCGACAGCCAAACACTGTAACAAAATAGAGAATCTAAAACAAAAGTAAAGGAGAAGAATGAGAATCAAAACCAAAAGAAAAAAGGGAATATGGGTTTGTGCTCGCCGGAAAATCGCCCAGAATAAGTCACTAAAGAACATCACTTGCGAAAATCAGTTGCTCCTTCATCTCCTTCAAATCAGTTGCCCAAATTCTAAAACAATGTATTCAGATTCTTGATTGATTCATTGATCTTGTTGATTTTCGCAAAAGATCGAGCAATGAAAGATGTTGGAATACCAACAAAAACTGAGTGTTGTAGTTGAGAGACAGAGAGTTATGAACATTTCTTTAAAAAAAATGAGTAGTTTTGAAAAAAAAAAATGGAAGTGATAAGCATGGAGCCTTGGAAACAACAATGTTCAGTCATATCTTTTCTAAATTGCAGGGGTATGGGAGCTGTACCGTATTACACCAAAAGCAAACTTTAGTTCTGATGTTTGCAACTATTAATTTACTTTTTGGCACAAAAGTGGGTTATTTAGTGCAAAAAGTGTAGTTATATTGCAATGAAGCTAAAATTTAGTTGGATTTAGTTAGAATTAGACATTAATTGCCCCTAATTGTGTGTCCTGGTAGCATAAAAACAAAGGCTAATGTGGGTTTATCCAGAACCATGTAAGTTCCTATATTATAGATTATCTTTTAATTGTTGGCCATTTAATTTTCAAACTTTAGTCTCCTATTTTGTTTAAAATATAATAAATGATTAACATAATAAATTGCATGGATAGTAAAAGCAAAAGATTTAACTTATTATTGAATTTTATTTTGTTTTTAGAATTTTGATTTGTCTATATATGAGACCGGGATCTTTACCTCTTTGTAGATATCAGGTATAAATTAAATATCATTTATTTCAATTTTAAATACATTTTTTTAATTTTTATTTTAAAATATTACATTTTTTCAATTATTTATTTGGATAGAGTTTTAACTTTAATTATTCTATTTCATATCATCAAATTAGCTTTGTATCACAATTACTACATATCTTATAAAATCTACTGTGTATGAATATATATATATATATATATATATATATATATATATATATATATATATATATCACATATTTTATCTCATGGATCATTTAAATTAAAGTCAAAATTAAGAAAAAAAATTACGTTAATATTTTTTCGTGTCTGTGCATTAAAAATAACAGATAGACGGGCGATTCTAATGAACAATAAAAAAGATTAGGAGTGAAAATATTTGTACTGAAGTGCATCTCCGAACATATTTTTTTAAGCAAAATATGAATGTCTCACTTGCAACGCTTTTGTTTGTGTTATTTTTAGTGCACCTTAATATACATTTTTGACATAATAAGGACATTTTCAAGTTTTAAAAGGTGTGAGGCGCACCCTTAAAAATTGAAAGAGCATTTCCCTAACATTTTAAATGTGTTAGGCTCCAGTTTTGCAAAAATTAACTTGACCAAAACTATTTTTGTTCCTACCGATATTCAAATATTTTATCTCATTCCCCAACAATTATTCTTCTACCCCTACAATTCATTTAATTTGACTAAAATACCTTTAAATAAATAATTATGTTTAGAAAGAAAATAAAAAAAATTACATCCTAGATAGCTTACAATAAGTTATCCATGGAATCTAAAATAAAGTGAGTTTATGTAACACAAGAAAACTGTGGTCTAAAGTGATCAACCGGTGGCTAAAGCCAACTACACCCCTATTAGCAATACTTTTAAACCATTGTCTAAGTAACAAATTTGAACAAGAAAACATTAACTAAGTTGTTCGAGGAGCATAAAACAGAAAAAGTTTAGACAACACAAGAAAACTGTGACGTAAAGTGAACAACCTTAAATCCTTCATCAATTTAGGCAATGCATTTTAACAAACTATACGACTTTTAGCCACGATTTTAAACCGTTGCCTAAAGTCTATAATTTTGACAAAAAATTAAACCACCTAAACACTTTAATTAAGTTGTCGGGTGAGTAGTTTGAAAACTATCAAATTACTTTAATTAAGTTATTCGGTGAGCACTTTGAAAACTATCAGAACACTTTAATTAAGTTATTCGGTACTTTGAAGAGGTAGGTTTTGTTGTCGATAGTTCTGGGTTTTTTTTCTCGACGTTTGGTGCACTCTCCACATTGGGTTGTTTAGCATTGGTTAAAGTTTCAATAATCATGGGTTGTTGGTGAGCATCTTGAGTTGGTTGAGGGATTTAAGAAGGAGTTGGTTTCTTAGGCTCTTCGTGCTCGAAGGTATCTCCTAGAGAAGTTTCATCCATATCCATTTTACTTTCTGCCTCTTCCGCAAATGTTGAAGAAGTTGATTCAGATGGTGGGGCTTTCTCGCTCGAGTGGTGAGAGATGTTGTCATTAACTTCTTTAGATTTGTCGACTTCTTCGACAATGTCCGCAGCAGGAGCAGGATGATTTGTTGGTGAGCTGGTAGTTTGAGACTTTATTTGAGTGAAGGTCGGCACAGGTTTGGCCGACGGTTTGCCCTGCAAAATTCAATTGTTAGTACTTAAAAAAAGTTGTGAAAAGGATAAAGAATAGTTGACTTACTTTTAAAGCGTCTGCATCGGAGCTTGAGTTAGCGCTCTCATTAGAGGCCAATTTCCTTGCCATGATTATCATCTTCACAGCTTTCCCTAAGGGAGCTTTCTTCCTCTTCTTCGCTTTTGGGGTAGGAGCCACTCTAGGACTAGCTGGGATTTTCTTTGTACCAGCACCAATGCCTCATGGTTTTTTCTTTTGTAGGGGGGTTCAGGAGATGGGTCTTTGACATGGATTGGCTCAGGAATTGTCTAAACAGATTCACTCTTTGCATTGGCATCATCAACCTGCATAATAATAAGAATAAAGAGAGTTTAAGTAAAAGATGTTTAAGTCCAATATGTTGAGTAGTCTGAAGCTTAACATCATAATTTAAATCTTACATGTGCAGGTTTGGAGGAGGTTTCCTTGACCTTCGATTGCTTGAGTGCTACTTTAGCATTAGCAGCATCTCTGGTCCTCTTTTTGTGTTCGACAACTGTGAACAAGTAAAATCAAATGTGAGTACAAAGAAAGAAGATTATAGGGTTGGAAAATATGGTGAAAATATATTTTTCTTTCCTCACCCTCATGTAAGGGAGTTTCGACCCTGACATGATTTATGTCTACATGAAGGTGGCATTTAAACTGTATATGTCATGCTTAGTCAGAGTCACACGGTGAGCAAGTTTCATGCATTTGTTCTTATGTACCTTCAAAAATTCTCCACTAACAAACCACCGTGAAAACAGAGGGGAGAAAGCTAGAGCAATTCGCTGGTGGTCAAAGGGGGAAATTTATTAGGGTAATAATTTAGAGCAAATATGTACTTGTCTTTCACGTAGTCAGGAATGCGTAAGTTGGGAAACTTCACCTACATTTTTTCTTCCAGAGTGACAACTACTTCATAGATCGTCCGACTAAGGTCGTTTGGGTCATACACAATTTAAAAGTATTTCTGGAAGGCTTGGATCTCTTTGATGTGTTTAGTTATACCTTTGTTGAATTTTTGCTAAGCGTCATTTATGTGTTGACTTATTGTTACAACATCCATAAACTCTTTGGCATAGTAGTCCTTCCACCAAGTATCAAAATCTTGGGTGCAGTAGTAGGACAGTTGAAAAGCGAATGGAGTAAGAATGGGGCGGTCAGCAGCATATCGATATATCTGTTGAAGGTAATCGTCTTCAGAATAGTGGATGGTACTAAGGAACAACTCGCTCTTTCGTTTGAAGAATGGTCAAGGCACAGTCTGGCTGACTCCAAACTGACGCGACACCAAGTTGGGTTGATAACTGAGGATCTTCACATGGTCTTTGGAAGTCCCAAGTTTGGTATAAAGAAGTTTGGGAGTCAAGAAGGCTTCCCATATCCTCTTCGATTCATTTTCCTGTTCGCCGGTGGCTGGGAACTTATGAGTGAACCATTCAGGTCTATGAGTTCTTTTAAAAAAGGGAGCCATTGTCGCATTAAAATGATAACGTTTGGCGAACATCAGGAAGTACGCGAAGAATGCCTCTTGAGTTGACCTATTCTTATCAGTCGGGGTCAGAAGGTTCAATCGAGCACCTTCAGTGCGTCTGCCACTAATGGTTGCATTGCTGTCATCAAGTTTTTTTACATCCAGAGAAATTTTGAATGTGGCATTGAGCCATAGTTGAAGTAACCAAAATGGTCCAAATAACAATAAACCGTCTTTGGGTTTGATGTTCCTTAAAGTTTCAATAGCTTCCCTTAGGGATTCATAAAGGGATCCTAGGATTAATTTGCTAAGGCAAATATCTTTACCCTCGTGCAGCTGATTGACAAGAGTTAAATATCTCTTCCCCACCTTTAAGGACCTATAAATAAAAATACATTTGGATAGCCACAATGCAAGGAACACAATGTGTTCTTCGGCGGTAACTTCAATGGTGCCAAAAACGTGGTAGTCTTCGATGTACTTGCTGAAGCTGGCACGGTTGGTGTCGAAATCAATGGTGTCCTCGCCACTTTCGTTAGGATCGAAATTGTTACCAGTCGGGCGAAGGCCAGTAATGGCCGCCACGTCGAAGAGCACGGGCATCAACAATCCATAGGAAAGTTGGAAGGTATTAGTGGTGTTTTCCCAAAAATATAGGGACGCGACCAACATATTTTAAAAATAGGTTGGACCAGTTATGGACAATTGTATCAAGTCAAAAATACCCCTCTCTTTCCAAATATCACTCATTTTGGCCTCTATTTTGTTCAGCCAAAGGATGTAATCCTCAGGCTTTTTGGTAGGGAGAGTTGAACGAAAGACATGTAGAGTTGTAGTCATGTACTCTAGGTTCATATGTCCTTTAACACTAACTATGGGTTTTGTTTTATGAAAAGTGGGGAAAAATACCTAAGTTTAGAAAGGACTTCAGAAGGATCATGCATAGGACCCATAAGAGCATAGGTATTTTCAAAGATAGTATAAGGAATAATTACCTAGAACAAATGCGCAGTTTTCCCTCATAGTTGGGAGGCTCCAGAACGTATTCTCGGGTGCCAATCACAGTGGCAGGGGGAAGCATGTTGGCCATGGGGAGAAGACCTTTGGTAGCTTTGGTGTTCTTGGTTGTGGAAGCCATTGTTGTGAGTTTGGAAGTTCTGGTAGCTTTGGAAGAAGAAAAATTTTCAGAGTAGAAGCGCCGGAGACAACAGAGGAAAAGGGAAGAAAAGTGAAGGAAATGATATTTATAGTGAAGAAGAAAAAGAATCTTCAGTCCTTACATTTGGCAAATGGTGTGAAGTAGGTGACACATGTCATCTCCTTAGAGGGAGGATCAGAACGATTTGATGCACGTAACCACGCCACCCTACGAAGGCGGAGCCATGATGAAGAAAGTTATGGGGGAGTGGGAGACACATGTTTTCAAGGTGACGATTGAGAGAAATGTCATGATGATCATGACGTCAACCCACTAACTGAATAGTGACTAAGAAGGTAAAAAAATGCCCTCATCTCCTAGTTCGTCGAAAAAGGCCTTTTGAAGGGGCAATTTATTTGCTGGGATTTTTCGACAAGGGGAAAACCTCAACATAGGACAAATCTAAAGGTACATGAACCATTGATGACATGTACGTAGTTGAAGTCTCAGATTGAAGGAACCTGAGACTTAGTATTTTTTGGGAATGTTTGGAAATACTTAGACAGTAATGTTCTTGACAGCATCAAGTGCATCGAAGAAGCGGTTATTTGGGCGTGCAAATATCACATTCAAATACAGATAACTACTTTTGAGTTCCATTATGAAGGACAGGTGGAGATAATGCAATAGTGGAGTGCATGCAAAGTTCTACGTGGCGAAAGATGAAAATGTGAATGTTGGAAGTAATTATTTTGTACTAGTATAAATAGGAATTTCATTTGTAGAATTCGGGGTGTTCATTTCATTATAAAATCTTACTTACACTCGAAGTACCAACTTGAAACACCACTTTTATTTCAATGCAAAGTCTTTAAATTCAATTTACTATTATTGCCCAATTACTTTCATCTTTACTCAATTGCATTGCCTTTTTACTTTTGGTTTTTACAATAGTTTTTACTTTCAATACTGTCGAAATCTATATCGTTACAACCTTTTTTATTACTAGTTCAACCAAGTCGAAATTAAGTTTTCTCAAGTGAAAACTTTAAAACTTAGTTTTAGCACTATGTCTTAGGATTCCCTAGTAGATTTTGCAAGTAACCTTTATTAAAGAGACTAACAGTTATTTACTAATTTTCAGTGTAAATAGGGTGTTACCTTGGTGACAGGTAACCCTGTCATACCCCAAATTTTGACCACCAAGATTTCCCATCATTGTGAGAATCATCACCACAATATGGATGAACGTTCTTGCCTCATCAATCTCCTCAAAGATTGTCGAGCATTCACTACAATCAAGAATTAGGGTTTTTAAGCCCTCTCAGAGCACTTAGACAAAATATCAATCAAGAAATGACATGATCTTCAACTTATCTAACCTCTTAAAACACCCATGAAGGATCAAGAGGTCTCCCACATCAAGAATCAAGCATAAGAATGCAACATTTCAAGTTGATCAAGCCTCAAGTTCATCTGATACAAAGTCAACTAGCACAGAAAGTCAAAGTTTGACTTTTGGTCAACTATGAGCTTCACAAGCCATTACTCAAGAAAATATGATGGATGCTTGCATTTGACCAAATTTAAATCAAGAAATCATGCAAAGTTGCAAAATTGATCAAATTGAAGGAAACTTAGAAATTTTTTCTAAGTTAAAATCATGTTCAAATACACAACTTCTCAAGGTTGTAACTATTGATCCAAGCATCCATTGATTTTGCTTAAGGGCTACTTTTAAAGAGGGTATTTGATACTTCAACATTATAGAAGGAATCAACTCAAAATATCATAAGGATTGAAAGATATAAGTGATCGAAGTTTGGAATTCTTAATGTCAGATGTTCCGACATTTTGTAGGACATCATTAAACATTTTTCCAGCAAGAAAGTCCCAACTTTAAGGACGTTTTTCTCTATGATTTAAGTTGATTCGAGAAAAACCTTGGACATCAAAGTTGAAGTACGTCATCCCAACTTTTCGAAAAGTCCTAGAACGTCCATTTATCATACTCGAGCAGGAATATATGATTTTTTGCAAAAGGCATTGATAAAACATATTTTCAAGACAGATTTTAGGACATATTTGATTACACAAGTTCAAGGCCATTTTTGATTACTTTGCAAGTATTATCTTCAAACCAAATGAACATCAAAGTTGAAGTATGATATATGGGCTTTCCAAAAAGTACAAGAACTCCCATTAATTCAACTTGAGCAAGGAGTTATGAACCTCACAACATGCCTTGCTCAAATTGATTTTTCATGATAGGTTTTGTGCATTTCTCTTGTCACACGATTTTCAAGCCTTGTCATCCATTTGGACACATCTGAGGATAAAACAATAAGGGAATGATCTGATCCCTAAGCCTCCCAAGTCCAAGAATCTACAAGTAGCCTTAACAAATCTAAAAAGGCTAAAAAGTGCCAAGACTCCAATTTTGTTTCCAAGCCTTTAATGGATGCACCAAGGTGGCATGAACTGAGCCTAATCCAACTGAATTCAGTCAAGGCTTATCTCTGAATCAAAGAACCATAGGCCTGTGCTCTAACCTCTAGTCAATGGCTAGAGGAGATTTGAGATTCCATTTGATCACCATTGGCCACAGGACTGCTGCAGTTGCCACACACTATTGCTGCCAAAACAAACTTGTTGCACTATAAATAGAGCTCATTTGTGCTCAGTTTGAGTACACCAAAGCACCGAAACTGATGCTTTCCTCAAATTATCTCTTTCACTCCAAAAAACACCTTCTCATTGCAAGTCACTATCGGGTTTTTAGTTAGAGAGCATTTCTGTCCAAACCAATCACACACACACACCTCATAAGTGTTGACAAGCTGAAGGGTCAACTTTATAGCATTCTTTCTCCATGCTCCAAGAACCAAATGGAAAGGTTAGGGAGGCCTATCAAAAGTTCACATTTCAAGCTTCAAATCCATACCAAGAACATGCCCATTGGATCAAAATCAAGAGAGATATGGTGTTTCAAAGTTGGGACAAATCATGGGCGTGTCAGCGTGCCATATTTTTTACAAACACTTGGTGTGTATGTTGTGCCTGAGTTCATGGTCAAATTTCTCAATGATAGAGACTCCAAATGGAAAAGAGTTCAACATGACTTTTGTTCATTTCCATCTCCCCTTTAACTTTGGTGTTGGACATTTTTTTATTTGATCAATGTATGAGGAGTTATGGTGAGGCAAAGTAGGTAGTTCCACTGATGTTTTTCCACACGCACATGAGCTGGTCAGGCCAGGTCAGGCTGACCTGCTACATCAGTTGTGCACACTCATCTTCATGGTCATCTTTGAGTGTCTTAGAGGCTCCAATTACATTTGATTTTCACATTAACTTTGTTCTATGCCATGTCCTCTTTCCAAAAGGTCTTTAATCAAACATTTTCATACCATGACCATGAAGATCCATTGCTTCAAAGTCATCATCCCCATGCGTGATTTGCTTTCATGCCAAGTAAACAAAGCTTGTTGTATTTTGTTGCTTTCATGCACATGCCCCACATACCTCAGCCATCCCATGTCATTTTTACTACTTTTAACTAAACAAACACCTTACATCACATACCATGCCTTTGTACCTTCACTACCATATTTTCCCAAACATAAGAGAGAGTAAGAAACTTGCAGAGCAAGCATTGCTGCTACCATCAATACATCAGCACCCTTCATTTCTTAATCCACACCATAAGCTGCCATGATTCTTTTCACACTCTAACCAAAACACTACAACTCGTGATATAACAAACTTGACTCACCTCACTCAGTTAACTCACTCACCCTAATCAGAGTTCTAACTGTTAACTACATTGGTTAATAGTTAACTCAAGATATATAAGCACCTCCAACAGATTTCTAACGAACTGGGCTCATTCTTCACTTGGCTCAAACTTTTCAATCTCTCTCTTTCTTAAAGCACTCTCTCACAACTTCATTCTTCTATCTTTCTGCAAGAATCAAGTTCTCTCCATCTTCATCTTGAACCATTCATCCATGGAGTAAGGAAAGAAACAAGTTGCTGCATCCAGTTTTATCCATTTTCATCAACTTTTTTTTGAGCAATTTGAGGTTCTCTTACCTTTATTTGGCCACGAACTACTCCAAGAATCAAGTGTTTGACATCTAGCTTTCTTGTAATAGAAGTTTCAGCAAGTTAAGGTTCCATTTCTCAAACTTGTCTCATGCAATTTTAAGTTATTTTAAGCCTATTTTTGCTTGATTTGAGCTCAGTAGGAGCAATGTGATTATCCGGCTAGTTGATAGGCACTTTAGGTGCTTAGTTGAATCTTAGGGCAAAACTTTCTTGTCGTCATTCAAATATGTGGAGATGGATGGCGAGATCCATGAAACTCTTTGCCAAGCATTCGAAGCAGTGAGTATTAAAGGTGACCCTCCTTTCGGTGAGACAAGAGCGAGGACTTCTATAGTTTCTTACAAACAGGCTCTCGAAGTATTATAGTCAGGACATGCTGAAGGTTAGGGTGATTTGATTGAGTTGCCTTTTAAGGAAGACAAGTGTGGAATTGGTTACCAGCCTACTCAAGCTTCGCAGCCAGAAGGCCAATAGCGTCAAGGACCTGTCATTTTTTCTAGTGGGGGGATCATCAACCCTGGTTAAGTCTTTGCTACAACTGAACACGGGGGGGACAACGACTATGATATGGACAATTGGGTGCGCCCATGTGTCCCAGGGCAGGAGCTGAATAATTGGTTCTCTGAAGACCTCATCCAAGTCACCCTGCAGAAAGAGTAATTTTCTTTGTTTTTTTTCATGTTGCATGTAAAATCCTAGGCTCTGCCCAAGGCCTAATGATTTCATTGTAGGGCCACATTTGTTTCATATGCAGGTTTATCATTAATAAAAGACGTTTTGTGTTTAAAAATTGTGATCCCTGTCTTTCATTTTACAATTTTCATTTTATTTCAAATAAAAACGACAATGTTTTTCTTCATAGTTTGTTTTCTTTCTTTTTAAAAAGCTCTTTCTAAAATAAAGCATGAACCATCATTCATGCAAAAACAATCCTCCGGATTCTATTGATAATGGTTCTGCTATGGCTCGATATGACTTTGATAATCCAATTTACCAAGCTGAAGAAGGGGACGAGGAAGATTGTGAACTTCCCGAAGAATTAGCCAGATTATTAAAACAGGAGGAAAGAGCTATTCAGCCTCATCAAGAGTCACTAGAAGTCATCAACCTTGGCACCGAGGATGTGAAGAAAGAGGTCAAAATAGGGTCAAGCCTAGCAGAGAATGTGAAGAAAGAGCTGATTGAGATGTTGCGCGAATATGTCGATATCTTTGCCTGGTCCTATCAAGATATACCGGGGTTGGATACATATATTGTTGTGCACATGTTGCCTCTCAAAGAAGGATGCTCCCCCGTCAAACAGAAGCTTAGAAGAACTAAACCAGAAATGGCCATTAAGATCAAAGAGGAGGTGCAGAAATAGTTGGATGCAGGTTTCTTGGTTGTCACCAGCTATCCACCATGGGTTGCGAATATTGTCCTGGTACCTAAGAAAGATGGTAAGGTCCGGATGTGTGTTGACTGCCGTGATTTAAATCAAGCAAGTTCGAAAGATGATTTTCCATTACCTCACATTGATGTGTTGGTAGATAATACAGCTCAATTCTCGGTATTTTCCTTCATGGATGGCTTTTTCGGTTACAATCAGATTAAAATGGCACCGGAAGACATGGAGAAAACAACGTTTATTACCCTATGAGGCACGTTCTGCTATAAAGTAATGCCTTTTGGTTTGAAAAATGCAGGGGCAACTTATCAGCGTGCTATGGTGACACTCTTTCATGACATGATTCATAAAGAGATTGAGGTTTATGTTGATGATATGATTGCTAAGTCGCAGACTGAGGAAGAGCACTTGGTGAATCTGAAAAAGCTTTTTGAACGGTTGAGACAATTCAGACTGAGGCTGAACCTAAATAAGTGTACTTTCGGGGTGAGATCTGGTAAGCTGTTGGACTTTATTATCAGTGAAAGAGGAATCGAGGTTGATCCAGCAAAAGTAAAAGCAATACAAGATATGCCCGAGCCAAGAACAGAAAATCAAGTTCGTGGTTTCTTAGGGAGGTTGAACTACATTGCTAGGTTCATATCTCATCTTACAACCACTTGCGAGCCAATATTCAAATTGTTGAGAAAAGATCAATCAATTCGTTGGAATAATGATTGCCAAAGGGCGTTTGATAAAATAAAAGAGTATTTGCAGAAGCCTCCGATTCTTATGCCTCCAGTTCCAGGGAGACCACTGATAATGTATTTGTTGGTACGTGAAAATTCAATGGGTTGTGTTCTCGGTCAACACGACGAGACAGGTAGGAAAGAACATGCCATATACTACCTGAGCAAGAAATTCACAGATTGCGAGTCTAGATACTCAATGCTTGAGAATACATGTTGTGCACTTGCATGGGCTGCTAAGCGTTTGAGACAATATATGCTGACTCATACAACTATATTAATATCAAAGATGGATCCAGTCAAGTACATTTTTGAAAAGCCAGCTCTCACCGGAAGGGTTGCCCGTTGGCAGATGGTGTTGACAGAGTATGATATACAATATACTTCCCAAAAAACCATAAAGGGTAGTATTCTGTCTGACTATCTTGCTGAGCAACCAATTGATGATTATCAGCCAATGAAGTTTGAGTTCCCTGATGAAGACATCATGTATTTGAAAATGAAAGATTGTGACAAGCCACCGATCGATGAAGGACTAGATCCTGATGACAAGTGGAAACTGATGTTTGACGGGGCTGTTAATGTGAATGGTAGTGGCGTTGGGGCAGTTCTCATAACTCCGAAAGGTTCTCATATACCTTTCACTGCCAGACTGACTTTTGATGTCACCAACAATGAAGGCAAATACGAAGCCTGCATTATGGGTATTGAAGAAGCCATTGATTTAAGGGTCAAGACTCTTGATGTATTTGGGGACTCTGCTCTAGTGATTAATCAGGTCAACGGAGATTGGCACACCCATCAACCCAATTTGATCCCTTATAGAGATTATACGAGAAGACTGTTGACTTTATTCAAAACAGTAAAGCTGTATCATGTACCTCGTGATGAGAATCAAATGGCAGACGCTTTGGCAACGTTATCTTCTATGATTCAAGTGAATTGGTGGAATCATATACCCAAAATTGATGTGATGCGGCTTGATAGATCTGCTCATGTGTTTGTAGCCGATACAGTGACCGGTGATAAACCTTGGTATCATGATATCAAGCGTTTCTTGGAGAGTCAGGAGTATCCGGCTGGGGCATCCAATAATGACAAGAAGACTCTGAGAAGATTGGCGGGCAGTTTCTTCTTGAATGAAGATGGTGTATTGTACAAAAGAAATTTTGGCATGGTCTTGCTCAGATGCGTGGATAGACACGAAGTAGACATGTTAATGCAAGAAGTGCACGAAGGTTCTTTTGGTACCCATGCAGGTGGACATGCCATGGCAAAGAAATTATTGCGAGCTGGTTATTACTGGATGACCATGGAGGCTGATTGTTTCAAATATGCTCGAAAATGCCACAAGTGCCAGATTTATGCTGATAAAGTGCATGTGCCACCGAATCCTTTAAACGTGATGAGTTCCCATTGTCCCTTTGCCATGTGGGGCATTGATATAATGATTGGGAAGATTGAGCCCACCGCCTCTAATGGACATCGCTTTATTCTGGTGGCCATTGATTACTTCACCAAGTGGGTAGAAGCTGCTTCGTTTGCAAATGTCACCAAGCAGGTGGTTGCCCGGTTTATCAAGAAAGAGATTATTTGTCGTTACGGGGTGCCCGAAAGGATTATCACAGATAACGGATCTAACCTTAATAATAAAATGATGCAAGAGTTGTGCCAGAGCTTCAATATTAAACATCACAATTCTTCTCCGTATCGCCCAAAGATGAATGGTGCCGTCGAGGCAGCCAATAAAAACATTAAGAAGATTGTGCAAAAGATGGTCGTGACGTACAAGGATTGGCATGAGATGTTGCCTTTCGCTTTGCATGGGTACCGTACATCAGTACGTACGTCTACTGGGGCAACCCCGTTTTCTCTTGTGTATGGTATGGAAGCGGTCTTACCGGTTAAAGTTGAGATTCCTTCTCTGAGGGTCATGATGGACGTCAAGCTTGACGGGGCTGAATGGGTCAAAGCGAGGTTCAACGAGTTGAGTCTCATAGAAGAGAGGAGATTGGCAGTAGTATGCCATGGGCAATTGTATCAGAGAACGATGAAATGGGCATTCGATCAGAAAGTGCATCCTCAGAATTATCAGACAGGTGACTTGGTGTTGAAAAGGATTCTTCCTCCTAATACAGATCACAGGGGCAAGTGGACTCCGAATTATGAAGGTCCATATGTTGTTAAGAAGGTTTTCTCGAGCGGAGCCTTGATGCTTACAACTATGGATGGTGAGGATTTTTCGTCGACTGTGAACTCAGACGCAGTCAAAAAATACTTCGCATAAATGGACCCGCTGGACAGTAAAAAGAGAGTCCAGGCAAAAAAGGGCATCCCGGCGAACCATAAAAAAAAGGAAAAAAGAGAAGAAAAGGTTCGGGCAAAAATTAGGGATAAAATAAAAAAAATGAGTACACCCGGTAAGTTGAAAACCCGAAAGGGCAACTTAGGCAAAAATGGGTATCCCGATGGATTGAAAACCCGCAAAGGGCGATCCAGGAAAAAGAGGGATTTAGCGAAAGGCTGCGATCTGAGTAACCTATATCTCGTCTCGGTTCAACAAGAGGCATTCTAAAGGATAGGAATCGGTCCAATCATCCCCCTCGGAAAGCGAAGCACTTGGAGAGTCTTGAAGACATACGAACCATAGCAGGATTGAAACCCAACGGATTTCCGTGTTCCACATTGCCACTAGGATAGTTTCTTTTCTCTTTTAAGCAATTACCTCTTTCCAGGAATTGCCTCTTGATGTAAACGCCTATTTTCAGGATTTTCAATCAATAAAATTTCCTTTATTCAGAATATCCATTTCTTGTGTTTTCTTTTACAGTTTGTTTTGATTGCAAAAAACGTCCGAGTTTTTGATAAACATTGCATTTGAAAACATTGAGGTTTTACAATGACATACGTGCAAAAGAAAACAATTAAAATTGCTTTTAATGTCAGGTGTTCTTGGGTGATGAATTCAGAACCCAGTAATACCCTGGGGCATATGTGTACACCCTTTCGTTTGCAGTTGTTAATGTTCGCTGGTTAGCCCATCAAGAACAAGTGAGGTCTTCAGTGTCTTTTCCAGCAGGACTCAGATAATAGCTCCCCCAAGCAGAAGCGGTTACCTCAAGAAGAAATTTCTTCCTTAAGGTTGGTATCCCCAGCAGGAGTGTTGGTTGATTTCAGTCCTCTAGCAAGTTTTTCTTCCCCTAGCAAGAGATATGGTTGATCTCAGTCCCTCAGCAGGTATTTCCTTCCTCCGCAATTCCCCAGCAGCCAGGTCAGAAAGTTGCCATTTCCCCAGCGGAGTTCTATGGTTATAGTTATTCCCCAAACAGACTGGTTCAGATGATGCCTCCCCAGCAAAGTTATCATTTCCTACAGCAACCTCAACAGGTTTGTCAGGTTAGAGCCCAGATCAGAAGATCAAGTCAATTTGTCTTCCCCAGTACGGTTTGCGACTACGAAGTCAATCCAGCTTGTTATCCCCAGCAGAGTTGCCTTCTTTTCCTCAGCATTTATTTTGCTAAGGAACCTCTTTGCATTTTGCATATAGTAATCATTGCATCCTCAAAACGCGTAGCATTTCCATTTCGAGATGGAGCATTACGCCATGGAAAAATTCAAACATATGCATGCGAAGCATAAGCCAGTCTTGGCACCTTGTGTGAGAGCCCAAAATTGTTTCCCTTCTATCATATTGACAAAGCCAAAGCGAATGCCTCTTTCATTCCTCAATAGACGTTTCAGAGCAGTACCAGGGTTTCACCACTTTCCTCCCCACCAGAGTCATATTCCTCGGTTTGTAAATCTTTTGATCTTACATTTTAACCGTATCTCTTAGGAACCATTCCCGATAGGATTCCTTTAGTCGTTCCCGACAGGCACCCTTTGAGTTTTAAACCTAGCCGTTCCCGACAGGTAAGCCATAGGTTTTCAACTTTAGCCGTTCCCGACAGGCGATCCTTTGAGTTTTAAACCTAGCTGTTTCCGACAGGCCCATTTACCGTTCCCAACAGGTAAGCCATAGGTTTTCAACTTTAGCCGTTCCCGACAGGCGACCCTTGGAGTTTTAAACCTAGCCGTTCCCGACAGACCCATTTACCGTTCCCGACAGGTAAGCCATAGGTTTTCAACTTTAGCCGTTCCCGACAGGCGCCCTTTTGTGTTTTAAACTTAGCCGTTCCCGACAGGCATATTTTAGCTGTTCCCGACAGGCATACCATAAGTTTTAAGCTTCAGCCGTTCCCGACAGGCAAAACTTTAGCCGTTCCCGACAGGCGACTTTGAATTTCATTTGTTCTAGACTCTTTCCATCACCAAAACTGCTGTGTTTTTCATATATCCATTCTTTGTACTCGCAGAGCGCATATTTTTCGGTTATTTTTTGTATTCAATCCCTATGTACCTTGAATTCCTGACAGTCGTTGCTCTCATCCCTTCAGGTCCACAGTTGATTGAATAGGGGCCGCTGTAACACCTCAAAATTTGCCCTCTTATCTCTCTCCAATAATTGGCTTATGTTTCATTCATTTGCATTTCATAATAGGTCATACTAAAGCATATACATCATTGGTTGCAAGGCATGATATCAAGTACATCAAGGTGTGGACAATTCAAAGCCAAAGGACAAGAGAAAAGGCTTTTCCAAAGAAGTCACAAGGGCTCTTCACATCTCATTTCATCTCATTTAAGTACCCAAGGCATCACAAGATGAGAATCCAACAAAGGATTGAAGCAGTACATCATCTCCTAGCATGGATGCCCAAAATTAGGGTTTTGGAATTCTGAAGTATAACACCCTAATGGGCAAGATCTTTGCGCTTTTATCATCTCCAAATGGCATATATCATCTTTGTTAGAGAGGATACACATCATACTCAGAGGAATTTAGATATGGAGGATGTGCTGATTTCTCCTAGACTGAGGGGTCAAAATTAGGGTTTGTCATAAAATCAGTTTATTTCTAATTTTTTGGGCAAGACTTGATTCTATGGTATTTTACATGTCCTCAAGGGTCTAAGGATGAAGAATTGTCCATCAATTTGATTTAGAAGGGTTTCAATTGATCAATTAGGTGAGAATCAGAAGAATTGGGGAAAAGTCAACTGTGTATAGGAAAAAGTCAACTCTTGACTTTTTGAGGTCAAATTAGAGGTGTCAAAAAAGCCCTAAATGACAAAGCCCTAATAAATAGGGCCCTTGTTGGCCCCATTTTTTTAGGCCCCTTACTAAATGAATATTAAGTGAAGGGCTCAAAATCTAATTTATTTGAAATAAAATATTTTATATTATAAAACCGATTTTTTTCTAAAACCGATTTTTTCTTAAAACCGTTTTTTCCTAAAACCGATTTTTTCCAAAAATTAAAAAAAAACCGATTTTTCCAGAAAATGATAAAAAACTGATTTTTTCCGAAAAAAAAACTGATTTTTTTCGAAAATAAAAAATCTATTTTTTTTCCGAAAATAAAAAAAAAACCGGTTTTTTCTGAAAAAAAAAAAAAGTCGATTATTTCCGAAAATAAATAAAAAACCCTGATTTTTTTCCGAAAAAATAAAAAACCGGTTTTTTCTGAAAATTAAGAAAAACATTTTTTCAGAAAATAAAAAAAATGATTTTTTTCGAAGATAAAAAAAACTAATTTTTTTAGAAAATAAAAAAAAAACCGATATTTTCCGAAAATACAAAAAAAACCGATTTTTTCTGAAAATGAAAAAAATCGATTTTTTACGTTAATGAAAAAAAAAACGATTTTTTTCTGAAAATAAAAAAAACCAATTTTTTCCGAAAATGAAAAAAACTGATTTTTTCCGAAAATGAAACAAATTGATTTTTTCCGTAAATAAAAAAAAATCGATCCGAAAATAAAAAACTCGATTTTTTTTGGAAAATTAAAAAACCCGATTTTTTTCCGAAAAAAATAAAAAATTGATTTTCACGAAAATTGAAAAAAATGCTATTTTTCCGAAAATAAAAAAAAAGCCGATTTTTTTCAAAAATAATAAAAAACTGATTTTTCCCAAAATAAAAAAATCAGATTTTTTCTAAAAATAAAAAAAAAACAATGTTTTCCAAAAAAAAAACTCAACTTTTTCTGAAAAAATAAAAAATAACTGTTTTTTTCGAAAATAAAAAAAACCCATTTTTTCCCAAAAAATGAAACTCGGTCTTTTCCTAAAAAATAAAAAAAAAACTGTTTTTTTTTTAAATAAAAAAACTCGATTTTTTTAGAAAATAAAAAAAGTTAGTTTTTCCGAAAATGAAAAAAATAGATTTTTTCCGAATATAAAAAAATCGATTTTTTTCGAAAATGAAAAAACCGATTTTTTCCAAAAATGAAAAAAACCGATTTTTTTCGAAAATTAAAAAGACCGATTTTTTCTGAAAATGAAAAAAACCGATTTTTTTCGAATATAAAAAAACCAATTTTTTCTGAAAATGAAAAAACCCGATTTTTTTCGAATATAAAAAAAATCGATTTTTTTCGAAAACAAAAAAACCGATTTTTTCGAAAATAAAAAAAATTTCATTTTTTTAAAATAAAAAAAATATTGATTTTTTCTGAAAATAAAAAAAATGATTTTTTCCAAAAATAAGAAAAAAACGATTTTGATGTACCATGGTAGCCACAATGATGGAAAGTGTGTGTACTGTGAGGAAAATGAAAGTAGAAACCACTTGTTTTTTGAGTGTGCTGCTACAAAAAGTGTGTGGTATGAGGTCATGAAAAAGTTTGGGTGGAATAGGATGCCTGAAGGTTGGAACTCAGAAATTCAGTGGATTATGCACCATTCTAGAGGTAGAGGGAGCAAAGCCAAGATTCTAAAAGCTGCTACTGCTGAGATGGTATACCATATATGGAGTATTAGGAATAGGATTGTGTTCCAAAATGGGGATGGTCATGATTTGAATTGTAATAATGTCATAGAAGTGCTTATGGGTAGAGTTAGTGCTAATAGAAAGCTTAAAGCATTTTGTAATAGGCTTTAGGTTTCCGTTTTTTGTCGTTTTGTCGGTGTGTTGCCTGGATCGGTTGATCGGCTTGTAATTCTGGTTTTTTGGTAATAATATTATGCTTATTCCAAAAAAAAAAACGATTTTAAAAAAATTGATTGAAAAAATCTATTTTAAAAAAAAAGTCAAATTTTGAAAATGTTGGGGGCTTTGAGGCCCTACTTGAATTTTAGGGGCCCTTAATTTAGGGGGCCAATATATTTTGGGGCTCATTTATTTTTAAAATTTTGGGCCCTTCAATTTTTGGGGGCCTTGAAATTTAGGCCCCAGCCCCCTAAATTGACACCTCTAGGTCAAATTCATGTTCCTCATGTCAAATATGATCATTGGTGAAGATTTAATCAAGAAATAATGAAAGATTCATCAAAAATCAAGAAATATACAAAGTTGCCAAAAATAACAATGTAAGGTTGCCATTTATGGCAAGTGTTGACAAGCTGAAGGGTCAACTTTAGAGCTTTCTTTCTCCATGCTCCAAGAACCAAATGGAAAGGTTAGGGAGGCCTATCAAAAGTTCACATTTCAAGCTTCAAATCCATACCAAGAACATGCCCATTTGATCAAAATCAAGAGAGATATGATGTTTCAAAGTTGGGACAAATCATGGCATTTTGGGCAACTAGGCAGGTCATGGGCGTGTCAGCGTGCCATATTTTTTACAAACACTTGGTGTGTATGTTGTGCCTGAGTTCATGGTCAAATTTCTCAATGATAGAGACTCCAAATGGAAAAGAGTTCAACATGACTTTTGTTCATTTCCATCTCCCCTTTAACTTTGGTGTTGGACATTTTTTTATTTGATCAATGTATGAGGAGTTATGGTGAGGCAAAATAGGTAGTTCCACTGATGTTTTTCCACACGCACATGAGCTGGTCAGGCTGACCTTCTACATCAGTTGTGCACACTCATCTTCATGGTCATCTTTGAGTGTCTTAGAGGCTCCAATTACATTTGATTTTCACATTAACTTTGTTCTATGCCATGTCCTCTTTCCAAAAGGTCTTTAATCAAACATTTTCATACCATGACCATGAAGATCCATTGCTTCAAAGTCATCATCTCCATGCGTGATTTGCTTTCATACCAAGTAACCAAAGCTTGTTGTATTTTGTTGCTTTCATGCGTATGCCCCACATACCTCAGCCATCCCATGTCATTCTTACTACTTTTAACTAAACAAACACCATACATCACATACTATGCCTTTGTACCTTCACTACCATATTTGCCCAAACATAAGAGAGAGTAAGAAACTTGCAAAGCAAACATTGCTTCTACCATCAATACATCAGCACCCTTTATTTCTTAATCCACACCACAAGCTGCCATGATTCTTTCCACACTCTAACGAAAACACTACAACTCGTGATATAACAAACTTGACTCACCTCACTCAGTTAACTCACTCACCCTAATCAGAGTTCTAACTGTTAACTACATTGGTTAACAGTTAACTCAAGATATATAAGCACCTCCAACAGATTTCTAACGAACTGGGCTCATTCTTCACTTGGATCAAACTTTTCAACCGCTCTCTCTCTCAAAGTTCTCTCTCGCAACTTCATTCTTCTATCTTTCTGCAAGAATCAAGTTCTCTCCATCTTCATCTTGAACCATTCATCCATGGAGTAAGGAAAGAAACAAGTTGCTGCATCCAGTTTTATCCATTTTCATCAACTTTTTTTTGAGCAATTTGAGGTTCTCTTGCCTTTATTTGGCCACGAACTACTCCAAGAATCAAGTGTTTGACATCTAGCTTTCTTGCAATAGAAGTTTCAGCAAGTTCAGGTTCCATTTCTTGAACTTGTCTCATGCAAATTTTAAGTTGTTTTAAGCCTGTTTTTGCTTGATTTGAGCTCAGTAGGAGCAATGTGATTATCTGGCTAGTTGATAGGCACTTTAGGTGCTTAGTTGAATCTTAGGGCAAAACTTTCTTGCTTCGATCTGCTTTGTATGTAAATTTTGTTTGTGAATTTCATTGGTGGATTTGTGATCTACATGAGGAGAGGATCATTTTGAGGTATGGTTTGTGAATTTCTGTGAGGTTTAATGTTTGAACACGGCGGAGACTCACCGGAGAAGACGACCGGAGTCTTCTCCGACCACCTGGAAGTCTACCTGAAGAGGAATCCTAACTGCATCCCCAGATTAAAACACAACCGTTGATGCATTTAGATCCAACGTTTCTCAGCTTGCCAACGCATTAATGAAGAGTCTCCCTCTCACGTGCCTCATTTTAAACCTCAGATAGATTGTGTGTTTGTGTCTCATTGTAGTTACCATGCGCGTGCATTGTGAATCACATGATTGAATTATTTTTTTGATCATCTCATGATTGACTGATCCAGTGGTTGTGATTGAGTCAATGATTGGTTAAGGCATATGGTATGGACCCTCAGACTCATGCGCGCTTTGGGATTTATATTTCTTGCTATCAACACCCCACTTTTCCCGAGCCCAAACATTTTTGAACTGGTTTATTACTTGCGCTGCACCCCCTGATTATTTTCTTTTGTCTTTTATTTTCTTTTCTTACATGTTTCATTTTTATTTTTCAAAAATACATTGATGCATCCAAAAATTCTATAAAAATTTATGAAGCATCTAGAAACATTTAAATAATTTTTGATTATTTTTATTTCTGATTTTATCATGTTTTGGCATATTTTCTTAAATTTTCTTGTAATTTCTTTTGTGTATGCATTAAATCATGACCTATGCTTCATTCCAAATTTGTTTGACATAGTTGTGCACTGAATTTCTGCCTAATAATTGGTACATGTATTTGTGATATGTTGAGGCATGGTATGCATTTTTTGTGGATTTTTTAGGTCTTTTCTTGTTGACTTTTGAGTGAAGTCTTTGAGCCAATTGTTGGTGTGTTTTGTATGGCATTATGAGGCATGTTTGTGCATGTTTGGTAATGGTTTTTGAGCCATTATTTTGAAGCTTGGTTACATACTGATTGTACCTCAACTTGATTGCCTTTTCTTAATTTCCTCATCATCTAAGCATGACTCCTTGGATTGTTTGAAAGCATGTTTGTTTTGTGTAAATGTTAGAAGACTTATGCTTAGGGTTTATTGATTGATTGTTTGCCATTATTCTTTGACCCCTATTGAGACCTATTGGTACATGTTATGTCAATATTATGGGTCATTTTGCTCGTGTTAAAAGTCATTATTGATGCATCTTTGTTTGATTTATGTGTACATGTTTGGACTTGAAATGTGTTGTGGAACTTATGCATCTTCACTTGTCTTTCTTTGATGACTTGTTTGCACCATAACTTGCATGATCTTGCACACTCACTCCAACATGATTCACTTCTGTTTGTTATCATCCTCAACCATATTCCATGACCCATAATTACATATTACAAGTTTTCTTAAGTGCATAAACTTTTGTATGCTTGCTTGACTTAACTTGAACATGTTTACTCTTAATCATCAACGTGCTTCAACATGACACTTGTTTGGGCTTTGTGCTTCCATTCTTGACTTTTAAACATCATGTTAAATGTCTTTACCTACTGACTTGCATTCATATGGTATGATTATTCATTTTCCATTTTCATTTCTTACTTGCATTACAAGTATGCTCCATTGTTAAAACTTGAAAGATGTTTGCTCACACTTTTTCCTACTTGTTCAATACTTGCATTCATGAATCATATGCTACATTAATGACATCTTGATGCATCCTTAAATGTCATTAAATTCTGACTTTGATGCTTACATGTGCATTCATCCATATTCATGATTCATTTGCATTCATATTGCATTATTAATGTTTCATTTGCATTTGTATGATTGTGTGGTGCATAGTTTGCTTTTGTTTGTTTTCATATGGTATGCTTACATTAGTAGGATCATTTAACATGTACCTACTGACTTGGCATGTCCCTTAACCAGTAGGACCCTTCCATTTTGGTTTGAACTCCATTTTCTTATTAACTTGTCTTCTTGAAGCAAATAGTTTTGTTTGGTTTAGTTTCTTGCACTTATTTTCATTACTTGTGATGATTATGCACTAAAATTTTGTGTAGGGGTAGAGGTAAGACATTTGAGTATGTGGATGTTAATCCATACTCATCTCTTCTTTCATTTCTCATCTCTTTTACTTACCCTTTCTCTTTTGTGAATAGCATGATATAATGCTTGTTTGTGTAGAATTTTCTCACATCCCTTAGGGATCCTAGCTCATCCTTAATTTTTGATTAAGGTGAGGTAGGATAAGCATTAGATAGTGATATCCCTCTATTCTCTTTAGATTTAGGTGGTTCTTATACTCCACACAACCATATGACTTCCATGCATGACAACATTAGCATAACTAGTCCCCCACTTAGACTTTTTCCTTTCTTCCTTTGAGTTTCTTCTTTCTCATCTCTAAACAAAAAGAAAAAACATCTAATAAAAGATTAACATGTATTGCACATGAGCCTTGCATGTGGGAAATAAGATAGTGGAGGGTCTTCTTTCACTTTCTTAACTTTCTTAGAGTGTTTAGCGTACGTCCCGTCTTGGGTCGATATGCGAAGCATTCGATCCTATGTCCTAGACTTTAATGCAATATGTGTTATAAAGACAAAACAATCAAAACACTTCTTCCTAAAAGTCAAAAACAAACAAACAATTCTCTTCTCATCTTCCTCACTCCAGTCATAAAGGATGCGTCACTTCCGTTCTACCGCAAATAGGTAAATGCCTAAGACTCCATACAACGAGCTGCGACACCTAACTGCTGGAACGCGAACCTTGGCGTCTTCCATTAAAAAACATAAACAAAGCAAATACATCCATAGTAAGTCGAACTACGACTGCTCTGATTTCCTCCTTCTGGTTAGATTGAGGATACGTAGGCACAAAACGACAATGTCTTGGCGAGCAACCTCCCCCTAGTTCGTGTCCGAACTACGTTGACTCTGACTTTCCCATTGCACTAGGGAATGCGTAGGCCTAGGACTCCGAGGACGTCCTATCGAGTCACTTCTTTTTCTTTTCTTCCCCGTTCCTCCGTTCTTTTTCGTTCCCGTTCCTTTTCCTTTCCAGTAGCAGTGGAGCTTCAGGCGATGACACCCTTTGATCGAGACAACAAGCGTCGATCCCATCGTGTACGATGGACGCGAGGGGGTGCTAATACCTTCCTCTCGCGTAACCGACTCCCGAACCCAGGCTATGGTTGTGATGACCATTCCTTTCCTTTTGTGAGGTTTTCTTCGATCGTTTCCTTTCCCTGCGTCGGGATAAATAACGTTCGATGGCGACTCTTCTGTTCCTTTCCGCCGGTTAATTTTCGCATATGCGACAGTGATGTACGCTCGAAAGATGTCAACTCAGACAGAGAATCAACAGCTACTGATCCATTATTATCAAGACAGTTTAACCGGTGCCGCACTCAAATGGTACATGGGCTTAAACTGCACCAAGATCGTCACTTTTAGAGATCTTGGCGCTGCCTTTGTTCAACAGTATAAGTATAACCTGGACATGGCACCAGACAGAGATCAACTTAGAGCCATGTCGCAGAAGGACAAGGGAACCTTTAAGGAATATGCTCAGAGATGGCGTGAAATTGCCGCCCAGATTTGTCCACCTCTTGAGGAAAAAGAGATTGCAAAAATCTTTCTGAAAACCTTGAGCTCATTTTACTAAGACCGAATGGTCGCCAGTGCGCCCAGAGACTTTAACGAAATGGTGAGCATGGGAGTTCGTCTTAAAGAAGCAGCCCGAGAAGGACGTCTGGTCAAAGATGCTGGACCATCAAGCAGTACCAAAAGATACGGTAGTGCTTTCCCTGAGAAAAAAAAGTAGGATATTGGTAATATCTCTCTCGGAAAGAAAAGGCGACGGTACCAACCAGTAGCAGCTGTAACTCCTGCTATCAACCCTGCGCCTATTCCAAGGTATCAACCTCAGGTTCCTCAGAGCCAACTGAATCAACAACAATATCAACAAAGGACACAACAACCTCTTCAACACGCTCGTCCTCAATACAACAACAACCGTACAACACGACCACCAGGGTTTGACCCTATACCGATGTTGTACGCAGAACTGTTTCCACTACTACTGGTCAAGGGGCACGTCCAAACCAGGTCTCCTCTTACAGTACCAGAAAATCTGCCTTTTTGGTTCAAAGCGGATCAGACTTGCCATTACCATCAAGGAGGACCAGGCCATAACATAGAAAACTGTCTCAACTTCAAATCCGATGTGCAGAAGCTTGTTAGGAGCGGGGTCTTATCCTTCAAGGATACAAATCTAAATGTTCAGACGAACCCGTTGCCGCAACATGAGAAGATTGCAGTGAATTTAATAGAGGAATTTAATCTAATGAAAGAAAACTTTGACTACAACTATTTTGACCCAATGGATGGCCTGCCTATCTGGCAGCCGTACCCAGGAGACTTGGGGCAAAAGAGTCAGCCCAACGATGCATCTCAGCTGAACATCATTGAAAAGAATACATGCGTCCCCACCGAATCATGAGATCATTACTCAGGACATTCAGAAAATATCCAGCATGACGATGAATTTGCAAAGATTGTAGGACAAGAGTTCATCAACTATGCTTTTCCTGAGGCCAACATCATAGAAAGGGATGACTCATCCAGTTCCACTGAAGTGTGGGACACCTTAGGACAACCAAGTGGCAAGTACGACTACTTGGTCAAGTACACCGCTCCTGAAAGCTCTCGTATCAGGCTCGACGATATCCAGCCAATTGGATGGGGAGATTTGCCTGAGAGTACAAACACTATGCAAGATACAACAGAAGAGTTCGTCTACGACAACTCTGCCTGGGAGACATACTCCAACGATCCTGCTCCACCAGAAATTATCGTAATTTCTGAAGACAAATCAAGAAAGAAGGTACCAGACTTTGTGATTCACCGAGGAGTTTGCCGCCAATGGGTTGCTGTCGATGTTCCGAAAGTTGTTCGTAAGTCTAAGTAATTGCCGTCTTTATCTTAACCTTTCACCCTGCCCAGGTGGAATGGATGTTTTGATAGTGCTCACTTTTTGTAAATGTCTCTCTTCGTTTTGCCCGAAGCGGCCGAGTTTTGTTTTATAGGGCTGTAGTTTCAAGAATTGACAAAATCATAAATAAAATAACGTCGTTCTGTAATTTCCGCATTTATTTCTGTTTTCTCTTTTCGCTTTTTCAGAAAATGGTAATCCTAAAAAACAACTCAAATAATAAAAACAAGCAGTTTTCAGAAAATACACTGCACACACTCTTGCATTCTCTCTATCTCTTCTAAGAAACAATCATCACGTCGTGCAGATTGCTTATTTTAAACCCCATTGAAACATACGATCCAATGCCTTCTCCCAACTTTGAATTCCCGGTATTCAAGGCTGAAGAAGAAAATGACGAAGAAATTCCAGAAGAGATCTCTCGATTACTCAGACAAGAGGAAAGGTCCATTGAACCTTACAAAGAGTCGTTGGAAACAATCAACTTGGGTTCAGAAGAAGAGAGAAAAGAAGTCAAGATTAGGGCACTGCTCAGTCCAATTGTCAAAGAAAGTTTGATAAGGCTTCTCAAAGAGTTTCCCGATGTATTTTCTTGGTCCTATCAGGACATGCCAGGGTTAGATACCAGCATCGTGGAGCATCATTTACCGTTAAGATCAGAATGTCCACCGGTGAAACAAAGGTTGAGACGAACTCATCCAGACATGTCCATCAAAATCAAAGAGGAAGTACAGAAACAGATTGACGCGGGTTTCCTCGCCATATCAAAATATCCTCAATGGCTAGCCAACATAGTACCAGTTCCAAAAAAGGATGGAAAGGTCAGAATGTGCGTGGACTACAGGGATCTGAACAAAGCCAGTCCAAAGGATGTCTTTCCCTTGCCGCACATTGACATGCTGGTAGACAGTACAACAAAGTTCAAAGTCTTCTCCTTCATGGATGGATTCTCGGGCTATAATCAAATCAAAATGGCGCCGAAAGACATGGAGAAAACTTCATTCATCAACCCATGGGGCACCTTTTGTTACAAGGTAATGCCGTTCGGTTTGAAGAACGCCGGGGCAACCTATCAAAGGGCCATGACTACTCTGTTTCATGACATGATACACAAAGAAATCGAAGTGTATGTCGATGACATGATTGCCAAATCTAAAACGGAAGATGAGCATGGGACTCACCTGTCAAAACTATTCGAGCGTCTGAGAAAGTACAAACTCCGCTTGGATCCTAACAAGTGCACGTTCGGTGTCCACTCAGAAAAACTGCTAGGGTTCATCGTCAGCCAAAAAGGAATTGAGGTTGATCCTGACAAAGTCAAGGCCATTCAAGAAATGCCTTCTCCAAAGACTGAAAGACAAGTCAGAGGATTCCTGGGACGTTTGAATTACATTTCCAGATTTATATTCCTCATGACCGCGACATGTGCACCAATCTTCAAAATACTCAAGAAGATACAATCATTCCTCACCGATTCCCGGGGCAAATGGACTCCGAATTATGACGACCCCTATGTGGTCAAGAAAGCATTCTCAGGCGGTGCCTTGAGACTCGTAACCATGGATGGAGAGGAATTTGCCTACCCCACAAATGTTGATGTAGTCAAGAAATACTTCGCCTAAAAAAAAACGTCTCGGTGGATTGAAAACCCGAAAGGAAGGTCCATGCAAAAATTAGAGACATAAACAAAAATCATCCCGATGGATTGAAAATCTCAAAGTACAATCCAGGCAAAAGTTAGGAATTAATGGCAAGTAACTATGTCCGACAAGGTTAAATCCCTCAGCAGTAATGCCATCCATCAGAGAAAAATTTCCAATCAAGGTCATCTTCGACAGAAGCTCAGGTGTCCGGAATTCAAAGTTGGTAGAAGGATAACGGTCGTTACGTTTCAATGTAGCCCTTTTCCCTTAAATTACCATTTTCTAACTTTGTAAATACTCCATGGAATAACGCGCTTGGCTAATTTCCATCCTATCAATAAAATTTGAGCCCTAATGCTTTTGTTTGCAATTCTCATTTGTTTTAGCTTTACAGAATGAATTTTTTAACATGATCAGCGATTCTTGAAATAAAACAAAAATGAATTTACTTGTCAAATTTTTTCTGCTTTTAAAATAAAGATGGCAATTCTTTTGACTGTTGAACATCGAAAGAACATCGATCGCTTCTCCAGAAGTAATTGAACTTCAAAGTGCAGGATCGAAGTACTTCTTCTAAACCAGCGCGCCTGAATAAATGATAAACTGTGTCAGGGACCATGTTTCATCTGACATCCCCGACAGAGTTCATACCTCTTAAGACCGATTGCACAATTCTTTCTCCCTACAGGGACCGTCTTTCCTAAGCAAGGCAAGATTGCTATCTTGGAACATTGATACTTTTCATCCCCCGCAGTGGTCGAGTATCCCTTCGTGTTCATCTATTAGTCTGTATGTCGTGTCAGTTTTGTCAGCATAAACATACATACATCATGCATAATTGATTCATATTCATATTCATATTCATATTGCATTGCTATCACTCTGGTCATACTCCTTCCCCAAGTGATAAAACCTTATCCTCAATCGAGTCGTCAGTCATTTCCTCGCCAGGAACAGTATTGTCTGAACAATCTCTCTCCCAGTTTATTTTTGGATTGGAGATGGTCCTCGACCACTTTAATAACTTGAACCTCTGAAAGGAAAGGAGACATTCGACAAACGTCACTCTTCACCATTGAAGATGATATTTTCGCTTTCCCGGATTAAGGAAAGTCCCTAGAGAAGGCCTCACAATCAAAGACTCTCAGCAACACATTGGTTTTTATCCCAAGAAAGTCAATGTTAATGAAGTCATCAGCACCTCAAAATTGGATTACATCACATGGCATTTCTCCGAGAAGATCTTGAAGAAAAGTATGATGTAGTATCCCTAAGCAGAAAGTAGTCTTTCAAGAGACTCGTTTTCCCCAGTAGAGTCAACAAATGACGTCTCCAACAGAGAAGTTTGCACACCTCCACAGCTCAAACGAATGGGTTTCCCCAACAAGTCTGACATCAAAACTTTTTCAATCAAATGACATCTCCCTAGTAAAAACTCGGCGAGAAGTTTGATGAAAACTGCTGCAAATAGTATCCCTTGTCAAGGGAGGAACTTGACAAGAAGAAACTGAGACCAGTTCCTTGGCTGAAGACCAAGATCGAGGGGAATTTTATATTAGAAATTGAGACCAGTTCCTTGGCTGAAGACCAGGATCGAGGGGAATTTTATATCAGAAACTGAGACCAGTTCCTTGGCTGAAGACCAGGATCGAGGGGAAGTTTATAGCAGAAACTGAGACCAGTTCCTTGGCTGAAGACCAGGATCGAGGGGAAGTTTATAGCAGAAACTGAGACCAATTCCATGGCTAAAAACCAGGATCGAGGGGAAGTTTATTGACGAAAGAAACTGAGACCAGTTCTGTGGCCAAAGACCAGGATCGAGGGGAAGTTTTTACCTTTTCTAAGCGTCATTGCTTAGCAAAAGAAGATGGATGAGCAAAATGCCATTCATAACCACCATCAAAATTTCGGGTATTCTGATATTTAATCCTCTTGCACCCCGAATGCCCGAATACCTTCGCCATTCACACCTTCGGGTCCAAGAAGATTAAATATGCGCATCTGTCATACCCCAAATTTTGACCACCAAGATTTCCCATCATTGTAAGAATCATCACCACAATATGGATGAACTTTCATGCCTCATCAATCTCCTCAAAGCTTGTCGAGCATTCACTACAATCAAGAATTAGGGTTTTTAAGCCCTCTCAGAGCATTTAGACAAAGGATCAATCAAGAAATGACATGATCTTCAACTTGTCTAACCTCTTAAAACACCTATGAAGGATCAAGAGGTCTCCCACATCAAGAATCAAGCATAAGAATGCAACATTTCAAGTTGATCAAGCCTTAAGTTCATCTGATACAAAATCAACTAGCACAGAAAGTTAAAGTTTGACTTTTGGTCAACTATGAGCTTCACAAGCCATTACTCAAGAAAATATGACGGATGATTGCATTTGATCGAATTTAAATCAAGAAATCATGCAAAGTTGCAAAATTGATCAAATTGAAGGAAACTTAGAAATTTTTTCTAAGTTAAAATCATGTTCAAATACACAACTTCTCAAGGTTGTAACTATTGATCCAAGCATCCATTGATTTTGCTTAAGGACTACTTTTAAATAGGGTATTTGATACTTCAACATTGTAGAAGGAATAAACTCAAAATATCATAAGGATTGAAAGATATAAGTGATCAAAGTTTGGAATTCTTAATGTCAGATGTTCCGACATTTTGTAGGACATCATTAAACATTTTTCCAGCAAGAAAGTCCCAACTTTAAGGACGTTTTTCTCCATGATTTAAGTTGATTCGAGAAAAACCTTGGACATCAAAGTTGAAGTACGTCATCCCATCTTTCCGAAAAGTCCTAGAACGTCCATTTATCATACTCGAGCAGGAAGATATGATTTTTGCAAAAGGCATTGATAAAACATATTTTCAAGACAGATTTTAGGACAAATTTGATTACACAAGTTCAAGGCTATTTTTTATAACTTTGCAAGTATTATCTTCAAACAAAATAAACATCAAAGTTGAAGTATAATATATGGGCTTTCCAAAAAGTACAAGAACTCCCATTAATTCAACTTGAGAAAGGAGTTATGAACCTCACAACATGCCTTGCTCGAACTGATTTTTCATGACAGATTTTGTGCATTTCTTGTGTCACACGATTTTTAAGCCTTGTCATCCATTTGGACACATCTGAGGATAAAACAAGAAGGGAATGATCTGATCCCCAAGCCTCCCAAGTCCAAGAATCTACAAGTAGCCTTAACAAACCTAAAAAGGCTAAAAAGTGCCAAGACTCCAATTTTGTTTCCAAGCCTTTAATGGATGCACCAAGGTGGCATGAACTGAGCCTATTCCAACTGAACTCAGTCAAGGCTTATCTCTGAATCAAAGAACCATAGGCCTGTGCTCTAACCTCTAGTCAATGGCTAGAGGAGACTTGAGATTCCATTTGATCACCATTGGCCACGGGCCTGCTGTAGTTGCCACACATTATTGCTGCCAAAACAAACTTGTTGCACTATAAATAGAGCTCATTTGTGCTCAGTTTGAGTACATCAAAGCACCCAAACTGATGCTTTCCTCAAATTCTCTCTTTCACTCCAAAAAAAAACCTTCTCTTGCAAGTCACTATCGGGTTTTTAGTTAAAGAGCATTTCTGTCCAAACCAATCACACACACACACCTCATAAACATCATATGTGAGTGATCTAAACACTAACACAACATCTGGAACATCAAATTCGTCAAATCACCAATCAATTGCCCAGTTCTTGATAAAGTTGCAGTTGAGGTACCACAACCAGTTCCAGCTTATTTCAATCCACTCTAAGCATTCAAACACACTCCTGGAGGATCAAGAAAGCTCATAGAATCTTCCTCTTGCTGCTGTAATTACGTTGAAGAGGCATTCGACCTTGCTCTAATAGGTAAGTGTTCTTACACTTTGAAACTCCATATACATGCATCATTATTGATTAATTCTTGAGGCAAAAATGTAGTCCTTAATGTGTTTGTTGTGATCCTCCTACTGTTTGCACTTTAACATGTTCATATGTGGAGTTTATATTGTTTAAAAACTAAGATTCAGTTATGGTTTTTTGCCTTGTGTGTTCTGTACATTTAGTTTCAGTATGTATGAGTGGTACCATTGGATTCCTTGCGAAAAATCGGTCAAGATAGGTTCTTACAGATTTTAATTTCGTTAAAAATTGAGAGAGTTATGAGTGTTGGAAGTTTGATAAAAAAGATGTTGAAAACTAAAGTTTCAGTTCTGGTTTTTTGCCTTGTGCATTTTGTACATTAAGTTTCAGTATGTATGAGTAGTACCATTGGATTCCTTGTGAATAATTGGTCAAGATAAGTTCTTACGGATTTTAATTTCGTTAAAAATTGAGAGAGTTATGAGTATTGGAAGTTTGATAAAAAAGATGTTGAAAACTAAAGTTTCAGTTCTGGTTTTTGCCTCATAAGAGATGTCGAAGCCGATGTTGTGACATCTTTCCTTTTCTTTTTATCTTCAAAACTCAACTAATTCTTTCACATAGTAAAAATCATCATTTTCCAATTCTGTTTTACACACTTCTTATTCATACTCCTTACTATTTTAATCCACACAAAAATCACAAAAATAATGTTCATTTGATATATTTTTAATATATTAAATATTATTTTAAAATTGTTTTAAATGGTTTTAAAATGATTTCTTTTTCTTGAATTTTAAAACCAAAATGATTTTAAATATTCATGTGGATAAAATACTTTTTCATAAACCTTAATCATTGTTTATAACATGATTAATGATTTTATTTGATATTTTTATCATTTTTTACTTGATTTTTCTTTGAAAAATACCTTTAAAAAAATGAAATTAAGGGTTTTCCTTGATTTTTAAAAATCTTTCAAGACTTCATTTGAAACACTTTTGGGCCTCTAATAGAGTGTAAGATCCAATCCCTTTTTAACCAAAACCATCTTTGGGCCTCAGACATTGTATAAGTCCCACCGCATTTTCAAAAATCTCGGCGCAATCACAATTTCAAAACGAAATAATTTGGGCCTCCCCTCGTGTTGTAAGTCCCATTTCTTTTCTTTTAAATCTTTTTTGGGCCTCTGATAGAGTGTAAGACCCAATCCTTTGTAAATACAAACCATTTCGGGCCTCAGATGTTGTATAAGTCCCGCGGTATTTTCAAAATCACGGCGCGGTTGTCGCCTTTTAAAACAAAAATCATCTGGGTTTTCCCTCGTGTTGTAAGTCCCATCTTTCTTTTTCAAAACATCTTTGGGCCTCTCCTCGCGTTGTAAGTCCCATCTTTCTTTTTCAAAGCACTTCTGGGCCTCTAATAGAGTGTAAGACCCAATCCTTTTTGTACATAAATATCTTCGGGCCTCAGTTATTGTATAAGTCCCACTGTGTTTTAGAAAATCTCAGCGCGATCGCCATTTCAAAACAAAATCAACTGTGCCTACCCTTGTGTTGTAAGTCCCATTTCTTTTCTTTTTTTTAACCTTGGGCCTCTCCTTGAGTTGTAAGACCCATCCCTCTGTACAGAAAACCTCTTTGGGCCTCAGTCATTTGTATAAGTCCCAATACGATTTTCAAAACAACGGTGCGATCACTGTTAAACTCTGGGCCTCTCCTTGAGTTGTAAGCCCCATCACTTGTATATAAAATAAACTTTGGGCCTCTCCTTGAGTTGTAAGACCCATCCCTTTGTACAGAAAACCTCTTTGGGCCTCAGTCATTGTATAAGACCCAGTACAATTTACAAACAACAGTAAAATTACTGTTTTTTTTATCTGGGCCTCTCCTTGAGTATAAGCCCCAAAATTTTTTTCAAAAAAACAACTTCCCTTTGATTTTGGTTCAAATATACAGTTGTTATCAAAACTTTCTTTAATTTCTTTAAACAACTAATAATACAGCATGGAAGCTTGCTCACCTATAAGTTTTTATCAGCTTTCTTTTACATGCTTTAATATATATATATATATATATATATATATATATATATATATATATATATATATATATATATATATATATATATAAAACTGTATTGTGGGAAGCTGCTCCTCTGTAAGTCCTTCTTTCATATCCTTTTAAACACTTGTCATATCAACTGTATATATACTAGTATATCTATTTAGAGTTTTCCCCGGTAACTAGGTCTAGAACTAGGTAAAGCCAGTTGGCCACTCTTAAATACAGTCAAAACTAGATCCCCATAGGACTTCCAAATACAGTATTGCCTTCTCTTGGGCTTAAATAATATGGAACAAAGAGAAAAGCAGTATTCTCGGTGAACCTTTTCTCAGACTGTCACTGTTAGAAATTGTCAAAGAAATTCAGTTCTCCAGAGAGGATTAATTCTCGGTGAAACCTCTCTTGAATTTCTTCAAACCCTAGAACTGCTCACTAAAAGATTAATTCTCGGTGAAACCTTTCTTGAACTTTTCTTAGGTTTGGGACCCACAAGCTTCCTAAAAGCATCCCCGCCTCCTCTTGGGCTTTGTACAAGGACCCTCCGGCTTCCTAGAAGTTCTCATGCCTTCTCTTGGGCTTAATACAAGGACCCTGAAGACCTCCTAAAGGTATAAGACAGAACTTAGTCATCCTTTGCTAGAGCGGTCTTTCCAGTGTCAAATCTCAGGCCAATTTAGGGTTGATTCTCATCCCTTAAAACACCTGCCTCCTCTTGGGCATCGTACAAAGATAAATTCTTCCATACCAGTAGACTTGGACAGTCTAATTCCCTCTTGAGTCTCAAAGACATTCTCAAACTCCCTACAAATATAGGAGAAACCTCGGTCATTCTGGATCAATCTCCAGTAGAGTTAAACCCGTGGGTTCTAAAACCCAGTCTCTCTCCTAAAATTCCCCAGCCAGGGTCAGTTTATCATCAGTATAACACTATCCTAAATCAGAACCTCAAGGTCTCTGATATCCCAACTCTTCTGTAACCCTCAGCAAGAGTTGATTCCTTACTTGGACCTGCCTCGGGATCTCAATAATTCCCAGCAAAGATAGCCTCCTCTTAGGCTTTGTATAATGATCCTTCCTTTCCTCAACATAGTCAGCCTCCTCTTGGGGTTTGTACAATAATTCTCCCCAGCGGAGCTAACCTTTTCAGACTCTATCGTTGAGTCAATAACCTTTTCAGACTCTCTTGTTGAGTCAATAAACTTTCAGACTCTCTTATTGAGTCAATCACTTTTCAGCACTCTCTTGTTGAGTCAACCCTTTTAGCCTCAATCTCGGGCTTTGTACGAGATAGATAAAAACACTCTTGTTGAGTCAATCTTTTCCAGCCTCCTCTTAGGCTTTGTATAATGATTTCCCCTAGCAAAAGTCAGCCTCCTCTTAGGCTTTGTATAATGATTTCTCTAGCTTGTTCAGCCACCATCCTGGGCTTTGTACAGGACAGATAAAAGCACTCTCTTGTTGAGTCAAACCCTTTTCAGCCTCAATCTTGGGCTTTATACAAGACATAAATCTTCATAACCTTCTCTTAAGCTTGGGACAAATATCTTCCCCAACGGAGTCAATTCCTCCTAGCCTTCTTTTAGGCTTTGAGAAATAATTTCCTAAGCAGAGTCAAACTTATTTCAACCTCAATCTTGGGCTTTGTACAAGACAGATAATACTCTCCCGCAGAGTCAAACTCATTTTCAGCCTCAATCTTGGGCTTTGTACAAGACACCTAAAATATCCTCAGTCGAGTCAGTAAAGTCTCTTTTCGCCTCAATCTTGGGCTTTGTACAAGACAGATAAAGACTTATTTCCCACATACAAACCCTCCCCGACGGAGTCAAAATCCCTTTAGCCTTAATCTTAGGCTTTGTACAAGACAGAAAGAACATTTTCCCCAGAAAATTCAAACTTTTAGCCTCCTCTTAGGCTTTGTATAATGATATCCCCCAAAGAGTCAGTCTCTTTTTAGCCTCAATCTTGGGCTTTGTACAAGACACATACAGAAACACTCTCTTGTTGAGTCAACCTTTTAGCTTCAACCTTGGACTTTGATCAAGGCACACAAAAGTCAACATCCCCTCAGAGGAAATCCAAATCCCTCTGCAGGAAGTCATTTCTCTATTTATCACTTATCAAAACAGACATTCAAAACAAACCCTAATCCCAGATAACTGCTGTAAGTGGCACACTTGTTGATTCAAATATCCAAGCAGTCGTCCATTTTTTACCCTGGTAAACTTCTCTCTTTCATCTAATTGCTGTAAGTGGCAAGCCTCTGGATTATTTACATCCACGCCACTGTCCCTCTCTTAGTATGAGAAATTCCTAAGGAAAAATGACATTGCTCAACACTGAGTTAAAGTTTTCTCCTTCAGGACAAATCCCCTATAATGGAAATTATGGCATTGCTGGATTCATATATCCCAGTTAAAGTAATCCTCCTTTATAAACAGTCACCCAATAGTTGTGATAAACAGACCAAATGTCTCCCTTTAGAGATGACAAATTCTCTCATTCAAACCTTTTAGCTTCAATCTTGGGCTTTGAACAAGACACAAAATACCCTTTAGCTTCAATCTTAGGCTTTGAACAAGACACCAAAACATCTTTTTCCTCCCATAGAATAGGAGGAACTAAGATTGCTTTGATTTACCTGTTTCGTTTAAACGGGAATACGTAGGCATAAGATTGCGAAATCTTAGCGAGCATACTAATAAAAAACATTAGGTCCAGTACCTTACCAAAAACATCGAGTAAACCTGAACATCAATAAAAACTCACTCTCCCTCTCATATTTCCCAAGAAACTTTCCCAACCCATTAACGGATAAACACCGTCAAGTACAAAGCAGAACCTAAAGCTAACATCCTGTGGATAACCAACAAAAATCGTGCGTTACAAACCCGTCACGCTGCCAGAATGAGTGTCATTCGCTTGTTTGCTTGGAATTGAATTGTCGTTCCAATTTTCGATGTTGTGTTATGATTAAGCTACTACTTGGTCACTGTTTGGAGACATGTTGGTGTTGCTTATGAATGATTGTTGAATTAATCAATTATTATGATGTTGTGCATAATTGTGGTGATTGTATGGTGAGCATTTTTTGGTGATAATGCATGTTATGGTGAATCATAGTGTGCTATGGTCCGATGGTATGGATTCCAGAGCGAATAGCTGGTTTCAGATGCGAATCGGTGAAGCGTTACTTATGGTGATAGTAACAATTTTGGTGTGCTCTGGTCCTATTGTAGGGATTCAAGAGCGAGTGGCTGGTTCCATATGAGAATTAGTGAAGCGTTACTTATGGCGATATTAATGATTTGGTGTGCTCTGGTTCTAAGGTGGGAATTCATGAGCGAGATGAACATGTGTTGTCCATAATGGTACCACATGAATGTAGAGTCTTGGTGTTGAGTACATTGCATCCATTGTTGCATATGTGATTGTTTAATTATGTTGATTTTGGTGGTTGAGAATACTTGATTGGTTGATGTGATTGAATTGTGTGATTGTTGATGTTTGCTTAGGCTACCCATGCATACTTTTGCACAATTATATATTATGAGCGTATTCTCACCCCTTTGTTGTTTGTGTGGTTCTGTGTTCCTTCTTGGGGTACATATTAGTAGGTAAATGAGCACCTTCTTAGAATCTGAAGGATGGCGCTAAGGCTGTTTTTAATTTTCTAGTTTTTATGCGATATTTAGATTTTCATTGCTCTGATCTGAAACACTGAGTGAGAAAACAACTCGTTTTGTTAATTGTTATTACTTGTGTTGTTGTTAATGCTGAAGGCATTTTTCCATAACTATGTTTTATAGTATGAAACTTATTTGGTTGTTGAGTTACTTCAATTGTTTTATTTCCGCTGGGATGAGCCTATGTAAAGGCCGGTATGTCATGAAAATTGTTTAGACTATTGCATGTTTATTAAACCTGTGTTACGGAGTAGGTTTATGTTATGTTTGAGTGACATCCTATGTGTGCAATTGTTTTATTCTCACATTATTTTGCGTTTCAGGGTTTAGGGTGTTACATTGTGGTGCCAGAGCGGGTCGGTCCATCTGACCAGATTTTGTAATGTTATTTATTCCCTAGTATGCGACAAGTGCGTGAACATTGTCAATGCATTGTTTCTTCTAAGGCCTGTTTGGTGGTGTGTAGAATGACTGAAAGAAATGTCCGAGCAATTGGTGATGCTTTGGAAGTAAAGGCTCAGACGCTGATGGGTCAGCAGAATTAGGCTGGCGATGAGTTCCGTGGATTGAGGAAGTTTCAGAGAAACAATCCGCCAACTTTAAAGGGTGGATATGATCCGGAAGGTGCACAAACATGACTTAGAGAGATTCAAAATATTTTCCGAGTGATGGTTTGTACTGAGGAACATAAGGTATTGTTTAGTACTCACATGTTGTCAAAAGGGGCTGAAGACTGATGAGATAACGCGCGATAGAGATTGAAGGCTGTTGGCACTAAGATTACTTGGGTTGTGTTCAGAGCTCAATTCCTAGAGAAGTACTTTGTAGAGGATGTGCGCAGGAAGAAGAAGATTGAATTCCTCAATGCAACATTCTTTGTCAAAACGCTCTAGTCGACGTGTTTGTTCCTGTTAAAGCTTGTCAATAAATGATAACACTTAGTACTTCCTCAACGCAACATTCTTTGTTGAATTTTCTCCAACTAGAAATTCCAGGCTAACACACCCTGCTCTACCGTACCGGAAGCTCTACTTCATTGCATCTTCTGTATCTCGCACTCTTTTTGGTTCTTGAACGGAACAAGACCAATTTTATTCATGTCAATGTTGAAGGCACTATGATTGATTTTGATGAATATCATATTTATAGAAAAAAAAGATAACATAAACTTTATTAAAAAAAAAGGAAGTTTTATAGCAGCAGTAATAAAAGAGCAATTTCATAATGTTATGATAAAATAAAATTGTATTTAGAATCTATGATGGTAGATATTTGTTTGTACGTGAAGCTGTGTGAATATTATTTTTGATATGGATTACAAAAAAAATCACCGACTGATAGACTAAACTTTTATATAGAAGAAGAACAACCTATCATATTTGAAGATCACAAACACATTTATGATAAATTGTAATAACCGATAAAGGTAAAAATAGTCAAACAATTCATTTGACATCAAATAAATTTTTTCAAAATGTGTGGTATAAATAATGTCTTTTTTTTTTTTACAAATAAATAATGTCAATTCATGAAGCATGTGTACTTTGTTTTTTTATATGGAATTAATATAATTTTATATAGTTTTAGACAATTAGATTAATCCAACTAGATTTGATAATGCAATAGGAAACACAGAAGGAGAGGATTAGAATAAAAAAAGATAAGAAAAAATAAGAGTTCGAGGCATCGTCTTGTACGTGGGTCCACACCACAAAATACAGAGTTTCATCATTTTAGATCCATTATTGACCCAACACAATTTACTATTTCGTCTATCATTTCATTTTCCCAACAACCAAATCTGAATACACCAATCAACACTTTCTCGGTTCGATCTGTTTACGATTTTCTCAAATTTTCTCAACTTGTGCATATCAAACATGCAGGTTCGTTACTTCTCACCATCATCATCATCATCTTTTATTTAATGGATGCAATTTTTGTGTATTGAATTGAGTAGTTCTAGATCTTATTTGTGGATGCTTAGGGTTAGGTTGTTTTTTAATTCAATTGCAAGATGATGATGAACGTGTGTTACGGTTGCAATTGAATACATGATGGAAAATAAACTTTGTGGGATAAGGCTTGGTTATTGTTGTTGAGTGGTTGTAGCTGCTTTTATTGTAATCTCTTGCAATTTTGTAGCAAGCTTAGAATTGATTTAATTTAGTTCGCAATTTGATGTGCCAGCCTAATTACATTCATGGTTAAGACAGCTGCAGGAGCGAAATTGGACATCTCACAACTATACCCTATCATGCCTTCCAACTGGGTACAACGTTCTTTCATTCGTCTAATCTCTCTTGATCTCACCCCAATAGAAATGTTGGGATCCATTAACCTCTATTCTTATTATGGCGAGTTGCAAGCATAAAAATTATTTCATGTGACATTTGTAATAGAATAACTCTTCACCATAACATGGTACACTATATTAAGTAGAAAATTCTAACATGACACACATATAATCAATCATATAAAGGCAACTAAAATGAGCCAGAGATAGCTGGTTTATCATTTTACAATTTAGGCTCAAGCTGCTAAGGCTTTAGAAACTGGTCAAACCAATCAGCCGACTTTTGAACCTGAAATTTTGTTATTTGATGCGCGGTTTTAGGTTCTGCATAAAACTGCAAGTCAAAGCAATCAATAAAACTTTAGCTCAAAAGACTTAATTATTATATTTCTATTATATTAGGAGTGATTTAAAATTAACTAACAGGTTTGAAGTAAATAATAAATAATACAACATTGATATTAGACGTGGTTTAAAATTAAATGATACAACATTGAAAATGGAAATGACAGGTTCGAAGTAAATGTTAAATAGTGGCAAGAGAATGTGATTCCATACCTCAAAATAATCTGAGCAATGCTTCGCATCATACATCTTTTGTACACTGTGCATTAGATCTTCCACACCTTCCTTGGGACACCTAAGATCTTCCGCACCTAGAGTTACAAACACCAAGTTAATATTTCAATTTCAAGTTAAATTCAAAAGCCCTACAAATATCTAAACCGATTAATAGATACATAGGTGTATTAAGTGTTGTGATATAATCCAAATTAGTTAGTTAGTTCAGATCGATTATGATTAGTATGTGTTTAGCAACGTGGATTATAAGAGGGTATGTTGTGATATAATCCAAGTTAGTTAGTTAGTTAATTAGATAGTTTTTTATAGTTACTTCGGTTACAAGTAACCGACTTGTATTTATATTTGTGCATAGTGTAATTCAAATAATAATACGATTACTTTTCATTCTCTTTCTCATTCCTTTCTTACCTAAAGCAAAGTGCATCAGGCACTAAAATTGAAGAAGTACAAAACTTGTATTACTGTATGCTCAATACATCAATTTGCATATGAATATTGTTGCAACAACAATTTAAACGTGTTACTAAATAATAAATACAAGAATCTTACCATTGAGAATAAGCAGAGGACGGGGTGCAATAGGTGGAATTGATTTGGGGGAATCAAATCGGGAAGTTAAACCAGGATTAATCTTATCCCACACCTGAATCAAAAATATAAACTCTTGAAGTTAGTGTCCAGTATTTATGTAAAGATTCTGCCAAGTGGACAAATAAGTAGCAATTATAATATATGTAGCATGGTACCAACCATTATCATGCATGCTTTGTTAGAGTAGTAAACATCATATTAAAGCAATATATCTATTCAGTCGGAGTCTTGAGACATTTATAGTTGAAATTATAAATGTAACAAACTTCGCTAACCTTCTTAACTACTTCTTTGTCAATAGCATTTTTACACAAATCTTTACTAGCCACTGCATACATGAACACAAGCGAATTATGATGTAATTAATTTTCAAGGCACATTCAAAATACAGTCGTTCATTGATGGTAAGCTTATCCGTAGGACTCATATTCATATCATATTTCCCTTTTAGATCTTACTCAAACATCATTACAACTATAATATTTGAAAGCACTACACATAGAAACTAGTATATATATGATTACTAGAATTATATCAATTAGTGACTTTCATTACAAATATATAGTACTTAATGAAGTAACATGAGCAATAACTACAGTAAAGCAAAAACTTAAAAAGATATTTCATAAATAATGCATCATCATACCTTCAAAAACAGGTTTTATACTATCAACTCGGGCTTGCCACTTATTGTGGTTTATGGCCCATTGAAATCCCTACAATTATATGATTCATAGTGTTTTAGTTGTTGTTTCAAAAGCACACCATGTTAAAGATAAGCTTCAATCAATAATACAATGTCACCTGAACAGCAATTATAGGAACAACTACTGCATAGCGAGGATCAGCAGCTGCAGCAAACCATGAATGCATTCCTGAACCAATAAATTATGCAAGTGATGAGTCACAACAAACCTAGCCTCTAACATATTCCTCTCAACTTCTCTCAACTAACCTCCAAGTGATATTCCCGTGATTCCTATCCTAGAGGGGTCTACGTCTTTTCTTTGTGTTGTTAGATAATCTGCCAATTTAATCAAGTCCCAAACCTGCCAGCCAGATCAAGGATTAGTTAGTATGTCGTTTCAATCACATACAGGTCAGCCAAATAATTTTGGGGGGCTTAAAATGATTCAGTTAAATAACAAAGCACTATGATACACATGTAAGAAATTTACCGTGTCATATATGAATGGCATTGTGTGCCCGGTTTTCCATGCATAAATAAGAGCCTGTTTATTTTAACCAACACAAAAGCGTAAAACAGATTATCAGTTTAGAATTTTTACACAGATCACTTATGTTTTTGTTTGTGATGGATCTTGAGTAGGAGTAAATTTGAGAAAAAATAATTAATTTCTATCTTATTTATAGATGAGACGAACATAAAAACGCTAAACACCTAAAAAAGATAGATAAATTACTTATCGCAAAGTTAATTATAGAACTATAGAAAAGATATATAAATGATTCTAATAGTTAATTATAGAACTATTTCATTCATTTCGTGCAAGCATCTTACATGATGCAATATGCGTCATAGCTAGTGTCGTGTGTGTGCGTGTCAACTAGAGCAAAACGCGAGAGTAAAGCAAGGAAAACACATACCTCTTGATAGGTGTTGGCGTTTTTCGCTCGTTCACCATGGTAACGAGAATCAACCGCAATTGCTATGTATCCCCGTGAAGCATATGCCTGAAACACCAACAACACATATAAAATCCACTATTATAATGAATCATAAATTCTATTTCATAGGAGTAGAACAGAGAAAATGCATTAGCAACCTCTAGCAATGGACGCATATATTCTTTACACGTGTCTGAGCCGTGATTGAAAACAACCGCAGGTCTTAACTTTGTATCCCAATCCTTCAAGCTCAAAATCAACACAGGCAACTTTCCTTGATCTCCATACTGCAAAATCAAGGATTATTTCAACAAATTAATCTCTAGACCTAAAAATCAGTTCCGAAAAATATCGATTCAAAATTCAAATTCCAGAAAAATAGAATTATTTCGTTAATTATACTTACCTCTATATTTAAATACAGATTCTCCTCCACGAGCAAATCTTTGAAATTCGGAATGTCTTTCCTTGGACAAGATTTCATAATCTCCTGTTATAAAATTGTTAGTAGATTGAATGAATTTGAACAAGCAGATGAAGAAGATAATCGAATGAGTGTTGGAACTTGAACCATTTCGGCTGGAGGCGGATAGCAAGGATTCGCCACTGGTTTTGCTAATTCAGCCCATAACGGAACTGAAAATAATCAACAAACAAATTTTATTTCTAGAAATAAAAACAGAGGATCGATCATCAGTGCACATTCTAGATAGTGGAATTGAATGTTGTACCTTCAAGAGCTCGTCTGTAACTGAGCATATCCCGAAACTCTGATTGAAACGTTTTCGAAATATAATTGGCTTCTTTTTCTCCCAATTTGGTTTCGGTTTCGGGTATGGTTATTTTAAGTTGTATGGCGGACTTTTGAGCGGTTTCGGTTCTGATAACTTCTGTGGGGTGCATTTCAGCTGTTATGGTTCTGTTAACTTTTGTGGCGCGCTTTTGGTATTTATAATCAAGCATTTTGAGTCTAGTATTGGGAGAGGGGAAGAGCATGGATGCATGCATTTTGTTTGTAGTTTTGGGAGAGGGAAAGGGTATGGTTGAAGGCATTTTGAGTGAAGTTTTGGGAGAGGGGAACATAGTCAGCACATTCATCTTTGCTCAAGTTTTGCAAGCTAAAGATACGGTGGTATGAGAAGGGATAGCTTCCTCAATTTATACACTTTCGAGTAAAGGCAAATTTGTTTCTTATTCAATCGCAATCATCACATTTTACGTATGTTTTCATGAAAACGCACCTAAATTCTTATTGTTAAGAACAACCAATAAAAAGAGAGAAAAAATTTAATTTATTATAAATTTAATTTCGTTTTTAATTGGAATCATTGAGTGGTGGTTATTATGCAGGAGAGAGAAAATATTATTTTTTATTTTTATTTAATTAAAAAAAATATTATTGATTGTTTGTAAATACACTTTATATGTTTGTTCCTATGCGATGCAAGTAGTTACGGTGATGTGACCAATGGATGTTACATGTGACCCTTAAATGTGAATCTAAACACTAAAATTAAGGGTGTTTCTTAATACACCACCCTTGTTTTTTAGGCACCACGTGAAATTTTATTTTGGCCCCCAGATTCCGGATTTGCACATCCGGACGCACCAAAATTTTAAAAAACGCTGATATGTTCCGGATGTGCACATCCGGAAGAATTCCTGATTTGCAAATCCGGAAAAAATCAAATGAATTCCATAAAATCATTTACTTCTAAATATAATTAAATCCAATATAATTAAAATCCAACATAATTAAAATTAATATCATTTTTTCAATATAATTAAATCCAATATAATTAAAATTAATATGATTAAAATTAATATGATTTTTTCAATATAATTAAATCCAATATAATTAAATTAATTTTAGAAGTAAATACCATATAATTTTAATTATAATTTAGAAGTAAATACCATATAATTTAGAAGTAAATACCATATAATTTTAAATCCAATATAATTAAATTAATTTTTTCAATATAAAAAAATAATTTAAAATTAAATACCATATTAATCCTATTAATTATATTGAAAAAAAATTAATCATATTAAATATCATATTAATTTTAATTAATATAGATTTTAATTATATTGGATTTAATTATATTGAAAAAATGATATTAATTTTAATTATATTGGATTTTAATTAGATTGGATTTAATTATATTTAGAAGTAAATGATTTTATGGAATTCATTTGATTTTTTCCGGATTTGCAAATCAGAAATTCTTTCGGATGTGCACATCCGGAATATATCAGCGTTTTTTAAAAATTTGGTGCGTCCGGATGTGCAAATCCGGAATCTGGGGACAAAAATGAAATTTCACGTGGTGCCTAAGAAACAAGGGTGGTGTAAAAAGAAACACCCAAAATTAAAATTTTTGGGCTAACATATTTTTAAGACTAATTTACCCTTTAACTAGCCAAAACAAATTGGTACGGCTCTGTGGATAGGGAGAAATATAGATCCAAATAAAATATGGAATCCAAGACATAGTTTATTTATAAATATATATTTAGTCTATAATTATAGTTTTGAACCGACATAATTTCAGTATCATTTTAATCTTTAAAATACAGTTCTTTTAATTTTAAAAAATAAATTACTAATAAAATGGTGTAGTTTTTATTAAGCTAATAGCAATTATTTCTAAATTATAATAAATAATGGATTAAATATAACACTAGGCGAGTTTCACTTTTATCTATATTTATTTTTTTGGATTTTCTTGTAATTTTTTTTTTTTGTTTTACATCTAAATGTAAAATTTGAACACTGAATTTGTGTGGTTAAATCAAATAAATAAATTTTATAAGGGTAATTTTGACGCTTAGAAGACAAAAAACATAAAATTTTAATATTTTAAGAAAAATTCAAAATTTATTTTTATTAAGGATAAATCAAAACTCGCCAACATTACATGAGTATTGTATATTTAAACCTAAAATAATATTCTTCATCATCATCTTTTTTTTCCTCACCAATCTTAATATGTTTACTTCAATTTTATCTGATTTTTCTTTATTTTTGGATTTTATTTGTCCTGATTTTTCGAAACCTCTGCCTTTTTTTTTTTTGTTTAGGTTTGTTTGGCAGGTTTCATTGATTAGAATTGAAAGAAAATGAACTACTTTTTTCTACAATTAAGATGCTTGTACTCTTTTTATATTATTGGTATTGCAAGAATTGGAATCACGGGGAATTATATAAAGATATATTCTCCATGGCATATAAAAAGTTTAACTTCTGCTATTAAATTTAAATGATATGTTTTTTATTTAAAAATAAGTGTATTTAATGTACTGAATATATAAATAAATAATTTTTTAAAGATATTATATATATTTAATGTATTGGAGATATAATATTTTCTCTATTTAGAATTTATAACCAGTACCTGATTAGTGTGACCCTAATATTTATGGTGATATACATGTTAATTCCAACATAATAATATTGATTCTCAAATATTACGAGTTATCAATTGTAATAAATCTATTTTATAACAAGATAAAAATAATAGGTGTTTTTGTCTATCTTTATTCCAAAGTTGCCTTTATATACCTTTTTATTTTTAAATTTTTTTTATTCATTAATTTATCTATAACTATAGATAAAGTAGGGAATTTTACTGCCACCCCTAAATTATATTTAACACTTATTTTTGTCAAAATTTAATTAAAAAGTGCGAGCAAAAAATTCGATAATACAATTTCAAAATTTTGATATGTTTTTGTAATTTTTTGGTTTTTGGAAAAATTTGGTAGTTAATTTTGATAGGGAAAAAAAACGATATTAATATTATTGAATATTTTGAAAAATCCAGTAAAAAGTCATAGTTTTTTTAAAAATCTGGTAGTGTATTGGTAAAATCGAGTAAAATTTTTTAAAAATTCGGTAATATATTTTTAAAAATTCGATAAAAACTCTTAGATTTTTTAAAACATCTGGTAAAACCTCATATACATTTTAAAAAATCCGTAAAAACTCATACTATTTTGAAAAATCCAATAAAAACTCTTAGATTTTTTAAAAAAATTTGATAAAAACTCATAGACTTTTGGAAAAATGTGAAAAAATTTATAGTTTTTTGAAAAATCCGATAAAAATTTATAAGATTTTGAAAAATCTAATAGTATATTTTTTAATAAGCAATTTGTACTCAGCAGGATTCGAATTTGAAATCTTAAAAGGAGCACACTTTCAAAACCTAAGCTTTCACTATTAGGCCACACACACGCACACAGTTTAATAGTATATTTGAAAAATCCGATAAACTTATATTTCTCAAAAATATGTTAAAAACTCGTGAAATTCTTCAAAAATCTTGTAAAAATTCAAAAATCCGGAAAAACACAATTTTTCAAGAACATAAAAAATCACAAAGGTTATTACTATTACGTAAAAGTAATCGAGGTATGGGGGTGTCAAGTAGAATCCAGGGGATGGTGAAAAGATTCTTCAAATAAAGGGGATTTGGATGTTTAGACTAACATTTTTTTCCCCAAAATTATCCTTACATTATTGTCCATTTAATTTTCAAACTTTATTCTCTCATTTATTTAAAATATAATGAATGATTAGCATAATAAATTGCATGATAGTAAAAGCGAAAGATTTATTTTTTATTCCAATAAACTAATGTAAGATTACCAAATTTTTTTTTTTCAAAAAATTTAATAATAAATAAAATAAATATAATTAAATTATTTTAATAAATATTAAGATATAGATAGTTGTAATGATATAGAGTAAAATTTTTCTCACATTATATTCTTCCTTCTGGCCCCATTATTTCTAAATCTCAATTTTCAAATTAAAAAAACCCTAGAGACTACTGAAAAGAAAATTAAGAAAGTCAATCTTCCCATCATTTCTCCTAAAAGCAATTTTGCTTCTTATTCCAACCTATACATCACATTTTGAAAATGGATTGGGTGCCTTTCATATTTGCTACCTTTGGTGATTTTAGGCTAATGGAGAGATGAATGAGTAATTAAAATAAATTATTTGTTTAAAGAGAATAATCTACCATATAAGAAAAGTATGTATTGCTCAATTTTCAATTCTGCCCTTCTGCCCTCACACAACAACATGTGGATGGCTTCATTGACTTGCATTGTATGAAAGATTTGCCACACCTCCACCTTTGCTTCATTTCTTCCTTTTCCAACTTTTTTCAAACCTCTTTCGTTTCTCTTTCTTCTTCTTTTCTGATTTGCAATCTCCTCTCTTATTTCTCTTTCTTCTTCATTTCTCTCTCTGCTCTTCTTCTCTTTCTTCTTCTTCCTTCACCGAAACTGCATTTAGGGTTCATCACAAATGGAGGTAATGAAAATGGGATAATTTGTGGTTAGGTTTTTTAAAAGAGAAATTAAGTTTGTTGATTGAGTGATGATTTATGTTTTTTTTGGATATTGTGATGAATTTGTTGAGTTTTTAATGTTGTTTCTTTATTTATTTTCAGGTTGTACATCTACCCATATCTAAGGAAGACCTACACATTTCTCCTATTTGTAACTTCTCAATCTCTTGATTCTGATTATTATGTTTTTCTAAATCAAGTTTTTCCTCTTGATGAACCTATGAATGATTATGGGCCGGTTATTTTTTTTTGTAGAATCGTCGACGAGAGTGCCAAAGAAGTTGCGGCGGTGGATCATGTTGAACCGGAGAATGTCGGAAGCTAGAAGAGGAATTGCATCTCCAGAAATCCGAAGTATGGAGTACATGATATGATAAATTAATCTCATTACATTTGTGATATATATCTTTTTGCAATATTTGTAGGAAGAAAGGCAAAGGGCTTTGTTGCTGCTACAATGGAAAGTGATGAGCGACAAGGCAAAAGAAGAACAAGAAGTTAATTCAAAACAGGTTAATTTGTGTAACCAATCTGATCTTTCCGAATAAAAAATGGATCAGCAGCCAGCAACACGTCGTGAGCTCCTTTATTCACAGGTGGTGGTGAAGAGGAAGGGGGTGTACCTGCAAGGTACTCCAATGCTAAAGTCAGAGACGGAGTAAGCAGAGCAAGTACAGAGAAAGGGTGTCAAAAATAAAATATCTGACCCTCTAGTGACAGAGGGTATTTATAATGTGCCTCCAGCGCAGGGCCAATGGTTACTTTGCATTGGGTTGGATCGCAAGGCCCAATATGAGTAACTGTCAGGGCTTACATGGCTTAGGGAAGACTAGCACGTGGTTTTTGCCCTGGATCAACTGTCCCGTGATCTTCGAAAGATGGGTTGACCAGTTCTTTTAGAAGTGGGTAGTTACCTGATGACGTGTCCCCGCATGGGGGCACATGGAGTCCGTGGGGGAGACGTGTGAGAGCTCTTCGGGCTTGCAGTTGGGCTGAACTTTAATTGGGCCCTCCCCGACGAGGAGTTGGGTTGGGTCGTGCCCGACGGTGGGCCAGGCTTAGGCCCAGTCCAGAACAAGAGCTCCCCAAGTCGTTGCTCTGAAGCAGAGGAGTAATGACTTAAGAGTCAGTTCAAATGTCGAGGACCCGTTCGGAAGAGCGTCACTTTGTCCGGAACACCGAGCTGGGGGTCGACGCGCGTGGCCAGGAGTAAGAGATGCTCGATGAGACAGGAGTTCGCGGGGAGGTCTGTCCGTCAGCCGTACTACCGACCCTTTTCCTCCTTCCCCCTCTGGGTATGTCCTCGTTTGGTGCTCTGGCCGACGATGTGGCAAAGGTGGAAAGAAACGGTCATGCCCGGTCCTCGGGCATGAGGGGGAAGCTAAGAGGACATATATGGTGTCTTCTAGCTCCACGTGTCACGTGTAATTAATGCCTAGGGAGGCTACGCATAGGGGCACTTGAGTGCCTAGTGCTGCCTCGCTTCCCGTGCTAGGAATATAAATAGGGGAAAAGCTCCCTTCATTTTCACGCTTCCCCTTTATCTTCGTCAAAAATTTCTCCAAGTCTCTCTAAGCTCTTCAGACCGTGTCCGCCGTCTCCGCTGTCGTCGCCGCCGCCATCAGCCTCTCTCCATCGTCCAGATTTTCTCCCTTCAAGTAAGTTTCTGATCTTTATCTCCAGCATTATGAATTTATCGGCGATTTTCTGGGGCGTACGTAGGGTTTAAGGGGGACGTTTGAGTTTTCCAGCGACTTTCATGAAGTTTCCGGCGGAACTATGAGTTTTTCGGCCGTGCTCATGAAGTTTCCGGTCAAGACGCCTGGAAGTTCATGAGGATTCTGGAAACTTCATGAAGTTCCCGATGAAGGCCTCGATGACCCGCAATGAAGGTCTCGGGGAGCTGTGATGAAGGCCTCGGGGAGCCTTGCTCCTCGTAAGTGTGCGAATATCGTGAAGAGGTCTCTCTCGAGGAGTCCCCCCGCGTTTATCAGAGTCTTCTCACGCGGGGAGGTTTCCTGTTGAGGAGACTCGCCGTGCCATGTCGACGGGGGTTTCTTCGTAGATGAGTCTATCCGTCGAGGAAGGGCTCGCAACTCTGTGTCAGGGAGGATTGGTCTGGGGCTCCTCGTCCCTCTGTTTGCCTTTCACTTGATTTGCGGTGGAAGGGTGGATTTGATCTCGGAATTCGAATTCACCGTTTTCCTATGCTTTCCAAGTAAACTGGTCGTAAGGATCGAGGGCATCATTCATATCGACGACGAGGCCGAACCCGACACACCCGTCGAGCAAGTCGGAGCTGAACGAGCCCGCACGGCCGAAGATTTGGCCGGGCAAGAACCTCTTAATGCTGCGTCGCGCTTTGCCATCGACGACACGGACGCCTTCGCAACTATCGAGGATCTCGCTGTGGGCTCTTCCCCGAATTGGATGGTATATAAGCCCAAGAAACAACATCGCATATGCTCGAGTTTCAGGGTGATGAGGTTCCCGATGTATGAGTTTGCGTTTCAGGATGCGGGAATTCGTCTCCCCTTCAGTGATTTTCAGAAGGTGTGTTCCAATGGTTGTGTCTGGTGCCTTCACAACTTCACCCCAACGCGATAGCGTTCGAACTTGTGTGCGAACATCTCCGTATTGGGGCCACGCTTCCTTTGTTCTTCCATACTTTTCACCTACAACTGGCGTCTGCTAATGGTCGGCATAGCTGGGTATCCCTGAAGCAGACGAGGAAACTGTTTTGAGCGTACTAGGATTCTGTCCGCACCTTCAAGGATAGGTTCTATGTCGTCAAGCTCGTCTCGCAAGTGGCCGTCGACTCCCTGTACAACCTTGTGGTCACAGAGTAGGACGGGAGGTGCGAGGAGACATTGGTGTCGAAGTTTCCCCTTAAGTAGGAGGAAGACCACTTCGCGAAGGGCACAAATAGCTACATTGTGAAGCACGGCGACCTGGACGCTGACGACCAATAATCTTACAAGAAGATAGTGGAATTCATCTCTGGTTTCACTCCCGCCAAATGTGTTTACAAGGATGGGAGTTTCATCCTCTACGATCGTGGGGAAGTTTGCTGTGAGGCTCGATTTATTAACACCAAGGCCTTTCTCGAGTGCGGGTCCCATAAGGAAGCCTTGAGGTTCTTAGGTAGTGAACACTTGTTTTGCTCGGGGGTCTTCCCTTTTCTCTTTTTTGTACTAACTTATTTTTCTTTGTTCACTGTCGCAGGCCAGATGTCGAATGTGCAGGAACGTATCATGAAGCTTGCGGCCACCAAGGGTGAGAAGAAAGCCACCAAGGGTAGAGTCTCTCAGGTCCAGCAGAAGCTGAAGCCCGACCAAGGGGCATATGGTTCCTCTTTCCCCCAATGTAGCCAGTCTCCTCCCCTGCATGAGACCTCTTCTAAAAGACAACGCACAGAGGAGCCCATACTCGTCGACCTCGAGGAGAGTGCGCCCGTAGAGAAGTTCGTGTTGCCCTCTTGTCACCTCCCTCGGGACTTCTTCTCCGGGGACAATTCCCCTATTGTGGTCTAAGCTGAAACCAAGGCGATCATGGGGATCGACATGGTGGCCAGAAGGAAGGAGTTAACCGAGGACATAGCCGCCATGATAAGGATCTTCGAAACAACCTTGGTCCTCAATGACGAAACTAGCCCGACCTCTGAGCTGAAAAAGTTGTGGGATGAGGACGCCGTCCTTGAGGAAGAGAAAAACAAGGCGGAGAACGATCTGCTCGAAGCTCAAACGAGGTACGAAGCCCAGGAGTGACTCCTCCAAGAGATGACCGATATAAGGGAAGAGATAAAGGGAATCAAGGAGGAACGAGACCGCCTTCTGACCAAGGATGCCGAGTTGGAGGCTGCTGCCAAGCCTGCCGAGGATGAAACGGAGGAGGAGAGAGCCCTTGCATCCTGTAGTGCCCTGGTCTCCCAGATCCGGGAGCTCGAGCAGGACTGCTTGGAGGCTCTCGAGGTGGGCTTCAACAATGCTTTGGAGCAGGTCCAGATCGCGAATCCTGGGGCTCAACTTGTCTTCGAGGGGATTGGTCTTTTCCACCGGGTGGTTGATGGTAGGGTGGTTGTCCCTAAGGAGTCCGTCGAGGGAGCTGGTGATGGGGGACCCAGGCCTGAGGAGGAAGCCACTGTTTGATTTCCTATTTAGTTGTTTGACCTGCGCGCCATTGAATTGTTTTGTTTGGTCTGCGTGTCGTAGTTGGTAGTTGACTTTGCCCGACCTGCGTGCCAGGGACTTTAACTTGTAATTTTTGAACATGTCGTTTGCCCTACATAATGCATTGTGTTATATCTTTTGGCATGTTTATATTTTGTGTGTGTTGCTTGTATGTCGAATATGTGTTTTATATTTGCGTGTTTTTGTTTAAGTATTTGGGGCGTTTGCTCGACATTATTGGTCCTCGCCAGTGTAGGGAACTGGTCGAGTGGTCGGAGTCGAATTCTGACCTTCGACAAAGCTAAGAGCTCGATCGAGGTCTTTGCTCCGAGGTGTGAACTTCCCATCGTGAGCTGGACGTTCTGCCTAGTTGGTACGACAACAGTGGAGCTCGGTTGAGGTGTTCCCGTCGGATCAAGAGTTTGCTCGCACACACAAGAGCGGGCTCTTATCTTCTTGTCTCAAGTTTAAGAGTCGTGCTTGTACCCTAGTGCGCCCCTGCGGTCGCGACGCGAATAGGTCGCGGGCAGTGTTTAGTTGTAGGATTGTTTAAGCTTTTCAGCGTTCCATGGTCGAGCAAGTTCCTCCCCATGCAGGTTTTCAAGGTACTAGGCTCTGATCCCTGTTTTCGCGCGGACGCGATAGGGGCCTTCTTAGTTTACGGCGAGCTTGCCTTCGTGCGAATCTTTCTAATTCCTCCGTAGGACTAGGGTGCCCATCTGAAATTCGCGCTTGATGACTTTGCTGTCATGTCGCAAAGTTATCTTCTATTTGAGTGAGGCTTCGCGTAGGGATGCCCCCGACCGGATCTCTTCGACTACGTCGAGCTCCCCCCTTAGGGCCTCGTCGTTTATCTCCTCGTCAAAGGGGGGACTCGGTCCTTCTTGAGGGTTCCCTTATTTTTACCAAAATCACTACCTCGGTCCTATAGGTCAATCAAAACGGGGTCTCCTCTGTGGTCGAGTGTGGGGTCGTTCTGTAGGCCCAAAGCACGCTATGCAACTCCTCGAACCACCTTTTCTTGGCGTTGCCCAATCTTACTTTTAGCCCTCGTAGGATCACTCTGTTCGCGGCTTTGGCCTTCCTGTTCGTTTGTGGGTGCTCGACCGATGTGAAGTGTTGCTTCGTGCCCAACTTGGTAACGAAGTCCTGAAAGTTCTTGTTGGTGAATTGTGTCCCATTGTCGGTTACGATTGCTTGGGGTACGCCGAACCGGACAAGTATATTCCTTTTTGTAGAAACGGAGTATGTTGTGGGCCGTGATTTTGGCTAAGGCTTTGGCCTTTATCCACTTAGCGAAGTAGTCGACGCCGACTACCATATATTTATTTTGGTATGACCCTATGGTGAAGGGCCCGAGGATGTCCATCCCCCACCAGGCAAATTACCATGGGGATGAGAGCATTTTGAGCTCATTGGGTGAGGCCAGGTGCATGTCCCCGTGTCGTTGGCACTTGTCGCACTTCTTGACGTGCTCTTTTCCATCTTGCTGCATGGTGGGCCAGTAGTACCCCACCGACAATGCTTTACGGGCTAGAGACCGTCCGCCGAGGTGTTGCGCGTTGATCCCTTCGTGGATCTCCTGGAGTATGCTGGAGACCTTGGCCTCCTCGACGCATTTGAGGAGGGGAATGAAAAAACCCCGCCGATATAACTTGTCCTCGACGATAGCGTACGAGCAGGCACGTCGCCTGACTACGCTAGCCTCCTTGGAGTCGTCGGGTAGTTTCCCCGTGATGAGGTATTCGTATACCGAGGTCATCCAGCAGTGGCCGTCACCGAAGGCGTTTACGTCGATGGTCGAGGTGGGCTTCTCGATACTTGGTCATGGAAGCACTTCTTGAATGACGGACTTGTTCCCGCCTTTTTTCTCCATGCTCGCCAGCTTAGATAGGATGTCCACCCGGGTATTGTGTTCGCGCGGGACGTGACTTACTTCCACCGAGGCGAATTTGGTCAACCTCTCTGTCACTAGGGCCAAGTACTCGATGAGGCTGTCGTTCTTGGCCTGGTACTCTCCCCGCACCTGGGAGGCCACGAACTGGGAGTCGGTAAATATTTTTACCTCTTTCGTGCCGAGGTCCTCGACCAGGCATAGTCCGGCGAGGAAGGCCTCGTATTGTAATATCCCATATTCTCTAAATGCTAATAGGACATCCGATGAGATCAGATGAGCTTTTGTGTTCTCTATCTTTGGATAATTAGATTAATGGAGTCCTCTAAGTGCTCTATGTATTTTTCAAACTCCTCTTCGATTATCAGGTGGGTTCTAGTTAGAAACTCTAAGTTCTAGAAATTCATGTGTTGAACTTAGGTTAGAAATTGAGAGAAAATGACGAAATTGATAAAATCAATGTTTCTAACGGATAAAACGTGAAATAAACCAAGTAACATAGTCGGGTTGTATGTGGAAATAATCGGGAATACTTGCTGGTATGTTTTTGGTTGAATTGGATTGAAAATATACCATTGAAAACAAATTTTTATACTTCTGGTTCAGTGGTAACCGGTTACTCGTTTTGAGGTAACCGGTTACTTGAAGGAAAATATGAGATTTTACGCAAAAATGAACTGAGTAACCGGTTACCCATTCTGGAGTAACTAGTTACCAAATTGTGCCTCTAAACATGATTTTAGCTCTGTTTTGAAAATTTGGCTTGAGTAACCGGTTACTCATTCTGAGGTAACCGGTTACCACTGTTATGATTTGTGAAAATGTTTGAAAATTCATAACTTTTGAACCGTGTTTCCGATCGAAGCGTTCTTGGTATCGTTGGAAAGCTATGACGATCCTCTACCCAATAAAAAGTGAAAATATTGAATATGATGTGGGATTAATTATTTAGTGGCAATTGAATGAAATAATGTTTATGAGATATGTTGAAAATCTGTATCTTTTGGGTCGTAAATCCGATTGACGCATGGTTAGTCAATGTAAAGCTGTGAAAATATCCTACGGGATAAAAGTGAAACATATTGATTTTGATACCCGATTAAATGAATCGGAGGGAACCCGAGAAATGTGTTAACTTTATGAGTTGAATTATTACATGTAATTCGTTACAAATTGTATTATGCCATATCTATCTAATTGTGAATTGTGAATGAAAGAAAATATGCATGTTTAAAATATGAATTAGGAAGAGTGAGGAAAGTCTACCCCAAAACAAAATGGCATAGTTTAAGGTTACGACCTAGTAATGGCTAGGAATTTATAGAAACTCTAAATGGCGATACTCGTGCATTCGATGTAGAAAGGTGCATCCGTGACGAGTAATGGTCTAGGGTAGATAACCTAGATGACAACGCTCGCGCATGCAAGACCGAGGCGTGTGTCCAAATGCCGAATGCTATAGGAAAGAATAAAACACTTGTATGGAACATGTGTAAACCATGATAATTATTTGAGAAAAGGCAAAAGAGGCCTAAAGGCAATTGTGGCCTAGAATTGTTGAATACAATTACGGTTGTATGTGAAATCACGAAATTGTAACCATTATCCTATTATGTGATGTTTCATGAGTAACGAGCTCCTCTGGAATGAATGCACGATTACTTGGTAGGTATGATTCCCAATGTTATAGTACGAATGGAACCTATATGGTAAAGAGACTTGTGACGGTGTACGGACCGTGTGAAGTGACGAATTAAGGTGATAACATGTCCCTTAGTTCTGAATCCATCTCGTATGCCAAGTAATCTACGAGGGTCTATGAATCGTTCCGACTTCTAGACATAGATGAGGGCGAGAGAAAGGGGATGCCTTGACAAGGTTATCGATAAGTGAATATTTTGAGTTAACGGACTCATAAACATGTTTCCATATAGTGTGAGATTGAGCATTCAATGTCATTTCCCTTTCCTTGACTTGAGTTAGAATTTGGCTAGAACCCTGTAAAGTCGAGAGAATCCATAAGATAGAGAACTCACTGAGATTAATATCTCACCCCATTATTGTTGCTATTTTTCAGGCATTGGTTACAGGTTTGATTTACAAGTGGAGCTATGCTTGGATGTTTCAAGAGAAGCTTGGCTTTAGTATTCCGCTGTGGATTTGTTGTATATAATTGAGGATATTGTATATTGATCTTAATTTTTATTATTTTGGCTAGTTTCCATATCTTGTACCATAGTTTGTATTATGTTTTTAGAATGGTCAAGTATATGAATTATGCCATTAGGCACTTATGATGGTGTCAGTACCAAATAAAATGCTTGTATAGTATTATTCTAGGTATATATTATACAGGGCATTATAGTTGGTATCAGAGCATGCCGTGTCCTCACATAGCCTTGAAATATCATAAGTAAATCTATTCCCGCCTCTTAAGTGTGTCTTACCAGCATGACTCTTAATATTATACTATGTAGTGTTGGGCCTGATCAACCTAATACTATGTATGTGATAGGTAGAATCATGGTTGAGCGACTACGAGAATTCCGAAGTGTTGCCGAAACTTGTGTTGTGAGGGTAGGCTCAAGCCAAGAGTTAGTAGTGAAGAGTTTTGGTCAACTCAGTTGAGGTCTTAGTAGAAGTTGTGATTTGGGTAGCATGGAAATGAAGAGTGGTGTGTTGTTCAAGCAAATCCTTTGGATGAGTAGAGTCTGAAAGTTAAGGACCTCTATCGGACGATTGGTCATGGTATCGAGGAATCTGTAAAATCACTAGTAGAGCTGGATTGACCACTAGTACGGATAAGCATTTCAAGTAATCTCATTCCGTGAAAAAGAAAGTTGTTTTGTGGAACATGTGACGTAAGGTCCGGAAGTGAGATAAATTGTATCTTCAGTTATGTATGGGGATTAAGTTCCGTATAATACTTCAGGATTTATGTTTTCGGTTAGAGACCAATCTGGAATTGTTAAATTACCCAAGGAACATTATAAGTTATTGTGTTGGAGAAAGAATGAGCTTCATTTAGTAACGGAAAGTGTAGTGATACGGACCGGAAGGAGTTTGTGTTAAGAAACAAAGTAAGTACCTTGGACTTAAGGAAATGTAAGTATGGTGGTTTTATATTTGGACCTAAGAGGATTACCATGGAGAGCAAAGTAAATGCGATGTAGAAAATGGTATCAACAGTATACTATGAGGAAATGATAACAGAATGTATTTTGGGCGAGTGTGCAATAGAATTATTAAGATGTTGTTAAAGCTAAAATTAAGGGAGCGTAATCAATGATGGTTCACCCATGAGAAGCCTAGTAGTATGAGGTGGAATGAGAAAGTTATACCTTGGTATTAAGAACAAGCGTAGTGGTAACGCCCTGGTCATAAGTGTATGTGATGGATTCTTATTCTTGAGACAAGTGTGAAGGGACGTACCTTGTGGAACAGTGAGTATTGTATCCTAAGAAGTAGGATTAAGGTAAAACAACGAGAAGCAAATCCGGACTTATTACGGACTAAGAGTAGATTATGGAATGATTTATACCGGAAGAATTTTGTAAATCGTTGATGAGAATGGTCAGTTGCGAATCTTTCATTAAGTAAATTGGTGTAAGTGTAGTGTGCAATGGATAGTGAAGGGTAAGAAATCCCGATTATTGTGTACGTAGGAATGGAAAGGTTCTTCAAGAGGATGCATTGGACCGTGTGAAAGTTATCTTTCCAAGTGCGATTAAGAATTGGATCTTCCGAAGTTAAGCATGTAGCTTGAATCATTTATGGAACAGAATGTTTGAGAGAGGTGGAATCAATTGAGAAGCGTGGTAGGGACGTCGAAGGTGTGTGTGCGTATGTGGAGTGTTGTATGTGAATGAGTGAGTGGTATGGAAACTCGCAATTACGCCTTGGATGGTTTAAGTTTTGATAAGTGGTGACTCGCATATGATTGTAGTTATGTGTTGGTGTTACGTTGTTATTGGTTGAGATCTCGAATCAACAAGAAACCTTGAATAAATCGGAAAACTACAAGGAGAGTTGTTATGGAATGTGGTAACTAGAAACGAAAGTTGTTAAGCTACTTTTGGATGTATCGGTTCGAGTTTAGAATGGATTGAGAGTTGTGTATGTTATAGTTGTAACAGTGTAACTCCTGTGCCTTTATCGTCTAAAGAGTATTGAACGATGATAAGATATTGTGTGTTGGCGAGGAAATTGTTCTATTATAGGACGTCAATAAGTTTCTCGTAGCATTGGCTAGTAAGGACCCCACTGGAAAAGTGTGTTTCTCCGCCGACTATTATCTACTTGTTAGTGCTTGAGAATTCATGGCATTCCACTGATGGATTTTGGATTGCGCAGTGGAAGGTGTCAGATGAAAGAGTTCAGTCAGGATAATGGAAATGAGAAGATCTTGTTCTAAGTGTGTTACCTTTTGGTGTGATACGAAAGAAATGAAATATCGGATTTAATGAGTACCATGTACAGCATCAGACCAGATGAAACTGGTAAAGAAGTCGTTTGACTATTTATGAAGTGGTTTTGGACGTTGAAAGATTTATGAAAAGATAAATCGTCGACGATTGCATGAAGGTAAGGAACCACTGAACTACATCATGAAGATGTGTTGAGTGTTTGTTATCCTGACCTAAGATAAAATGTTACAGTTTTGGTTGTGACTCAGTAGAGGGGTATGAAATGGTACATTCTTTCCAAAGGTAGAACGCGACCAAGTCTTTTGTATGGAACAACAGAGGAATTGTGGAAAAGCAAGTTGAAAGTTAACCCAATATTGGAATAAGAGTATAGCTAAGGATCCGAAGTTTGATAATTCGTGAAATTAATATTTTGGTCTGTGAAGTCAAGTTGGAATTGGAATACGTCAGAAATTTGAATGGAAGTAAAGTTAAGCATGAACCTAAGACAAGGATATAAGTTGTAGTTATTGTCGAGTAGAGGAAATTCGGGGGAGAATTTCAATTTAAGGGGGGGAGAGTGTAATACCCCATATTCTCTAAATGCTAATTTGACATCCGATGAGATCAGATGAGCTTTTGTGTACTCTATCTTTAGATAATTGGATTAATGGAATCCTCTAAGTGCTCTATGTATTATCAATTGGGATCAATAGAGCAACTAGTGAACTCTGAAGAGATAGATTATTTAATGAAAGAGTCGGATCATTAATTATTAGTTCGAGAGGATTTTATGGTAACTCTAATAAATGATCAATTGGTGTGAGACGATAAAATATCAATTGGAGATATTTTGCTCTATTGGATTATATTATATAATAAGTTTATATATATATATATATATATATATATATATATATATATATATATATTTGTTAGTAAGAGAAAGAAAAAGAGGTTGGAAAACAAGAAGAAAAGAGAAAGAAAAGAAATGAGGAGAAGAGAAGAAGGAAAAAGGAAAAGCTCAAGGAAGAAGAAGGAGTTTGGATCATTGTCCATCATCTTCTTCAAACTCCTCTTCGATTATCAGGTGGGTTCTAGTTAGAAACTCTAAGTTCTAGAAATTCATGTGTTGAACTTAGGTTAGAAATCGAGAGAAAATGATGAAATTGATAAAATCAATGTTTCTAACGGATAAAACGTGAAATAAACCAAGTAATATAGTCGGGTTGTATGTGGAAATAATCGGGAATACTTGCTGGTATGTTTTTGGTTGAATTGGATTGAAAATATACCATTGAAAACAGGTTTTTATACTTCTGGTTCAGTGGTAACCAGTTACTTGAAGGAAAATATGAGATTTTACGCAAAAATGAACTGAGTAACCGGTTACCCATTCTGGAGTAACTGGTTTCCAAATTGTGCCTATAAACGTGATTTTAGTTCTGTTTTGAAAATTTGGCTTAAGTAACCGGTTACTCATTCTGAGGTAACCGGTTACCACTGTTATGATTTGTGAAAATGTTTGAAAATTCATAACTTTTGAACCGTGTTTCCGATCGAAGCGTTCTTGGTATCGTTGGAAAGCTATGACGATCCTCTACCCAATAAAAAGTGAAAATATTGAATATGATGTGGGATTAATTATTTAGTGGCAATTGAATGAAATAATGTTTATGAGATATGTTGAAAATCTGTATCTTTTGGGTCGTAAATCCGATTGACGCATGGTTAGTCAATGTAAAGCTGTGAAAATATCCTACGGGATAAAAGTGAAACATATTGATTTTGATACCCGATTAAATAAATCGGAGGGAACCCGAGAAATGTGTTAACTTTATGAGTTGAATTATTACATGTAATTCGTTACAAATTGTATTATGCCATATCTATCTAATTGTGAATTGTGAATGAAAGAAAATATGCATGTTTAAAATATGAATTAGGAAGAGTGAGGAAACTCTACCCCAAAACAAAATGGCATAGTTTAAGGTTGCGACCTAGTAATGGCTAGGAATTTATAGAAACTCTAAATGGCGATACTCGTGCATTCGATGTAGAAAGGTGCATCCGTGACGAGTAATGGTCTAGAGTAGATAACCTAGATGACAACGCTCGCGCATGCAAGACCGAGGCGTGTGTCCAAATGCCGAATGCTATAGGAAAGAATAAAACACTTGTATGGAACATGTGTAAACCATGATAATTATTTGAGAAAAGGCAAAACTGGCCTAGAATTGTTGAATACAATTAAGGTTGTATGTGAAATCACGAAATCGTAACAATTATCCTATTATGTGACGTTTCATGAGTAACGAGCTCCTCTGGAATGAATGCACGATTACTAGGTAGGTTTGATTCCCAATGTTATAGTATGAATGATACCTATATGGTAAAGAGACTTGTGACGGTGTACGGATCGTGTGAAGTGACGAATTAAGGTGATAACATGTCCCTTAGTTCCGAATCCATCTCGTATGTCAAGTAATCTACGAGGGTCCATGACTCGTTTCGACTTCTAGACGTAGAAGAGGGCGAGTGAAAGGGGATACCTTGACAAGGTTATCGACAAGTGAATATTTTGAATTAACGGACTCATAAACATGTTTCCATATAGTGTGAGATTGAACACTCAAGGTCATTTCCCTTTCCTTGACTTGAGTTAGGATTTGGGTAGAACCCTGTAAAGCCGAGAGAATCCATAAGATAGGGAAATCACTGAGATTAATATCTCACCCCATTATTGTTGCTATTTTTCAGGCATTGGTTACAGGTTTGATTTACAAGTGGAGCTATGCTTGGATGTTTCAAGAGAAGCTTGACTTTAGTATTCTGCTGTGGATTTGTTGTATACAATTGAGGATATTGTATATTGATCTTAGTTTTTATTTTTTTGACTAGTTTCCATATCTTGTACCATAGTTTGTATTATGTTTTTAGAATGGTCGTATGTGAATTACGCCATTAGGCACTTATGATGGTGTCAGTACCAAATAAAATGCTTGTATAGTATTATTCTAGGTATATATTATACAGGGCATTACACGTATTCAGCCTAGTTGTTTAATGTCAGGAAGGATAATGTGAGAGAGACCTCGATCAAGATGCCTTCCTCGTTTTCCAGGATGATGCCTGCTCCGCTTCCTGACAAACTGGATGCCCCGTCGACGTAGATTGTCCACTTCTAGGATCCGTCGGTTGAGGGTTTCGGGGTGATCATCTCCGCGACGAAGTCGGCTAGTGCCTGAGCCCTCAGGGCCTTTCTACCCACGTACTGGATGTCAAACTCGGAGAGCTCGAGCGATCATTTGAGCATCCTGTCCGTTATGTCGGGTCGAGTGAGGAGTTGCCTCACGGGTTAGTCTGTCTGTACGACGATCGTGTGGGCCAAGAAGTAGTGTCGCAGCCTTCTGGCCGCATAGACGAGGTCCAGAGCAACCTTTTTAATCTGCTGGTACCTAAGCTCGGGGCCTTGGAGGGCTTCACTGGTGAAGTATATCGGCTTCTATCCTTAAGGGGTTTCCCTGATAAGAGTCGCGCTGACCGGCTTGGTTGTGACTGTGAGGTACAAGTATAACGTCTCTCCATTTTCTGGTCATGAGAGGACCGAGGGCTGCGAGAGGACTTGTTTGAGGTGGAGGAGTGCCTGTTCGCACTCCTCGGTCTGCTCGAACGTGGCTTATTTGCATAGGAGTTTGAAAAATGAAAGTGCGTGTTGGGTCAATTTGGCCACGAAGCGAGACAACGAGGTGAGTATCCCGTTTAACGATTAGATCGATTTCTTCGAGTTCGCTATTGGGAACTCAGAGAACGTCCTACACTTGTCGGGGTTTGCCCCGATTCCTCATTCTATGAGATAGAAGCAGAGGAACTTGCCTGCTGGGATACCGAAGGTGCATTTCTCCAAGTTGAATCTCATCTTGCATCTCGTCACCGTGTCGAAGGCTCTTCTGAGATGGGCAGTATGGTCGACCTCTTCTCGTGATTTTACAATCATGTCGTCCATATAGACCTCGATCATGTCTCTGATCTCATCCCAGAAGACTTTATTCATCATCTGTTGGTAGGTCGCGCCGACGTTCTTCAGACCGAAGGGCATTACGTTGTAGTAATAGTTGTCGACTCGGTCATGAAAGCTGTGTACTGCTTATCGGCCTTCGCCGTTGGGATTTGATTGTATCCTGAGTACGTGTCTATGAACGACAGCATTTAAAACCTGCATAATTGTCTACCAGTTTGTCGATGTTAGGCAATGGGTATGCATCTTTCGGGCATGCCCGGTTAAGATCAATATAATCAACACACATTCTCCACTTTCCATTATTATTTTTAACGAGTATAACATTGGATAGCCAGGTTGTGTACTGGGCTTCCAAAATAAATTTTGCCTCTAAGAGGTGTTTTACAGCCTTTTCAGCAGCCTCCGCTTTCTCGGGAGACTGCCTACGCCTACATTGTACAAGAGTCCTAGCGGCCAGATCTATTGTGAGCTAGTGGCAGGCCACTCTGGGTTGAGGTCAGGCATCTCTGCAGCGCTCCATGTGAAAAGGTCAACATTCTCCCTGAGGCAGGCCTTCAGCTGTTTCCTCGCCAGGTCGGGGAGGCCCATGCCAATCTTCACATTCTTGTCTGGGTCGTCCCCGAGCGCGATGAGCTCGAAGTCTCCATCTGGGATGGGGCACATGGGGTGAAGAGACTACCTGTTGCCTTCAGTTGGAGGGGTGTGATCCGCTACCTCGTTCTGCTTCTCCTTGCTGGGGAAGCGGCTGTCGAGGTCGACCGCGTTGACGCGCAGGAGTGGCTTCTGCTCGTCATCTTGGGTTGAATTACCCGCGGTCTTGGACTTGATGTTGATCGAGTTCAAACCCTTGGTTGCATCCTCGAAACATCTCTTGGCAGCCTAAATATCCCCGTAGAGGGTGACGACACGACCCTTAGTCGTGTAGTACTTCATCTTCAGGTGGACTGTAGATGGCACAGTTGTGAGCTCGGCTAGGGTCGGCCTTCTAAGAATGCATTGGTATAAAGAGGGGCATTCTACTACTAGGAAGTGGGCCTTAACTTGTCGGGTAGTCTCGTCATTCCCGAAGGTGACCATTAGCTCGACGTAGCCCCACGGTCTGGTGGTGGTATCGTTGAAACCCTGCAGGTCTGAGCCAATGTACGGGGTCAGATGTGTCTCGTCGAGCTGGAGGGTAGTGAATAAGTGGGCATACATTGTGTCCACTGAGCTCCCTTGGTCAACTAGGATGCGGCTAACGTCAAAGTTCTCCATATGTGGCATGATCAGGAGGGGTATGTTGGAGTTGGGGGCGCCGCCCATTAATTCTTCGAGGTAGAAGGTGATAGGGTTCGACCTTCCCTGGAACTTCTCGAAAGCGGCATTCTGCGCCGAGCTCAGCTTTATTAATTCGTCAAACTTCCGTTTAACCGGCCCCACCGAGACTTTGTTGAACCCCCCGCCGGATATAACCATGGCGGCGGGGAAGCTTTCCCATAGGCTACGAGCGGTTACAGGCGTGCCGGGATCGCAGGGAAAGTAGAAGTCCCTTGGTCAGTTGACACACAGGGCGACCTGTAGTCCGTTATCGCCGGGAGATGGGGTCGCCTCCTCGACCCTTTTCGTCTCTCGGGTCTCTTGTCGGGGGCTTCGCTCCTCTTTGTGTACTGCTTCAGGTTCCCCTCTTTGATCAAGATTTCGATGGCATCCTTGAGGTGGATGCAATCCTTCGTGACGTGCCTGTGGCTCTTGTGGAACCAGCAGTACTTGGACATGTCGACGTTTGGCTTAGGGGGTGTCAGCTTCGGGAAGTGGACACCACCTCGCTGGAACTCCGAGTTGATGCACTCGGCCAGGATGCGCTCGCGGGGAGTTGTGAGTAGTATGTACTCAGTGAAACGGCCTGGTGGCACCCTCAGTTCTCGGGTGTCTCAGGGCCGGTCTTCTCTTCTTCTTTCCCCGCCTCGTTGGGGCGCGGTGGAATCCTCCTGCCTAGAGCTATTGACACCCTCCTGATTCTGTGAGTCGCAGGCGCAATGGGCGGCCTCTATCTCCTCATACTGGATGTATGCCTGGGCCTTGTGGAGGAGCGCGTCTAAGGTGTTGGGCCTTTCAATGCCGACTACCTTGGCGAACTCGGTGCGAGGTCGCAATCCTCGCTCGATTAAATATCTCTTCATGTCGTCTGAGGTGGATACCTGGACAGCTTCTCGGTTGAACCTCTCTATGTAATCCCGGAGATATTCGTCTTTTCCCTGAATGATGGCTTCCAAGGATGCTTCCGTCTTTGGGTGGCGCCGGGAAGCGGTGAAGTGCCTGAAGAACTGTCTCTTCAGCTCCTTCCAAGAGGCGATAGACTCGGGCTCGAGGCTCTTGTACTACGCCATAGCACCCTTCCTCAGGGTAGTGGGGAAGAGTCTGCACTTGATGGCTCCCCGGACGTTCTGGTAGTCGAGCATCGCATCGATGCTTTCAATGTGGTCGTCCGGGTCGGTCGTACCATCATAGGTCGCCAAGGGCGGGGGTTTTTCCATCCCGACGGGCAAGTGAGTCTCCATGATGACTCTGGACAGTGGCATGCGCTGGTCATCTTCGTCGCTCATAACAGGTGATCGTGACGGGGATATGTCACCTCGGTCATTCCTGCTCCGTTGGGGAGGGCTCCTTGGCCGACTCTTTGGCTTCTCGATGTATCTGTTAGCTTTATTCCTTTTATAAACGAGGGAATGTCGCTCCTTCAGGGAGGGGATCGACCGCGCTTCTGGGTGGCCATGGGCAGAGGCCGTTCCAAATGTGGGCGACGCCTAGGCTTTCAGGGAGAAGGGCTCCGAGAGTCATCGTGTCGTGGCCTCCGCGGGGGTGGGGAAGGACTGCGAGAAATGGGGAGACAATGTCTCCGTGGGGGAGAGCGTGATTGTCACTCCTTCTCCAGTATCCTTATCCGCTCATTCTGTTGGAAAATCATTAGATTTGTCTGATTGATCGCCATGAATAAAGCCACCGTGGTCGGGTCAGCGTTAGGCGACACAAGGATTGGTTGGTAGATAGTCGGGCAATCAAAGCGGCGGGCAGCATTGAAGGCCGCGTCGTTCGAGGAGGGAGGGGCGGTGTGTTCGTCCCTAGGGTCGCCCTTTTCATCGTGAACGGCCATGTTGGGGTCGTGACTGTCAACATTGGTGAACCGAATGAAGGCGGTTTCTGGAGCATTGTCATCAATGAGTGGGATGGCCATGATCAACGGAGATTGAAAACTGCTTTGGTTCTTGGGTTTTTACGGGAGAAAAGAACGGGGAAGCAAGGGTTCCCACAAACGGCGCCACTGATCTTTCTAGATCAGAAATGGATTAGCAGCCAACAACATGTCGTGAGCTCCTATATTCGTCGGTGGTGGTGAAAAGGAAGGGGTGTACCTACAAAGTACTTCGATGCTAAAGTCAGAGACGGAGTAAGTACAGAGAAAAGGTGTCAAAAATAGAATACCTGACCCTCTAGTGACAAAGGGTATTTATAATGTGCCCCCAGCGTAGGGCCAACGGTTACTTTGCATTGGGATGGATCGCAAGGCCTAATATGAGTAACGGCCAGGGCTTACGTGGCGTAGGGAAGACCAATACGTGGTCTTCCCCCTGGATCAATTGACCCGTGATCTTCGGAAGGTGGGCTGACCAGTTCTTTCAGAAGTGGGTAGTTGTCTGATGACGTGTCCCCGCGTGGGGGGCACGTGGAGTCCGTGTGGGAGACGTGTGAGAACTCCCCGGGCGTGCGGATGAGCTGAACCTCAATTGAGCCCTCTCCGACGAGGAGTTGGGTTGGGGCGTGCCCGACGGTGGGTCAGGTTTAGGCCCAATCCAGAACACAATCTATGTTTGTTTTCATTTTGTTGATTTGCATGTTGGGATGCAAATATATAGTGCTTCTATAAGTATTGACTTATTTATTGATAACTTTACAACAATTTGTGAATTACAATTTTTGACTATTTTATTGTTATTGTTTTAATTTTTGTTTTATTTCCAAGTGTAATTTTCTATGTTCAAATGTATGTTTGTGAAATTTAAGATTTGGATTAATATGTTTGTCTGCTTGCCATGTTGAAATGTAGTGAATGTATATAGTTTGAATAGATGATTTTGTCAAGGATTTATACTCTTATTTGAATTGCTTGATAGGTCTTGATCGATCATTTTTATGTCAAATTCAATATTGGTGTACAAAAGTGCTTAATTAGTTCCTTTATTTATTTTTTTTAATTTGATATGATTTAGCTAATATTATGTATGTACGTCGAAAGCCTGTAATATGTGCCCTTTCATAGGATGTTAAATTTAAGCATTTTATGACTGTGTTTTTATTAATTTTTTGTTTTGTTTTTGTTTTTGTTATTATGTATGCAAGAAGTAGAAATGTGGTTGTTCCTGATAGAGTTGTTCATGTATTGAATCAGAAGTTTGATGAAGGTGTGATTAGAGGTTACATGCAGCAAATGAATCGTTTCCATGGAACTTCAAAGTTTGAAAATGGTTTTGGTAAAAAAAAAGTTTTTTATTCTTTATTATTGATTGGGATTTAGAAGTTTTGTAAATTGATAGAGAGATGTGTGTGATATTTTAGGAAGTTGATCCCCTGCAGTTAGAAATTACACATTCTCCTGTAGTTAATGTGTTTTTTGGATTAAATATGTCATTATCTCTCAATTATTTCTCTTTCTAATCCATCTTTTGCTAATTTTGCACTAAATGCAGGATCCTGTAGTAGGGAATCCAGATCCGATATTTTAGATGTTGCAAGAAATGGGAGTGATGATGATTTTTTTCAGCAAAAGCACAGAGGTGAACAAGTAAGATTCAGCTACCTCAAGAATGGACCGATTGATAGAATATGTGGGACCAATGTTTTAAAAATTGAAGGCGGATACAACTCACATTTTTCTAAGGTTTGTATTCAGTTCCATTTTCTATTAGATAACTCATTAAAAATCACTTGAAGATTTGAATAATTATGATTGTTTTTTGCTTATAAAGTTTTCTGATTTTTTGTCTGAGTTATGTTGAATTTTGGCTGAGTAAAATTTCTTTTTTCATCAAATATTACTTATGTTGAATTCTACTTATGATGATGTATTTCCAGTTTTGTGTTCTAATTCTATATTTTTTTTTCAGAGAGTGGAAACAAAACAACAATGTTCTTTGGTCCCAAGGGAGAGAATAAGCACTTAATTTTTTTGCTTTTGTTTCTTCCTCCAAATAAGTAAAATATTATTTTGAAAATATATGAAGTCTTTTGATCACTATGACAGTATTTCATCAAATTAAAACTATTTACTTATGAGTTTTTGTAAACATGCATCTACATACCATATTTTACACTCCTCAAATGTAAACGTTGTATTTTATTGGTTCTTTTCTAATTATCAATTTGTGTGTACTAAAATGTTGCAGAGTAAAAATTGATGGATATACTGGAGGCAAAGCAAAAGAAAAGAAAAAGAAAGAGAATAATGCAATTAGCAGTAGTGGTATAAACGCAGCTTTTACTTTTGAAATACTTTTGAAAGGTAGATCCAGCTAAGATGACAGTGACAAGTGGGGTAGATTGTTAGTGATGTGATCCACATCACATAGTAGATGGATGAATGATAGAGTAGATGTATAGCCTGATATTATATCAGAACTTCACACTTCCAAATAATTTAATAAATTTTCATTATTATTCTAATTGAAATTACAACTGTAAAATTTTCACTATATATAATAGCAATGTAATGGTAATGATAATAAATTAATTGCTCTATAAAGTGGAAATTAATTACAATGAATAATAGTTTTTTTTAAAGGCAAAACTATTTTTTTAGTCCTTTAAGTTATTTTAAAATATCAAATTAGTCCCTTAAGTTTTTTTAGTAACACTTTGGTCCTTTTTTAAAAATCTCCGTTACAATAAATTGCAAACTCATATACCATTTGAACTGGTTTTTCACACTGATAACGAATATGCAATCAAATTTATCAAATAAGTTACGATGTTTTGCCAAATACCTAGAGGAATGTGGAATCGCCCCACAGTACACCATGCCAAGATCTCCTAGCATGAACGGTGTTGTTGAAAGACGAAATCAGACTCTTAAAGATATGGTAAGGAGTATGATTTGTCATTCTACATTGCCAAAGTCACTCTGGGGAGAGACACTAAAGACTACAACTTATATTCTAAATAGAGTACCAACAAAAGCAGCTGTCAAACACCTTATGAGCTTTGAACCGGGCGAAAGTCTAGTCTCAAACATTTTCTTGTCTGGGGATGTCCAGCTAAGGCAAAGCCTTATAGGCCAAATGAAAAGAAATTGGACTCCCGAACAGTGAGCAGCTACTTTATTGGTTATTCTGAAAGATCTAGGAGCTACAAATTTTATGATCCCAAATTAAATTCAATTTTGGAGACGGGAACAACCACATTCTTTGAAGATATTGAGTTTGGGGGGAAGAATAAGGTTAAAGACTTTGTCTTAGAGGAAGAGTCGATAACAATTCCAGAACCGATTCATATAGTTGCTTTTGATCAGGCAAGTACGGAACCTGTAACACCCCAATTCCCCTAACGAATAAATAATACAAATATGAATCAGAGTAACTAAAAATTTATTTTTCCAACAGGAAACAGGGATGTCACACTTAAAGAAAGAAAATACAAACCCTGCTCAATTATTTTGATACATAGCACAAAATAGGATAATCCCATAGGGAGCCTTTTTCCATATAAAATGAATGTCAATTATGGAATAAAACGGAAAGATCCATAACCGACTTGTTTTACAAAATGAATCGTTTTAGAACATCAAAATATACATACAAAGATCATACAAAACATATTCAACAATTGTATACAAATAACTTAAAGCGTTTCCCCGACTCCCGTGCTACGTATCAGAGCAGACACCAAGACCTAAGCAAACGAAGATCTAACTCTTCCACTTGCCTCCACGCCTCTAAAGCTGACAATCTGCACTATGCCATAAAAAGCATATTCCAGCAGAAGGGTGAGAAATAACAACTAAACCAAGATTGCATAATAATATGCAAAAACACATAAAATCACATACACAGTTATTCTCACCCCACACGTCACATACCAATACATATAGCAAGCCATAGATGTATAACATATTTCTAGCAATCCAACCACATAGCATATAACAATTATACCAACATAATTACACATTTGCACATAAGGCATACCAAGTCATAGCATTTATCACATATGCACATCAAATTACCAATGCTATTACAATCTCAACACATAACAAATCAATGCACAATTTCCACACATAATCAATCAAATCATGATTTTTCACACATAATGCATCCATTCACATTTCTCACACATAATCACATATTCCAATCAAACATATACCATTCAATTCAATTGCACATATTTCATCTCATCAATCACAATCACATTTCCATGCACAATTAATTCATGATTTATGCAAATGCACATAGATCGACACAACGACTCTATGCACATGCCATGCGGTACCGACTTCCATTGTCACGTCATTTGTCACGTCATTAGTCCACTCAGGAACTATTGGAACCATCGCTCGTTACTGAGAATCTCAAGTAACTCCCCGTCGGGCCTACGATGTTCACCCGTCGCTTTAAGTCCTCAGGCATCGCCTCATATTTTCGAGGCCCACAACGTTAAGGATTGCTTTAAGTCTCCAAAGGAGCCCACAATCGTCTATACCCATCGCTTTAAGTCCTCAGGCATCGCCTCATATTTTTGAGGCACACGATGGTATAGCATATTCCCTCAGGAATCAAACCGTCACTCAGGACGTTTTCACAATGCACATTATGATGCTTGGCATACAATGACTCATGACACTCACATTGCATCCATGCACACATTCATAATCATGCATAAATCATCAAATACAACACTTGGCATTTTCTTGCCTTTCGGCCACAAATCACAACCACAACAATTACAACAACTTATCACATGCTTCCACATCATCACATTCATGCATTGCAAAGCAATTCAAACAATGCATTTCAACCCTAAATGCCACCACACAACATACATTGAAATTTCACATAAACAATGCACTTCATCACAAGTCATAAAATACCACAATCATATCACATACCACAAATCACAACAACATCATAGTTCCTCACACAAGGGATTTACATATCAAATGCTACTCACAACACATCATTATCACACATTGAAATCAAAACCCAAAACACACATTTATTCCTCCATAACACCACAAACCATCATCACCAACACTTATCACATATATTCACATAATATACCAGCACACAAGCCATACGATACATATTAAAAGCATATAGCATGATAACACATCATTCTCACACCAATACGACGGTGAAAATCCGACAAACCAACACTTTTTCAAAATCACGACTTAAATAATTCATCTACTGCCCTCCAAACTATTTTAAAAAGAAAGAGCTTTTCATTAGCTTCCCAACGCTTCGAACGGCGACCAAAACGGACTTACGGTTTGAAAATTACGACGAAAACAAAATTGGAAAATATCATGTTCGCTCCAGTATTCGCTAGGCGAACCCTAGCGAACCAAGGCAGTGGAAAACAGACATAAAGTTCGCTAGGCGAACCTTCTAGCGAACATTCGCCAGTTCCTTCACTGGGGTTCGCTAGGCGAACCTGCGAAACCCAGAATTCGCAGCAGCGTCAACCTAGGTCATATGGGACCAAAATACATCATTTTTACCACCCAAACACTTCTAATTCATACCAGAACAACCAAAACATGTTTAGACATAATCAACGAGTATTCTACGCGGTTTATATCGAATTTCATCCGTGAAAACATCGATTTCTATCAATCGCTCCTAATTCCAATCGATACGAAAAGTCACGAGACAATCAAAACAATTACAACAAACAACACATATACATACACAAGCAAGATATAATTGAAACTTCTCACCCTTACCCGATTATTCGCGCTCGAAACGGAGTTCCCGCGATTTTCCTCTTTTCTCCTCTTTTCTCTCCTCTTCCTTTCCTTCCCTTCTCTTTCTTTCCTTTTTCTTTCTTTTCTCTCTTTTTCTTTCCACTTCCTATTTATATAAAATATCTAAACCCCTAAAAGACTATTTTACCCCTCAAACTCAAATATCTCGCAAACGCCCTCAAAATGCGATAAAACATAAACAATGATGAAAAATAACATTTTGTCAAATAAAAGTCAATAATAAAATAATATAAAACCAAAACCAATTAAATCTACTCTATTAAATAAATCTAACAAAACCGGGGCGTTACAATTCTCCCCCACTTAGACATTTTCGTCCTCGAAAATATATCGAGACGAACAACTCCGGACGCGACTCCCGCATCCGACTAACAACCCAACATGCCAAAAAAAGGTACACCACGAATAACACAACTGGCAAACCACCTTGCCAATAGCAGATACAACAACGACACGACAACGACGACCACAACGACGACAAGATGCAAAGCCCATACAATGCACTTGACGACTAACTCACGATTCAAAGAAAAGCCAAGATACCAACACAATGGAAATGAGACAACAACACAAACAAGAACATAAAGTTCCACGACACCACAAGGTCTCCACAACATCAACAAAACCAGAACACCAACATCCTTGTCACACAACCATACTACAACAATGCTATAATTCACCAATCGAACATATAACCAAAACACCCAACTACATAGCAGCCCACGGATAACAGTTAAACTTTTCACATATGACTTCCATCCTGAAGCGTTCAATGGTCTCAACACTCCTACATGTTCCCAATGTTCAACCTATGAACTCTTACCAGTCCCACACGTATATACGAAATGTGCCATATCACGCTTCCGCTGCGCACTCTGATTACTCGTAACCATCAAAATTACCAATTTCACGTCCAAAGTCTAACTCTTTCTCATTTTCACCAAAAATCACTGTTCACTGTTAATATACCCAACCGCACACTATCAAACGTCAATTCACACACCAACCCAAACCTCTAAATCCTCCCAAAAGTCCCCACTCTTTAACCATCAAAGCAAACATAAGTAAAACTTTCGACTTAACTCATCACGCACGACATAAACTTTACCAATAGGATAATTCGAGCCTAAGTCATAACTAATCAGGAATTCCAACCATCCGACCGTGCCTTACTCCGAGTTACAAATCAAAAGTTATGCAGAAAACAAAATTACACAAACAGCACTATTCGCTGGGCGAACCTTCTCGCGAGCATTCGCTAGCGGCTTCGCTAGGCGAGCATCCCTCGCGAGCATTCGCTAGCTCCTTCGCTAGGCGAATGTTCCAGCGAACCAAGTCAGAACCAAACAGAGCCAAAAACACCCAAAGTTCGCTAGGCGAACACTCTAGCGAACCTTCGCTCACGCCTTCGCTAGGCGAACGCCCGTAGCGAACCTTCGCTACCCTTCGCTGAATCGTTCGCTAGGCGAACCCACGAAAACTCAGAATTACAACAGTCTTGTTACTCATCCAAAACCGTCCATTCCTCCATCCAAACACCTTGAACCTAAAACCCTTAAAATAATACCTTTCAATGTAGAACTGCATCTACTTCCGATGGATCCACAATCATACTCTCATCTGAAATAACATATCCAATAAACTAACCCTTTTCAAACAAAATTCTCACTCAAATAACTTAGCATAAAACTTCGTCTCTTTTCAACACTTGTAATTCAAATCTCAAACACTTTACTCATTCTTCCTCTGAGTTTATAACAAATCCAAATATCCTCAATCGAAACCACTACGAATTTATCCAATTAAATATGGAAGATACGATCCCTCTACTCCATAAACACTAGAGACGCGTTACTAACACCAAATACCATCACTGTACGTTGCAATTCCCAACCAAAATCCAAAAGATATAAATCCTTAAAGCTTTTGCAAAATTCTTTTCCCTGGGTAACTGGTTACTCACATACAAGCTTAACTGAGTAAATAACAGCCTATTCCGAGGATAACAAACCTAACCAGTCACATTAAATCGATCAAAGCCTCAACCCACACAATTCACCACTCTTATCAAACATTCCAAACAATCGCAAGTTCACTCAACCTCGGCCAAACCATTCCAGTTATCTATTCTTGAAAGTGGACACTTGTTCTCAATCGTCACCTTATTCAACTGTTAGCAATCCATACACAATTTCTTCTCTTTGCAGTCAAAATTCCATAAATCCCCACGTGTAGCAACAACCATCTCAAAAGAACTCTCAAACATTACATCCACACCTAGGGTTTTCTCAAAATTTCCTTTAATGCTCTAAAACTCCAAAGACTCCAAACCTCACCAGAACTCTCAGTTTCGCTTTCCATAGTCTCAAAACCCATACCATCATATGCATCATACTTGTTATTCCATTCAACCATCCTTCCTTTTTGTTACTAACCAAACCGGAGCTCCCTAAGACAACACCTTAATGTTCCATCCATAACACATCTGAAAACCATGCACAACTGACGGCCCAACACTGTGACTTCCTACCCATTTCTAGAACACTATCATCACAGACCAAACAAACATCTTAGTCCCATCTACTAAGAGTTTTCTACTTACTTAGCAGATCCAAACCTCAAATCTTCACCTTCGTCAAATTCGAGTTCACACTCTTCTCTCTGAGAACCACCTTTGACAATACCTAATCGTTCTCTCCCAATGACTTCCCAACTTGACCAACATACCAAAAACCTCTAATCCGTCTTATCTTCCAGTATAAGAGTCTTCATCAACTCATCGAAACAAACCGTAATCATCTCCTTAAATTCCAAACAATTCATTTCACACACTATCAAAGCCGGAAAGACACGCCTATTCCATCCAACATAATTCCCGTTTGCTATCAACAAGAGATTAAGGGTGATCAGTTCCTCAATTTGTCAATAGACAGCCGACAATCATGATGGGGCATAAACCATCTTTACCAAACTATAATAGCGTTTCTTGCATCCTGTGCACCAAACTTCCTAAGGCACAAATCCTTAGTTGACATAAACCTTACCTCCGCATTCCCTCCGGAACCGGGAACCACAATGTCCAAAGAGCACTTACAATCTTGCAATCAACAGCACACAACCAAAGCAACTGGGAGAAGTACAAGCTTCTCCCCCACTTATCTCAAACTCACACCTGAAGACAGAGGATTAGGAAACCAGAAAGTACTGACAGTGCTTCCACACATATCACGTACTAAGGGACAAACAACAACGACAGTATTCCACTGTCACACCGACTGACTCAACAACTTGGCCGGACGGACCGACCTGCTCTGATACCACTAATATAACACCCCAATTCCCCTAACGAATAAATAATACAAATATGAATCAGAGTAACTAAAAATTTATTTTTCCAACAGGAAACAGGGATGTCACACTTAAAGAAAGAAAATACAAACCCTGCTCAATTATTTTGATACATAGCACAAAATAGGATAATCCCATAGGGAGCCTTTTTCCATATAAAATGAATGTCAATTATGGAATAAAGCGGAAAGATCCATAACCGACTTGTTTTACAAAATGAATCGTTTTAGAACATCAAAATATACATACAAAGATCATACAAAACATATTCAATAATTGTATACAAATAACGTAAAGCGTTTCCCCGACTCCCGTGCTACGTATCAGAGCAGACACCAAGACCTAAGCAAACGAAGATCTAACTCTTCCACTTGCCTCCACGCCTCTAAAGCTGACAATCTGCACTATGCCATAAAAAGCATATTCCAGCAGAAGGGTGAGAAATAACAACTAAACCAAGATTGCATAATAATATGCAAAAACACATAAAATCACATACACAGTTATTCTCACCCCACACGTCACATACCAATACATATAGCAAGCCATAGATGTATAACATATTTCTAGCAATCCAACCACATAGCATATAACAATTATACCAACATAATTACACATTTGCACATAAGGCATACCAAGTCATAGCATTTATCACATATGCACATCAAATTACCAATGCTATTACAATCTCAACACATAACAAATCAATGCACAATTTCCACACATAATCAATCAAATCATGATTTTTCACACATAATGCATCCATTCACATTTCTCACACATAATCACATATTCCAATCAAACATATACCATTCAATTCAATTGCACATATTTCATCTCATCAATCACAATCACATTTCCATGCACAATTAATTCATGATTTATGCAAATGCACATAGATCGACACAACGACTCTATGCACATGCCATGCGGTACCGACTTCCATTGTCACGTCATTTGTCACGTCATTAGTCCACTCAGGAACTATTGGAACCATCGCTCGTTACTGAGAATCTCAAGTAACTCCCCGTCGGGCCTACGATGTTCACCCGTCGCTTTAAGTCCTCAGGCATCGCCTCATATTTTCGAGGCCCACGACGTTAAGGATTGCTTTAAGTCTCCAAAGGAGCCCACAATCGTCTATACCCATCGCTTTAAGTCCTCAGGCATCACCTCATATTTTCGAGGCACACGATGGTATAGCATATTCCCTCAGGAATCAAACCGTCACTCAGGACGTTTTCACAATGCACATTATGATGCTTGACATACAATGACTCATGACACTCACATTGCATCCATGCACACATTCATAATCATGCATAAATCATCAAATACAACACTTGGCATTTTCTTGCCTTTCGGCCACAAATCACAACCACAACAATTACAACAACTTATCACATGCTTCCACATCATCACATTCATGCATTGCAAAGCAATTCAAACAATGCATTTCAACCCTAAATGCCACCACACAACATACATTGAAATTTCACATAAACAATGCACTTCATCACAAGTCATAAAATACCACAATCATATCACATACCACAAATCACAACAACATCATAGTTCCTCACACAAGGGATTTACATATCAAATGCTACTCACAACACATCATTATCACACATTGAAATCAAAACCCAAAACACACATTTATTCCTCCATAACACCACAAACCATCATCACCAACACTTATCACATATATTCACATAATATACCAGCACACAAGCCATACGATACATATTAAAAGCATATAGCATGATAACACATCATTCTCACACCAATACGACGGTGAAAATCCGACAAACCAACACTTTTTCAAAATCACGACTTAAATAATTCATCTACTGCCCTCCAAACCATTTTAAAAAGAAAGAGCTTTTTATTAGCTTCCCAACGCTTCGAACGGCGACCAAAACGGACTTACGGTTTGAAAATTACGACGAAAACAAAATTGGAAAATATCATGTTCGCTCCAGTATTCGCTAGGCGAACCCTAGCGAACCAAGGCAGTGGAAAACAGACATAAAGTTCGCTAAGCGAACCTTCTAGCGAACATTCGCCAGTTCCTTCGCTGGGGTTCGCTAGGCGAACCTGCGAAACCCAGAATTCGCAGCAGCGTCAACCTAGGTCATATGGGACCAAAATACATCATTTTTACCACCCAAACACTTCTAATTCATACCAGAACAACCAAAACATGTTTAGACATAATCAACGAGTATTCTACGCGGTTTATATCGAATTTCATCCGTGAAAACATCGATTTCTATCAATCGCTCCTAATTCCAATCGATACAAAAAGTCACGAGACAATCAAAACAATTACAACAAACAACACATATACATACACAAGCAAGATATAATTGAAACTTCTCACCCTTACCCGATTATTCGCGCTCGAAACGGAGTTCCCGCGATTTTCCTCTTTTCTCCTCTTTTCTCTCCTCTTCCTTTCCTTCCCTTCTCTTTCTTTCCTTTTTCTTTCTTTTCTCTCTTTTTCTTTCCACTTCCTATTTATATAAAATATCTAAACCCCTAAAAGACTATTTTACCCCTCAAACTCAAATATCTCGCAAACGCCCTCAAAATGCGATAAAACATAAACAATGATGAAAAATAACATTTTGTCAAATAAAAGTCAATAATAAAATAATATAAAACCAAAACCAATTAAATCTACTCTATTAAATAAATCTAACAAAACCGGGGCGTTACAGAACCTGCACAAGACATTGTTGCAATTCCTCAAACTAAAGATGATTTGGTAATTCACAAAGAACAAACTCAAAATCCTCAAGAACAAGAGTTACAAGAACCAATGCCTTTGAGGAGATCCACTAGATAAAGGAGAAATGCTATTCCGGATGATTACATAGTCTTTCTCCAAGAACATGAGGAAAATAATGGTATGATGGAAGATGATCCAATCAACTTCTGTCAAGCCATGCAGGATTCCAACTCGGAAAAGTGGATTGAAGCAATGAAGGAGGAGTATAAGTCCTTGCAAGACAATAAAGTTTGGGAACTTGTCCCATTACCAGAAGGTGTGAAACTCATTGGTTGCAAATGGATTTTTAAGACTAAACGGGATTCTAACGGTAATGTGGAGAGGTATAAGGCTCGTCTTGTGGCTAAGGGTTATACTCAAAAGGAAAGGATTGACTTTAAAGAGACTTTCTCTCTGGTTTCATCGAAAGACACTTTTAGGACAATTATGGCTCTTGTTGCACATTATGATTTGGAACTCCATCAAATGGATGTCAAAACAACTTTCCTAAATGGCAATGTTGATGAAACAATCTATATGATTCAACCAGAAAACTATGTGTCAGGAGACTCAAAGAATATGCTTTGCAAATTGACAAAATCCATTTATGGACTAAAGCAGGCGTCTCGCCAGTGGTATCACAAGTTTCACGAAGTAATTCTCTCATTTAGTTTTGAGGTGAATGTTGTTGAAGATTGTGTGTATCACAAATTCAGTGGGAGCAAGTACATTATTTTGGTCTTGTATGTAGATGACATACTGCTTGCCACAAATGATATAGGAATGATGCACAAAACTAAGAAATTTCTATCAAGAAATTTTGAAATGAAAGATCTTGGTGATGCCTCCTTTGTATTAAGAATTCAGATACATCGAGACCGATCTCGTGGTATTCTAGGATTATCACAAATGAGCTATATCGAAATGGTACTTAAAAGGTTTGGCATGCAGGAATGTAAATCAGGAGATACTCCAATTGCTAAGGGAGACAAATTCAGTCTCAGTCAGTGCCCAAAAGGAAACTTAGAAATTCAAGAAATGCAAAAGATTCTTTATGCATCAACAGTAGGGAGTCTGATGTATGCCCAAGTGTGCACGCGTCCGGATATTGCGTTCATAGTTGGGATGTTAGGAAGATATTTGAGCAATCTAGGAATGGATCATTGAAAAGCAGCCAAAAAGGTTATGAGGTATTTAAAGAGAACAAAAGACTATATGCTCACATATAGGAGGTCAGACCAGTTAGAGATCACTGGATACTTTTACTCAAATTTTGTTAGATGCCAAGACAGTAAAAGATCCACTTCAGGCTATATTTACATGTTGGCTGGTGGTGCAGTTTCTTGGTGCAGTGCTAAGCAAACTCTTACGGATTCATCCACCATGGAAGTCGAGTTTATAACATGTTATGAGGCATCCAACCATGGGATTTTGCTGAGGAATCTTGTCACTGGGCTGTGAATTGTGGAAGGAATTGAAAGGCCACATAAGTTATACTGTGACAACAAATCAGTCGTCCTGTATTCTAACAATAATAGGAGCTCGACTAAGTCAAAACATATTGACATCAAGTTCCTAGTTATTAAGGAAATGGTACAAAGTGGACAGATTTCTATAGAACACTTGGGGACAAACTCCATGATAGCAAATCCTATTACAAAAGGTCTTCCACCCAAGGTCTTTCATGAGCACACTACTCGCATGGGTGTTTTATCGTTAGAGGAGTCTTTGGTTTAATGGGAGTTAGTCGATTATGAATTTTATGTTCTGTGTTTGGTATTATGTATGCATACTATGATTTTGGATATTTTTCAATTAATAAAATTTGATATTCAGTAGTTTACATTTTGTACAATAAAGTTATTGAATGATCTCACTACAGTAAAATAGGACCAATTGAAAATCGACATATAAAGACCAACTTCATGTGATTTTCATGCTACACATTTCATGATGGATCTGTGTCATTTAGTTGTGTCACTATCGGTGATCATTGATGGGTTTTGTTATGATTGATATAATGAAAATCACCTTGATTCTGTATATTGGCATGACTAATGAACGAGATACTTTGGATATGCTTAAAGAATATAATGACAAATTTTGAGCTCATAAAGTCTAACACATGTGTAAAGTTACATATCTGACCAGTGGGAGATTGTTAGAATTTTGGGTCACAAATGTAACATTTAAGGTATTAGTGTCATTATTTTAATTAATCAAGACTTAAAGGGGTCTAATTAATATAATATTAAGTTTGTGGCTAAAAGCATAAATGTCATGAAAGGTCTGGTTATTGTGTAAACCCATTCTCACATAACCCATTTGTAGGCTACAATTAAAACAAGGTTTATCAGGTTTTCTCTCTTCACCTCATCAGAGGAGATTCAAAGAACCCTAAAGAACTCTACAAATTGGAGATCACAAATTCAGGTACGTTTCTGCCTTCATTCTCATAATTGTATTCAGCTATGAGCTTAAAGGATACAAGTTGATGATATATCGATTTATAAGAATTATTTTAGAGTTGTGTTTAAGGATGGCAATGGGGCGGGGCAGGGGCGGATTTAACTATATCCGCACCTGCACCCGCTTTCATGTAACACACCCGCCCCCGCCCCCAAACCCAACCAGGGGTAAAATTTTACAACCCAACCGGGGGTAAAAATTTACTACTCAGACCCGCCCCCAGTGGAGAACGGGTGCACCCGCACCCGCCCCACCCCCACTCCTAAAAAAATATATTTTTTTAATTGCAATAAAAATTAATAATTTTAATAAAAAATTAATTATTTTAATAAATTAATTAATTATTTAATTAAATTTTAATTAATAAATGAATATTAATTTGATTATTTTAATTACAATAAGGGTATTAATAATTTAATTAAAAATATAATTAATAAATGAATATTAAAATAAGTAAAATAAATGAAATAAAACAAAATGCATTATTCAGGGGAGGGGCGGGACGGGGGCGGGTCTTAGTATCTTCTCGCCCCCGCACCTGCATCCGTAGTTAAGAACCGGGTTTCACCCGCACCCGCACCTAATTAAATCGGATTTTTCCCGTTAATTTTGGAGCGGGCCTGGGCGGGTGCAGGCGGGTCCGGGTTTGTTTGTCATTCCTAGTTGTGTTCTTGATTTATATATCGGTAAAAATTATAACGTTTTGAACGGATTTATCAGAAAACAGACTCAGTACATTCATCTTAGCTGATCTTTTGTAAGCTAAAGATAAGGTGGATGAGAAGGAATAACTTCCTCATTTTATACACTCTCTAGTAAAAGCAATTTTACTTCTTATTCAATCGCAATCATCACATTTTACACATGTTTTTCAAGGTAACAATTTTGGGACAGTAGTTATACCAATGGGACGATTACATGTGACCCTTAAATGTGAACCTTAAATGTGACCGTATTTAACTGGCCACAACAGATGCGATCTGGACAATTATATGTGAGCCTAATTAACTGGCCACAACAAATTGGTACGGTTCTTTTGATGGGGAGAAATATAAATCCAAATAAAATATGGAATCCAAGACATAGTTTATTTATAAATATATATTTAGTCTATAACTGATAAAATGGATAGGAAATTCTGAACCGACTTAATTTCAGTATCATTTTAATCTTTAAAATACAGTTCATTTAATTTTAAAAAATAAATTACTAATAAAATGGTGTAGTTTTTATTAAGTTAATAGCAATTACTTCTAAATCACAATAACAACATGTAAACTATCAGAGTTTGGTGGAAACAAAGTTAAAAATGGGTTCATTATACTTCATAATTTATGGTTTGTGGGAGGCTAATAAAAATAATAGATTAAATATATAACACTTATGTTAGTTAGTTTCACTCTATCTCTTACAATATTTATCTTTTTGGATTTCTATGTAATTATTTTTTTTGTCTCTTATGTATGCAATTTGAACATTAAATTTAGGGGTTAAATAAAAAAAAAATTACAGAAATAACTTTGACGCTTAGGGGCAAAAGATATAAATTTTTAACATTTCAAAGGAAGTTAACATTTTTTTTTACGAAAAAAAAATATACTTTTAACATTTCAAAGGAATTTAAAAAATTTTCTTTACGAAAATAAATCGAAACTCACCTATAATAAAGAGGTGATGTATATTTAACCCTAAAATAATATTATTTATCATCTCTCTTTTCCTCACCAATCTTAATATGTTTACTTCAATTTTATCCTATTTTTCTTTATTTCTGATTTTTATTTGTCCTGAATTTTCGAAACCTCTGCCATTTTTTGTTTATGTTTGTTTGGCAGGTTTCATTGATTAGAATTGAAAGAAAATGAACTATACTGTTTTCTACAATTAAGATGCATGTCTACTCGTTTATACATTTATTTGTATTGCAAGAATTGGAATCACCAGGAGTTACATAAAGTTATATTCTCCATTGCATATAAAAAGTTTAACTTCTGCCATTAAATTTTTTATGTATAGTTACTCATATTGAATAATGTTTATGATATACATATTAATTCCAATATAATAATATCGATTCTCAAATATTATGAGCAATCAAATGTAATAAATATACTTTATAACGATAGATAAAAAATAATAAGTGTTTTTGTACGTTTTTTTATTCAAAATAATAAGTTTTGTTGGGTATAATATAACTAGTATGAGAAGTATAGATAATAATTCTATATTGGATATGAATAATATAACAAGTGGATCAATTGACCCGTGATCTTCGGAAGGTGGGCTGACCAGTTCTTTTGGAAGTGGGTAGTTGTCTGATAAGGTGTCCCCGCGTGGGGGGACACGTGGAGTCCGTGTGGGAGACGTGTGAGAACTTCCCGAACGTGCGGATGGGCTGAACCTCAATTGAGCCCTCTCCGACGAGGAGTTGGGTTGGGGCGTGCCCGACGGTGGGTCAGACTCAGGCCCAGTCCAGAACACAATCTATGTGTGTTTTCATTTTGTTGATTTGCATGTTGGGATACAAATATATAGTGTTTCTATAAGTATTGACTTATTTATTGGTAACTTTACAACAATTTGTGAATTACAATTTTTGACTATTTTAGGGGTATTGTTTTAATTTTTGTTTTATTTCCAAATGTAATTTTCTATGTTCAAATGTATGTTTGTGAAATTTAAGATTTGGATTAATATGTTTGTCTGCTTGCCATGTTGAAATGTAGTGAATGTATATAGTTTGAATAGACGAGTTTGTCAGGGATTTATACTCTTATTTGAATTGCTTGATAGGTCTTGATCGATCCTTTTTATGTCAAATTCAATATTGGTGTACAAAAGTGCTTAATGAGTTCCTTTATTTTTTAATTTGATATGATTTAGCTAATATTATGTATGTGCGTCGGAAGCCTGTAATATGTGCCCTTTCATAGGGTGTTATATTTAAGCATTTTATGACTGTGTTTTTATTAATTTTTTGTTTTGTTTTTGTTTTTGTTATTATGTATGCAAGAAGTAGAAATGTGGTTGTTCCTGATAGAGTTGTTCATGTATTGAATCAGAAGTTTGATGAAGGTGTGATTAGAGGTTACATGCAGCAAATGAATCTTTTCCATGGAACTTCAAAGTTTGAAAATGGTTTTGGTAAAAAAAAAAGTTTTTTTATTCATTATTATTGATTGGGATTTAGAAGTTTTGTAAATTGATAGAGAGATGTGTGTGATATTTTAGGAAGTTGATCCCCTGCAGTTAGAAATTACACATTCTCCTGTAGTTAATGTATTTTTTGGGTTAAATATGTCATTATCTCTCAATTATTTCTCTTTCTAATCCATCTTTTGCTAATTTTGCACTAAATGCAGGATCGTGCAGCAGGGAATCCAGATCCGATATTTTAGATGTTGCAAGAAATGGGAGTGATGATGATTTTTTTAAGCAAAAGCACAGAGGTGAACAAGTAAGATTCAGCTACCTCAAGAATAGACTGATTGATAGAATATGTGGGACCAATGTTTTAAAAATTGAAGGTGGATACAACTCACATTTTTTCTAAGGTTTGTATTCAGTTCCATTTTCTATTAGATAACTCATTAAAAATCACTCGAAGATTTGAATAATTATGATTGTTTTTTGCTTATAAAGTTTTCTGATTTTTTGTCTGAGTTATGTTGAATTTTGGCTGAGTAAAACTTCTTTTTTCATCAAATATTACTTATGTTGAATTCTACTTATGATGATGTATTTCCAGTTTTGTGTTCTAATTCTATATTTTTTTCAGAGAGTGGAAACAAAACAACAATGTTCTTTGGTCCCAAGGGAGAGAATAAGCACTTAATTTTGTTGCTTTTGTTTCTTCCTCCAAATAAGTAAAATATTATTTTGAAAATATATGAAGTCTTTTGATCACTATGACAGTATTTCATCAAATTAAAACTATTTACTTCTGAGTTTTTGTAAACATGCATCTACATACCATATTTTACACTCCTCAAATGTAAACGTTGTTTTTTATTGGTTTGTTTCTCATTATCAATTTGTGTGTAATAAAATGTTGCAGAGTAAAAATCGATGGATATACTGGAGGCAAAGCAAAAGAAAAGAAAAAGAAAGAGAATAATGCAATTAGCAGTAGTGGTATAAACGCAGCTTTTACTTTTGAAATACTTTTGAAAGGTAGATCCAGCTAAGATGACAGTGACAAGTGGGGTAGATTGTTAGTGATGTGATCCACATCACATAGTAGATGGATGAATGATAGAGTAGATGTATAGCCTGATACTATATCAGAACTTCACACTTCCAAATAATTTAATAATTTGTCACTATTATTCTAATTGAAATTACAACTGTAAAGCTTTCACTATATATAATAGCAATGTAATGGTAATGATAATAAATTAATTGCTCTATAAAGTGGAAATTAATTACAATGAATAATAGTTTTTTAAAGGCAAAACTATTGTTTTAGTCCTTTAAGTTATTTTAAAATATCAAATTAGTCCCTTAAGTTTTTTTTGTAACACTTTGGTCCTTTTTTAAAAATCTCCGTTACAATAAATTGCAAACTCATATACCATTTGAACTGGTTTTTCACGCTGATAACAAGTATGCAGTCAAATTTATCAAATAAGTTACAATGTTTTGCCAAATACCTAGAGGAATGTGGAATCGCCCCACAGTACACTATGCCAAGATTTCCTAGCATGAACGGTGTTGTTGAAAGACGAAATCAAACTCTTAAGGATATGGTAAGGAGTATGATTTGTCATTCTACCTTGCCAAAGTCACTCTGGGGAGAGAAACTAAAGACTACAGCTTATATTCTAAATAGAGTACCAACAAAAGCAGCTGCCAAACACCTTATGAGGTTTGGACCGGGTGAAAGTCTAGTCTCAAACATTTTCTTATCTGGGGATGTCCAGCTGAGGCAAGGCCTTATAGGCCAAATGAAAACAAATTGGACTCCCGAACAGTGAGCATCTACTTTATTGGTTATTCTGAAAGATCTAGGAGCAACAAATTTTACGATCCCAAATTAAATTCAATTTTTGAGACGAGAACAACCACATTCTTTGAGGATATTGAGTTTGGGGGGAAGAATAAGGTTAAAGACTTTGTCTTAGAGGAAGAGTCGATAACAATTCCAGAACCGATTCATATAGGCGCTTTTGATCAAGCAAGTACGGAACCTGCACAAGACATTGTTGCAATTCCTCAAACTAAAGATGATTTGGTAATTCATAAAGAACAAACTCAAAATCCTCAAGAACAAGTGTTACAAGAACCAATACCTTTGAGGAGATCCACTAGATAAAGGAGAAATGCTATTCCGGATGATTACATAGTCTTTCTCCAAGAACATGAGGAAAATAATGGTATGATGGAAGATGATCCAATCAACTTCTGTCAAGCCATGCAGGATTCCAACTCGGAAAAGTGGATTGAAGCAATGAAGGAGTAGTATAAGTCCTTGCAAGACAATAAAGTTTGGGAACTTGTCCCATTACCAGAAGGTGTGAAACTCATTGGTGGCAAATGGATTTTTAAGACCAAACGGGATTCTAACGGTAATGTGGAGAGGTATAAGGCTCGTCTTGTGGCTAAGGGTTATACTCAAAAGGAAAGGATTGACTTTAAAGAGACTTTCTCTCCGGTTTCATCGAAAGACACTTTTAGGACAATTATGGCTCTTGTTGCACATTATGATTTGGAACTCCATCAAGTGGATGTCAAAACAACTTTCCTAAATGGCAATGTTGATGAAACAATCTATATGATTCAACCAGAAAACTATGTGTCAGGAGACTCAAAGAATATACTTTGCAAGTTAACAAAATCCATTTATGGACTAAAGCAGGCATCTCGCCAGTGGTATCACAAGTTTCACGAAGTAATTCTCTCATTTAGTTTTGAGGCGAATGTTGTTGAAGATTGTGTGTATCACAAATTCAATGGGAGCAAGTACATTATTTTGGTCTTGTATGTAGATGACATACTGCTTGCCACAAATGATATAGGAATGATGCATAAAACTAAGAAATTTCTATCAAGAAATTTTGAAATGAAAGATCTTGGTGATGCCTCCTTTGTATTAAGAATTCAGATACATCGAGATCGATCTCGTGGTATTCTAGGATTATCACAAAGGAGCTATATCGAAATGATACTTAAAAGGTTTGGCATGCAGGAATGTAAATCAGGAGATACTCCAATTCCTAAGGGAGACAAATTCAGTCTCAGTCAGTGCCCAAAAGGAACCTTAGAAATTCAAGAAATGCAATAGATTCATTATGCATCAACAGTAGGGAGTCTGATGTATGCCCAAGTGTGCACGCTTCCGGATATTGCGTTCATTGTTGGGATGTTAGGAAGATATTTGAGCAATCTAGGAATGGATCATTGAAAAGCAACCAAAAAGGTTATGAGGTATTTAAAGAGAACAAAAGACTATATGCTCACATATAGGAGGTCAGACCAGTTAGAGATCACTGGATACTTTTACTCAAATTTTGTTAGATGCCAAGACAATAAAAGATCCACTTCAGGCTATATTTACATGTTGGCTGGTGGTGCAGTTTCTTGGTGCAGTGCTAAGCAAACTTTTACGGATTCATCCACCATGGCAGCAGAGTTTATAGCATGTTATGAGGCATCCAACCATGGGATTTTGCTGAGGAATCTTGTCATAGGGTTGCGAATTGTGGAAGGAATTGAAAGGCCACATAAGTTATACTGTGACAACAAATCAGTCGTCCTGTATTCTAACAATAATAGGAGCTCTACTAAGTCAAAACATATTGACATCAAGTTCCTAGTTGTTAAGGAAATGGTACAAAGTGGACAGATTTCTATAGAACACTTGGGGACAAACTCCATGATAGCAAATCCTATTACAAAAGGTCTTCCACCCAAGGTCTTTCATGATCACACTACTCGCATGGGTGTTTTATCGTTAGAGGAATGTTTGGTTTAGTGGGAGTTAGCCGATTATGAATTTTATGTTTTGTGTTTGGTATTATGTATGCATACTATGATTTTGGATATTTTTCAATTAATAAAATTTGATATTCAGTAGTTTACATTTTGTACAATAAAGTTATTGAATGATCTCACTATAGTAAAATAGGACCAATTGAAAATTGACATATAAAGACCAACTTCATGTGATTTTCATGCTACACATTTCATGATGGATCTGTGTCATTTAGTTGTGTCACTATCGGTGATCATTGATGGGTTTTGTTATGATTGATATAATGAAAATCACCTTGATTCTGTATATTGGCATGACTAATGAACGAGATACTTTGGATATGCTTAAAGAATATAATGGCAAATTTTGAGCTCATAAAGTCTAACACATGTGTAAAGTTACATATCTGACCAGTGGGAGATTGTTAGAATTTTGGGTCACAAATGTAACATTTAAGGTATTAGTGTCATTATTTTAATTAGTCAAGACTTAAAGGGGTCTAATTAATATAATATTAAGTTTGTGGCTAAAAGCATAAATGTCATGAAAGGTCTGGTTATTGTGTAAACCCATTCTCACATAACCCATTTGTAGGCTACAATTAAAACAAGGTTTATCAGGTTTTCTCTCTTCACCTCATCAGTGGAGATTCAAAGAACCCTAAAGAACTCTACAAATTGGAAGATCACAAATTGAGGTACGTTTCTGCCTTCATTCTCATAATTGTATTCAGCTATGAGCTTAAAGGATACAAGTTGATGATATATCGATTTATAAGAATTATTTTAGAGTTGTGTTTAAGGATGGCAATGGGGCGGGGTGGGGGCGAGTTTAACTATACCCGCACCTGCACCCGCTTTCATGTAACACACCCGCCCCCGCCCCCAAACCCAACCGGGGGTAAAAATTTACTACCCAGACCCGCCCCCAGTGGAGAACGGGTACACCCGCACCCGCCCCACCCCCACCCGTAAAAAAATATTTTTTTAATTACAATAAAAATTAATAATTTCATTAAAAAATTAATTATTTTAATAAATTAATTAACTGGCCACAACAAATTAATTAATAATTACATATGTTTTTCAAGGTAACAATTTTGGGACAGTAGATATACCAATGGGACGATTACATGTGACCCTTAAATGTGAACCTTAAATGTGACCGTATTTAACTGGCCACAACAGATGCGATCTGGACAATTATATGTGAGCCTAATTAACTGGCCACAACAAATTGGTACGGTTCTGTGGATGGGGAGAAATATACATCCAAATTAAATATGGAATCCAAGACATAGTTTATTTATAAATATATATTTAGTCTATAACTGATAAAATGGATAGGAAATTCTGAACCGACTTAATTTCAGTATCATTTTAATCTTTAAAATACAGTTCATTTAATTTTAAAATATAAATTACTAATAAAATGGTGTATTTTTTATTAAGTTAATATTAATTACTTCTAAATTACAATAACAACATGTAAACTATCAAAGTTTGGTGGAAACAAAGTTAAAAATGGGTTCATTATACTTCATAATTTATGGTTTGTGGGAGGCTAATAAAAATAATAGATTAAATATATAACACTTATGTTAGTTAGTTTCACTCTATCTCTTACAATATTTATCTTTTCGGATTTCTATGTAATATTTTTTTTGTCTCTTATGGATGCAATTTAAACATTAAATTTAGGGGTTAAATAAAAAAAAAAATTACAGAAATAACTTTGACGCTTAGGGACAAAAGATATAAATTTTTAACATTTCAAAGGAAGTTAAAAATTTTTTTTACGAAAATAAGCCAAAAAAATATAGACTTTTAACATTTCAAAGGAATTAAAAAAATTTCCTTTACGAAAATAAATCAAAACTCACTTACATTAAAAAAGTGATGTATATTTAACCCTAAAATAATATTATTTATCATCTCTCTTTTCCTCACCAATCTTAATATGTTTACTTCAATTTTATCCTATTTTTCTTTATTTCTGATTTTTATTTGTCCTGAATTTTCGAAACCTCTGCCATTTTTCGTTTATGTTTGTTTGGCAGGTTTCATTGATTAGAATTGAAAGAAAATGAACTATACTGTTTTCTACAATTAAGATGCATGTCTACTCGTTTATATATTTATTTGTATTGCAAGAATTGGAATCACCAGGAGTTACATAAAGTTATATTCTCCCTTGCATATAAAAAGTTTAACTTCTGCCATTAAATTTTTTATGTATAGTTACTCATATTGAATAATGTTTATGATATACATATTAATTCCAATATAATAATATCGATTCTCAAATATTATGAGCAATCAATTGTAATAAATAAACTTTATGACGATAGATAAAAAATAATAAGTGTTTTTGTACGTTTTTTTATTCAAAATAATAAGTTTTGTTGGGAATAATATAACTAGTATGAGAAGTATAGATAATAGTTCTATATTGGATATGAATAATATAACAAGTAGATCAATTGACCCGTGATCTTCGGAAGGGGGGCTGACCAGTTCTTTCGGAAGTGGGTAGTTGTCTGATGAGGTGTCCCCGCGTGGGAGGACACGTGGAGTCCGTGTGGGAGACGTGTGAGAATTCCCCGGACGTGCGGATGGGCTGAACCTCAATTGAGCTCTCTCCGACGAGGAATTGGGTTGGGGCGTGCCCGAAGGTGGGTCAGGCTTAGGCCCAGTCCAGAACACAATCTATGTGTGTTTTCATTTTGTTGATTTGCATGTTGGGATACAAATATATAGTGTTTTTATAAGTATTGACTTATTTATTGGTAACTTTACAATAATTTGTGAATTACAATTTTTGACTATTTTATTGGTATAGTTTTAATTTTTGTTTTATTTCCAAATGTAATTTTCTATGTTCAAATGTATGTTTGTGAAATTTAAGATTTGGATTAATATGTTTGTCTGCTTGCCATGTTGAAATGTAGTGAATGTATATAGTTTGAATAGACGAGTTTGTCAGGGATTTATACTCTTATTTGAATTGCTTGATAGGTCTTGATCGATCCTTTTTATGTCAAATTCAATTTGGTGTACAAAAGTGCTTAATGAGTTCCTTTATTTTTTAATTTGATATGATTTAGCTAATATTATGTATGTGCGTCGAAAGCCTGTAATATGTGCCCTTTCATAGGATGTTATATTTAAGCATTTTATGACTGTGTGTTTTATTAATTTTTTGTTTTGTTTTTGTTTTTGTTATTATGTATGCAAGAAGTAGAAATGTGGTTGTTCCTGATAGAGTTGTTCATGTATTGAATCAGAAGTTTGATGAAGGTGTGATTAGAGGTTACATGCAGCGAATGAATCGTTTCCATGGAACTTCAAAGTTTGAAAATGGTTTTGGTAAAAAAATAGTTTTTTTATTCATTATTATTGATTGGGATTTAGAAGTTTTGTAAATTGATAGAGAGATGTGTGTGATATTTTAGGAAGTTGATCCCCTGCAGTTAGAAATTACACATTCTCCTGTAGTTAATGTATTTTTTTGGGTTAAATATGTCATTATCTCTCAATTATTTCTCTTTCTAATCCATCTTTTGCTAATTTTGCACTAAATGCAGTATCGTGCAGCAGGGAATCCAAATCCGATATTTTAGATGTTGCAAGAAATGAGAGTGATGATGATTTTTTTAAGCAAAAGCACAGAGGTGAACAAGTAAGATTCAGCTACCTCAAGAATGGACTGATTGATAGAATATGTGGGACCAATGTTTTAAAAATTGAAGGTGGATACAACTCACATTTTTTCTAAGGTTTGTATTCAGTTCCATTTTCTATTAGATAACTCATTAAAAATCACTTGAAGATTTGAATAATTATGATTGTTTTTTGCTTATAAAGTTTTCTGATTTTTTGTCTGAGTTATGTTGAATTTTGGCTGAGTAAAACTTCTTTTTTCATCAAATATTACTTATGTTGAATTCTACTTATGATGATGTATTTCCAGTTTTGTGTTCTAATTCTATATTTTTTTCAGAGAGTGGAAACAAAACAACAATGTTCTTTGGTCCCAAGGGAGAGAATAAGCACTTAATTTTGTTGCTTTTGTTTCTTCCTCCAAATAAGTAAAATATTATTTTGAAAATATATGAAGTCTTTTGATCACTATGACAGTATTTCATCAAATTAAAACTATTTACTTCTGAGTTTTTGTAAACATGCATCTACATACCATATTTTACACTCCTCAAAAGTAAACGTTGTATTTTATTGGTTCTTTTCTCATTATCAATTTGTGTGTAATAAAATGTTGCAGAGTAAAAATCGATGGATATACTGGAGGCAAAGCAAAAGAAAAGAAAAAGAAAGAGAATAATGCAATTAGCAGTAGTGGTATAAACGCATCTTTTACTTTTGAAATACTTTTGAAAGGTAGATCCAGCTAAGATGACAGTGACAAGTGGGGTAGATTGTTAGTGATGTGATCCACATCACATAGTAGATGGATGAATGATAAAGTAGATGTATAGCCTGATACTATATCAGAACTTCACACTTCCAAATAATTTAATAATTTGTCACGATTATTCTAATAGAAATTACAACTGTAAAGTTTTCAATATATATAATAGCAATGTAATGGTAATGATAATAAATTAATTGCTCTATAAAGTGGAAATTAATTACAATGAATAATAGTATTTTAAAGGCAAAACTACTGTTTTAGTCCTTTAAGTTATTTTAAAATATCAAATTAGTCTCTTAAGTTTTTTTTTGTAACACTTTGGTCCTTTTTTAAAAATCTCCGTTACAATAAATTGCAAACTCATATATCATTTGAACTGGTTTTTCACGCTGATCACAAATATGCAATCAAATTTATCAAATAAGTTACAATGTTTTGCCAAATACCTAGAGGAATGTGGAATCGCCCCACAGTACACTATGCCAAGATTTCCTAGCATGAACGGTGTTGTTGAAAGACGAAATCAGACTCTTAAGGATATGGTAAGGAGTATGATTTGTCATTCTACCTTGCCAAAGTCACTCTGGGGAGAGAAACTAAAGACTACAGCTTATATTCTAAATAGAGTACCAACAAAAGCAGCTGCTAAACACCTTATGAGCTTTGGACCGGGCGAAAGTCTAGTCTCAAACATTTTCTTGTCTGGGGATGTCCAGCTGAGGCAAGGCCTTATAGGCCAAATGAAAAGAAATTGGACTCCCGAACAGTGAGCAGCTACTTTATTGGTTATTCTGAAAGATCTAGGAGCTACAAATTTTATGATCCCAAATTAAATTCAATTTTTGAGACGGGAACAACCACATTCTTTGGGGATATTGAGTTTGGGGGGAAGAATAAGGTTAAAGACTTTGTCTTAGAGGAAGAGTCGATAACAATTCCAGAACTGATTCATATAGTTGCTTTTGATCAGGCAAGTACGGAACCTGCACAAGACATTGTTGCAATTCCTCAAACTAAAGATGATTTGGTAATTCACAAAGAACAAACTCAAAATCCTCAAGAACAAGTGTTACAAGAACCAATACCTTTGAAGAGATCCACTAGATAAAGGAGAAATGCTATTCCGTATGATTACATAGTCTTTCTCCAAGAACATGAGGAAAATAATGGTATGATGGAAGATGATCCAATCAACTTCTGTCAAGCCATGCAGGATTCCAACTCGGAAAAGTGGATTGAAGCAATGGAGGAGGAGTATAAGTGCTTGCAAGACAATAAAGTTTGAGAACTTGTTCCATTGCCAGAAGGTGTGAAACTCATTGGTTGCTAATGGATTTTTAAGACCAAACGGGATTCTAACGGTAATGTGGAGAGGTATAAGGCTCGTCTTGTGGCTAAGGGTTATACTCAAAAGGAAAGGATTGACTTTAAAGAGGCTTTCTCTCGTGTTTCATCGAAAGACACTTTTAGGACAATTATGGCTCTTGTTGCACATTATGATTTGGAACTCCATCAAGTGGATGTCAAAACAACTTTCCTAAATGGCAATGTTGATGAAACAATCTATATGATTCAACTAGAAAACTATGTGTCAGGAGACTCAAAGAATATGCTTTGCAAGTTGACAAAATCCATTTATGGACTAAAGCAGGCGTCTCGCCAGTGGTATCACAAGTTTCACGAAGTAATTCTCTCATTTAGTTTTGAGGCGAATGTTGTTGAAGATTGTGTGTATCACAAATTCAGTGGGAGCAAGTACATTATTTTGGTCTTATATGTAGATGACATACTGCTTGCCACAAATGATATAGGAATGATGCACAAAACTAAGAAATTTCTATCAAGAAATTTTGAAATGAAAGATCTTGGTGATGCCTCCTTTGTATTAAGAATTCTGATGCATCGAGATCGATCTCGTGGTATTCTAGGATTATCACAAAGGAGCTATATCGAAATGATACTTAAAAGGTTTGGCATGCAGGAATGTAAATCAGGAGATACTCCAATTGCTAAGGGAGACAAATTCAGTCTCAGTCAGTGCCCAAAAGGAAACTTAGAAATTCAAGAAATGCAAAAGATTCCTTATGCATCAACAGTAGGGAGTCTGATGTATGCCTAAGTGTGCACGCGTCTGGATATTGTGTTCATAGTTGGGATGTTAGGAAGATATTTGAGCAATCTAGGAATGGATCATTGAAAAGCAACCAAAAAGGTTATGAGGTATTTAAAGAGAACAAAAGACTATATGCTCACATATAGGAGGTCAGACCAGTTAGAGATCACTGGATACTTTTACTCAAATTTTGTTAGATGCCAAGACAGTAAAAGATCCACTTCAGGCTATATTTACATGTTGGCTAGTGGTGCAGTTTCTTGGTGCAGTGCTAAGCAAACTCTTACGAATTCATCCACCATGGCAGCAAAGTTTATAGCATGTTATGAGGCATCCAACCATGGGATTTTGCTGAGGAATCATGTCACAGGGTTGCGAATTGTGGAAGGAATTGAAAGGCCACATAAGTTATACTGTGATAACAAATCAGTCGTCCTGTATTCTAACAATAATAGGAGCTCGACTAAGTCAAAACATATTGACATCAAGTTCCTAGTTGTTAAGGAAATGGTACAAAGTGGACAGATTTCTATAGAACACTTGGGGACAAACTCCATGATAGCAAATCCTATTACAAAAGGTCTTCCACCCAAGGTCTTTCACGAGCACACTACTTGCATGGGTGTTTTATCGTTAGAGGAGTCTTTGGTTTAGTGGGAGTTAGTCGATTATGAATTTTATGTTTTGTGTTTGGTATTATGTATGCATACTATGATTTTGGATATTTTTCAATTAATAAAATTTGATATTCAGTAGTTTACATTTTGTACAATAAAGTTATTGAATGATCTCACTACAGTAAAATAGGACTAATTGAAAATCGACATATAAAGACCAACTTCATGTGATTTTCATGCTACACATTTCATGATGGATCTGTGTCATTTAGTTGTGTCACTATCGGTGATCATTGATGGATTTTGTTATGATTGATATAATGAAAATCACCTTGATTATGTATATTGGCATGACTAATGAACGAGATACTTTGGATATGCTTACAGAATATAATGGCAAATTTTGAGCTCATAAAGTCTAACACATGTGTAAAGTTACATATCTGACCAGTGGGAGATTGTTAGAATTTTGGGTCACAAATGTAACATTTAAGATATTAGTGTAATTATTTTAATTAGTCAAGCCTTAAAGGGGTCTAATTAATATAATATTAAGTTTATGGCTAAAAGCATAAATGTCATGAAAGGTCTGGTTATTGTGTAAACCCATTCTCACATAACCCATTTGTAGGCTACAATTAAAACAAGGTTTATCAGGTTTTCTCTCTTCACCTCATCAGAGGAGATTCAAAGAACCCTAAAGAACTCTACAAATTGGAAGATCACAAATTCAGGTACGTTTCTGCCTTCATTCTCATAATTGTATTCAGCTATGAGCTTAAAGGATACAAGTTGATGATATATCGATTTATAAGAATTATTTTAGAGTTGTGTTTAAGGATGGCAATGGGGCGGGGCGGGGGCGGGTTTAACTATACCGACTCCTGCACCCGCTTTCATGTAACACACCCGCCCCCGCCCCCAAACCCAACCGGGGCTAAAAATTTACTACCCAGACCCGCCTCCAGTGGAGAACGGGTACACCCGCACCCGCCCCACCCCCACTCGTAAAATTTTTTTTTTTAATTGCAATAAAAATTAATAATTTTATTAAAAAATTAATTAATTATTTAATTAAAATTTTAATTAATAAATAAAAATTAATTTAATTATTTTAATTACAATAAGGATATTAATAATTTAATTAAAATATTAATTAATAAATGAATATTAAAATAAGTAAAATAAATGAAATAAAATAAAATGCATTATCCATGGGAGGGGCGGGTCTTAGTATCTTCTCGCCCCCGCACCTGCACTCGTAGTTAAGAATCGGATGTCACCCGCACCCGCACCCAATTAAATCGAATTTCCCTGTTAATTTTGGGACGGGCCAGACGGGTGCGGGTGGGTCCGGATTTATTTGTCATTCCTAGTTGTGTTCTTGATTTATATATCGGTAAAAATTATAAGATTTTGAACAGATTTATCAGAGAACAGGATTTATCAGAGAACAGAGTCAGCACATTCATCTTAGCTGATCTTTTGTAAGCTAAAGATAGGGTGGATGAGAAGGAATAACTTCCTCATTTTACATATGTTTTTCAAGGTAACAATTTTGGGACAGTAGTTATACCAATGGGACGATTACATGTGACACTTAAATGTGAACCTAAAATGCGACCGTATTTAACTGGCCACAACAGATGCGATCTGGACAATTATATGTGACCCTAATTAACTGGCCACAACAAATTGGTACGGTTCTGTGGATGGGGAGAAATATAAATCCAAATAAAATATGGAATCCAAGACATAGTTTATTTATAAATATATATTTAGTCTATAACTGATAAAATGGATAGGAAATTCTGAACCGACTTAATTTCAGTATCCTTTTAATCTTTAAAATACAATTCATTTAATTTTAAAAAATAAATTACAAATAAAATGGTGTATTTTTTATTAAGTTAATAGCAATTACTTCTAAATTACAATAACAACATGTAAACTATCAGAGTTTGGTGGAAACAAAGTTAAAAATGGGTTTATTATACTTCATAATTTATGGTTTGTGGGAGGTTAATAAAAATAATAGATTAAATATATAACACTTATGTTAGTTTGTTTCACTCTATCTCTTACAATATTTATTTTTTTGGATTTCTATGTAATATTTTTTTTCTCTTAAGGATGCAATTTGTACATTGAATTTGGGGGGAAAATAAAAAAAATTTACAGAGATAACTTTGACGCTTAGGGACAAAAGATATAGATTTTTAACATTTTAAAGGAATTTAAAAAATTATTTTTACGAAAATAAACCAAAAAATATAGACTTTTAATATTTCAAAGGAATTTAAAAAATTTCTTTTACAAAAATAAACCGAAACTCACCTATATTAAAGAGGTGATGTATATTTAACCCTAAAATAATATTTATTCATCATCTCTGTTTTCCTCACCAATATAAATATGGTTACTTCAATTTTATCCTATTTTTCTTTATTTCTGATTTTTATTTGTCCTGAATTTTCGAAACCTCTGCCATTTTTTCGTTTATGTTTGTTTGGCAGGTTTCATTGATTAGAATTGAAAGAAAATGAACTATACTGTTTTCTACAATTAAGATGCATGTGTACTCGTTTTACATATTTATTTGTATTGCAAAAATTGGAATCACCGGGAATTACATAAAGTTATATTCTCTATTGCATATAAAAAGTTTAATTTCTGCCATTAAATTTTTTTATGTATAGTTACTCATATTGAATAATGTTTATAATATACATATTAATTCCAATATAATAATATTGATTCTCAAATATTATGAGCAATCAATTGTAATAAATCTACTTTATAACGATAGATAAAAAATAATAAGTGTTTTTGTACGGTTTTTTATTCAAAATAATAAGTTTTGTTGGGAATAATATAACAAGTATGAGTAGTACAGATAATAGTTTCATATTGGATAGTAATAATATAACAAGTGGATCAATTGACCCGTGATCTTCGGAAGGTGTGCTGACCAGTTCTTTCGGAAGCGGATAGTTGTCTGATGACATGTCCCCGCGTGAGGGGCATGTAGAGTCCGTGGGGGAGACGTGTGAGAGCTCCTCGGGCGTGCGGATGGGTTGAACCTCAATTGAGCCCTCTTCGACGAGGAGTTGGGTTGGGCCGTGCCCGACGGTGGGTCAGGCTTAGGCCCAGTCCAGAACACAATCTATGTTTGTTTTCATTTTGTTGATTTGCATGTTGGGATATAAATATATAGTGTTTTTATAAGTATTGACTTATTTATGGGTAACTTTACAACAATTTGTGAATTACAATGTTTGACTATTTTATTGGTATTGTTTTAATTTTTGTTTGGGTTTAATGGTAGTGCACTGACAGTGTAAAAAAGTTTTACACCGTCATCCAATAAAAACATAACGTTTTGCAATGTCATATAAATTTTTTAAAAATTACAGTCTGACTTGGCAGGATTCATGGTCGTGATTGGTTGACAGTGTAAAATTTTTTTACACTGTCAGTGCATCACCTATTTTCTCTTTTTGTTTTATTTCCAAGTGTAATTTTCTATGTTCAAATGTGTGTTTGTGAAATTTAAGATTTGGATTAATATGTTTGTCTGCTTGCCATGTTGAAATGTAGTGAATGTATATAGTTTGAATAGATGAGTTTGTCAGGGATTTATACTCTTATTTGAATTGCTTGATAGGTCTTGATCGATCCTTTTTATGTCAAATTCAATATTGGTGTACAAAAGTGCTTAATGAGTTCCTTTATTTTTTAATTTGATATGATTTAGCTAATATTATGTATGTGGGTCGAAAGCCTGTAATATGTGCCCTTTCATAAGATGTTATAGGTGATGCAAGGAATTGGAGTGATGATGATTTTTTTCAGCAAAAGCACAGAGGTGAACATTAAGATTCAGCTACCTCAAGAATGGACTGATTGATAGAATACGTGGGACCTATGTTTTAAAAATTGAAGGTGGATACAACTCACATTTTTTTCTATGGTTTGTATTCAGTTCCATTTTCTATTAGATAACTCATTAAAAATCACTTGAAGATTTGAATAATTATTATTGTTTTCTGTTTATGAAGTTTTCTGTTTTTTGTCTGAGTAATGTTGAATTTTGGCTGAGTAAAATTTACTTTTTCATCAAATATTACTTATGTTGAATTCTACTTATGATGATGTATTTCCAGTTTTGTGTTCTAATTCTATATATTTTTTTTTCAGAGAGTGGAAACAAAACAACAATGTTCTTTGGTCCCAAGGGAGAGAATAAGCACTTAATTTTGTTGCTTTTGTTTCTTCCTCCAAATAAGTAAAATATTATTTTGAAAATATATGAAGTCTTTTGATCACTATGACATTATTTCATCATGTTAGAATTAAGTTTAATAATAATTATACAAACATGCTCAATAACAAAGATTAAAACTATAATCTTTCTTTAGTGCGAAAACCAAATGGGCATTTATATAAACTAGGATCTACAACATGTTAATTTATCAAGGATTGAGATTAGGAATACCTAGATAATTGAATCATTGACATGACACAACTTTATACTTTCCTGAAACACAAAGTAAAGAGAGACGAATGATGAGCACCCATTGGCTTGTGGTTCTTCCTCAACCGGTACTCCTAATGCCTTGAATTCTTTTCAGATGTGGTGAAAAGATAAATTGCTTGTGTACGGTATATAGGGGACCATAGTCTATATATAGTGTGATGGCCAAATTAGGCACTACTACAAAACGCGCAAACAAGAACGCCAGGTTTACAACGACATCATATACACCGTTGTAATTGTGCAAACTGGATGCGCGCATTTTTTAAAACCTTATTAAAATGCTTTTAATGACAGTTAAAATTCCAACCGTGGTGAAATGTGAGGCCTTTCACCACGGGTATTTAAAAAAATGTTATTATAGGTAGCGTCTGGTCATGGGTTCAAGTCCCAACACCAGCATTTATGATTTTTTTACATATTTTTTCAAAATGATGACAACCTTTCACCACGGGTATTTAAAAAACCGTCATTATAGCCTATAGTTTAGTTTTAGGTCTTGCTTTTCAAAAAATCAGTTTTGAAGGTGTGAGAAAACACAAGAAAGGGGGGTTTGAATTGGGTTTTCAAAATGAAAGCTTTTTGTAAAACTCAAACAAAGATCACAAATAAACTAGCAATAGAGAAAGACACACGATATATCCTGGTTCACTTGAAAACTATCAAGTTAATCCAGTCCACCCGCCAAGGTAATTTCGCCTTATACACAAGGACTTAATCCATTATAACCAAACTGATTACACTGCACTAGCAACTTCTGGTGGTTAACATACAAAGACTAACCATCTCTTCTTAAGGATTCTGACCCAACTGGTCCCTTAAGGAATACAAATAACTATTTGAACAAATTTAATGTTTACAATGAATTGCTTCTACACAAGCTGATGTAAACACTGTGAAAAGCTCAAATAAATCTATACAGTATGAACAATGTATTTTCTTTGTATTGTAGTGCTTTATTGTTCACACATGTGTCTCTCTCATGTATTTCTTGTCTTTTTTATTAAGTAATCAAGTCCTTATATAGCCAGAAAAAGATCTGTTGAAGGGCAGATCAGAAATATCAGTAAAATTGCTGGCAACTTGAAATAATGTCGTTATGCTGGGATGAAAATCGTACACAAATGTGGTCCTTTGTACCACCAATTCAGGGTAGTGGAATGGTAGTGGAAAAGAACGTGTTTGATATGTACTTTGTACTATTTTCCCTGGCAAACATTTCATCTTCTTCTGTTCATCAGAGGCTTCTGAATAGATATGGTTAAAGTATGATCAGCAGAATTGATCACTGTGTCTTCAGATTCTTGAGTCATCAGAGTCTTCAGAACTTGTTCAGCAGAACCTTGTCTTCAGAGTCTTCAGCACTCAGTCTTTAGAACCCTTGGTTATCAGAAACTTAAGTCTTCAAAGTCTTTAGAACGTTGTTCAACAGAACCTTGTCTTCAGAGTCTTCAGCACTTAGTCTTCAGAAACCTAAGTCTTCAGAGTCTTTAGAACGTTTGTTCATCGGAACCTTGTCTTCAGAGTCTTTAGCACTTAGTCTTCAGAGATAATTATTAGAGTTATATTCAGATCCAGAATCCAAGAGAACATTGCAGCAGTAACATATTGTCTTCTTAGAATCTTTCTGAAGTTTAGCAGATCAAAAGCAAACTTGCTTCTTTAACGCAGAAGCGATTTTTGATCAATTGAGAGTTATGTTCCACATGATCTCTATCAGAGTCAGAGCTTTCTTTATCAAAGTCAGATCTTGTTTGTCAATTCTTTAGAAAACAAACGTTAGAGTACCAAAATTATTCTCACACAATTACTACTTTGTAATTATCAAAACTTAGAGATATCTTGCAGAACCAAATATTGTTCTAACAATCTCCCCCTTTTTGATAATGATAAAACAATGTATTTTGATAACACAATTTTGTACGAAGATAAATAATAAGAATTAACTCAGATAAGTTCAGAGTAAACTTCAGTTTATCAAGCTCCCCCTGAATCTAAGACTAAAAAAAATCTTATTAGATTCGGGATACCAAAGCCTGATTACGAGGATTTAGTCAAATCCAGAATATCAGAGCTTGATTATAGTGGTAATGAAGTCTGATAATATAGCTTGATTGGTTAGATCAGAGCCTGATTAAGATCAGAGTCATATTGCCAATATTGCCAATATAAATATTGTTCCTGAAAAGCATTCTAAGAAAAATTTGCAATAAGAGTGTTAGAATGTTAGAGCTATGATTCAGAGACAAGATATTTATCAAAATAACTTTCCATTAAAATACTCCCCCTTTTTGTCATAATAAAAAAGGGTAATCAATGGTTAACGCAAGCATTTGGATTTAATTCAAGAGAAATTAGATAAGTTAAATTTAGTACTTCTCCCCATTTGTTCATTGATTAAACAAAACGCCAGAGGCACGGTACAAAAGCAGGACACAAAACACGACAACCACAAAAACAACAGACAGAAGCAATAACGATTAATCTAAGTCATGAAAAGAGAGACCAAATTCTGAGAGACCAACAGAAACACCCGCCAACCAACTATCAGAAATCCTCCACCTCATCAACCCTTTCACACCTTTTTCATCTGTAGCATCCTCTGGTCCAAGTATTTTAGCTAGACTAATGATTTCAGCCTTGAAGAATAACTCAGACAGAACTCTTCCGTAGGGCATGAAGGACTTGTATTGATTTCTGGAGATTTTAACACAGTTCTTCAAATGATTGAAGATGGTTTAAGGAAGGTTCACCCGGACGTTGTACATCATGAAGTAGATAAATAGTTTATCATCATGAGTCAAGGTATTTTTAGCCACTCGTCTGGGTTGAAAGTTGGTAAGCAGGAGTTGAAACCACATTTTACCAGTGGGGAGGAGTCCTTCAGGATTATAGGGTTCATATCTGTTACGAGACACATCATGAATTCCAATGAGATCCTCAACAAAGGAATAAGATAGATGGAAATCTTCAACAGTGACTCCAGACTGAACACAATTGATGGCTTGGGCTATGGAAGTAGGTGTTATGATGTCCGGAACGCCAAAAACAGAAGACTAGACATAATTGTTGTCTTCTCCAATTCGTGCATATTTCCAGAATTCTTTCACCAGGACAGGATAAATGGGTCCATGCAGGATTGCATAGTATCCTGACCACCCTTGAATTTGCATGTTGGTAGATATGTATACACCAGAGTCTCTTAGTCTTGGGAGGTTTAGGAGGTTTGGCCTTTTCTCATTGATGAACTCCATAACTTCGTCATTGCCAACAAAAGTTTTGATAGACATAGTGAATGAAAAAGGATAAGAATGACAAGCAAGTTGAGGAACAAATGAAGAGTTATGAAGAGAAGTGTGGTATATAAAGAGAAGAAAAAATAGTGTTAGCAATAAATGACAATAAAGATTAGATGAATTGAAACAAAAAATTCATCATTTCCAATACAAGAGATACAAACAAGAACAAAGAATGATAAAAGAGTGTATCAGTCTCCAAATGATCACAGATCAGGTATACGTTATTCAAATCTTGACATCAGTCAATAAATACAAATAAATGTATACTTGAAAGTAGGAGGGCAGAATCTGACAAAGAATAAAGGTTGGGAAGAGAAGTGTTTAGATTCAAGAAATCTTTGTCTTACGCACAGCTTAATGAATGCATAATAAAGGGGGGAAGACGTAAAGATTTAAACTATTCTCAAGTAAATTATCAAATCCAATGCGTTAAAAAATGATTACAGGAATATTAAGGAGTAATTACTTGAAACCTAGTCTCACGAAATCACAGCGCTCGAGGTGTCTCTTCAACAGTAGGTATGATTTGATTTTGGACAGGTGTCACAAATAATCATAACATTTGTTTTCAAGAGAGCACGTTTGATATTCCCAAGGTCAAGAATACCAAGAGGTATTTGACTGGGCGAGTTTCTGATCAGGACATCTTCTAACACGTAGAGGTATCATTAATCAGAAAGACATAATAAATAATAATAAAACACTTTGCTTAACATCAGAATCTTATATCAGAAGTTCTGGTGACTTGACACATCAAAATATCATCTTCTCATTCTGGACAAAGTTTAATAAATATATTTTCCAGAATGAATACGAATCTATCCTCAGCAAGGGGTTTTGTGAAAATATCATCCCACTGGTGATCTGTATCCAAAATTTTAACTGAAAAGTACCTTTCTGAACATAGTCACGTAGAAAGTGGTGTTTTATTTCAATATGTTTTGCCCTAGAATGAAGAATATGATTCTTATATAAACAAATGGCAGAAGTATTATCAGAGAAGATAGGAATGTTACTCTCGTGTATCTGATAATCTTCGAGTTGATTCTTCATCCAGAGTATCTGAGTACTGTACAGTGATGCAGAGATATATTCTGCTTCTGCAGTTGAAAGAACAATTGTTGATTGTCTTTTACTTGCCCAAGAGACGAGGTTATTTCCCAGAAACTGACAGTTTCCAGAAGTACTTTTCCTTTCCAATCTGTCTCCAGCATAATCTACATCACGGTAACCAGAAAGCTTGTACTCTGATGTTTTCTTATACATCAAGCCAAGGTTAATTGTTCCTTTTAGATACCTTAGGATTCTCTTAATAGCAGTTAAGTGAGTTTCCCTTGGATCTGATTGGAAACGAGCACAAAGACATACGCTGAACATAATATCTGGATGAGAAGCAGTCAAATACAGAAGAGAGCCTATCATACCACGATAGAGCTTCTGACAAACCTTTTTACTTACTTCTTCTTTCTCTAAAATGCATGTCGGATGCATATGAGTCTTAGCAGGTTTACTTTCTGACATATTGAACTTCTTCAGAAGTTCTTTTGCATACTCGCTCTGATGAATGTACGTTCCTTCTGGATGTTGATCAATCTGAATTCCCATAAAGAATCTGAGTTCTCCCATCAGACTCATTTCAAATTCATCCTGCATTAACTTAGAAAATTCCTTGCACAAGGAAGTATTAGCAGAACCAATATAATATCATCAATGTAGATTTTAAAGGTTTTACAAAAGAGTGTTGTATCCACTTTTCCTCTGGTAAAGTCATTTTCCAAAAGAAAGTTACTTAGCTTTTCATACCAAGCTCTGGGAGCCTGTTTCAGACCATATAACGATTTTTTAAGTTTGAAAACAAAATCTGGGTTTTCAGAACTTTCAAAACCAGGAGGTTGGTGTACATACACTTCTTCAGAAATATACCCATTTAAAAATGCACTCTTTACATCCATCTGATATAAAGTAATGTCATGATTCACAGCAAAGGAAATTAAAAGACGAATTGATTCTAACCTGGCAACTGGTGCAAAGGTTTTTCTATATTCTATCCCTTCTTGCTGACTATAACCTTGTGTTACCAGTCGTGCTTTGTTTCTTACGACCTCACCTTTCTCATCTAACTTGTTTCTGAATACCCACTTTGTTTCAATGACGTGTACACCTTTGGGTTTCTGAACAAGATCCCATACATCATTTCTGGTGAATTGATTCAGCTCTTCTTACATGGCTAGAATCCACCATTCTCCCTAAGAGCTTTATCAACTAATGTTGGCTCTATCACAGACACCAAACCCATAAGAGTTTCTTCAGAAGGTTTGAAATATGAACGAGTTCTGACTGGATTAACTTTGTCTCCCAGAATCAATTCTTCAGAATGAGAAGTCTTTAGTCTATTCTTCTTCTGATGAGATAGACTATTTTTAGTTTCTGGTAAGGTTGTATCTGAATCTGGAGAGTATGCATCTTTGTCTCTTTCTTTTGAATCTTCTTCCTTGGATTCTAATAAGGTAATCTTCAGATCTGCAAACTTTTCAACTAGCTTTGACTTTTCAGGGTCAAGTTTATCATCGAATTTAACATGAATTGATTCCTCAACAGTTCGTGTTTCTGTGTTATAGATTCTGTAGCCTTTAGAGCGTTCAGAGTATCCTAACAGTAAACACTTTTGAGCTTTGGAGTCAAACTTGCCAAGATTCTCTTTAGTGTTCAACATAAAACAAATACAGCCAAAAGGATGAAAATATGAAATATTGGGTTTTCTATTCTTCCACAATTCATAAGGAGTCTTACCCAGAACAGATCTTATAGAAATCCTGTTTTGAATATAACATGTTGTATTTACTGCCTCTGCCCAGAAGTGCTTAGCCATGTCAGTTTCTTGGATCATGGTACGAGCCATTTCTTGTAAAGTCCTATTCTTCCTTTCCACTACTCCATTTTGCCGAGGAGTTCTGGGAGAGAAGAAATCATGGGAAATGCCATGGGAATAAAAAAGATTCTCAAAGTATTTGTTCTCAAATTCTCCGCCATGATCACTTCTGACTCTGACTATTTTGCAATCATTCTCTGTTTGCACTTGAGAGCAAAAGGTAGAGAACACAGAATGTGACTCATCCTTGTGTTTCAAGAATTTTACCCATGTCCAACGACTATAATCATCAACGATAACTAATCCATACTTATTTCCACTTATTGAATCAGTTTTCACTGGTCCAAACAAATCAATGTGTAGAAGTTCTAACGGTCTAGAGGTGGACACAACATTTTTTTCATTGAAGGAAGTTTTAGAGAACTTTCTTTTCTAACATGCTTCACAAAGAGTATCTGGAGAATACTTCAGATTTGGTAAGCCTCTGATAAGTTCAAGCTTATTTAGCTGAGAAATCCTCCTCATGCTAATATGGCTTAAACGTCTATGCCATACCCATTGCTCCTCATTAACAGACATTAAGCATTTGACATTCTATTCACAGAGATCAGAAAGTCTATTTTTATAAATGTTGTTTTTCCTCTTTCCGATAAAAAGGATTGAGCCATCTTTCTGACTGACAACCTTACACGAATTTTGATTAAAGATGGTATCATAACCATTGTCACTAAGTTGACTAATTGACAACAAGTTATGCATCAAACCATCAACCAGAAGAACATCAGCAATAGAAGGAAGGTTACCATTACATCCAGTTCCAGAGCCAATGATTTTTCCTTTCTGGTTTCCTCCGAAACCAACGAAGCCTCCAGGCTTAAGTTCCATACTTTGGAACATATGCCTTCTTCCCATCAAGTGTCGCGAGCAACCACTTTCCAGGTACCATGATTGTTGTTTCAACTGAGCTGCTAAAGATATCAACAACATAGATTATCTTGTCCTTAGGTACCCACTTTATGGGTCCTCTCTTATTAGTTTTCCTAGAGTGTTTGACAACTTTGGGCTTATGTGCAACAGGATAATCAAGTGGAATTTGTGCATGATATTTGACTTTAGAAATAGATTTCTGTATTGGTGGGGGTTTCTGTGCAAGCTCAGAGCAAACAAGCTCAGTGACAGAAGGCACAAAATGGTCATAGAGAGGTTTTGATTTAACAGGCTGACTTTCGTCAATTTCAAATTTTTTTGTACACCCTGTCACACCCTAATTTTTGACCCTAAAATTTGGTACTTTTTCATGTCGTATATTTCGTACTGATCTTTTTAGTGTACTCAGTTTATTCTTCCGAACACTTGAGTGTCCAATTTTATTTATTTATTTGGGGTCCGTTTATTTTAACTAATATTTATTTAGAATAAATAATTATAGTAATTAGCATTTCATTTTAATTTTATTTTAAATATTTATTTTCATTTTTATTGTTATTTTTTTTAATTTAAATGTTTAGAATAGATAAATAGGATACTTAGTATTTTTATTTTTATTTTATTTTATTTTAAATATTTTACTTTATTTTTAACTAATATTGTTTTTCATAAATAAATAGGATTTTTAATTTCTGTTTTAAATTTATATTAATTCAATTGTTTAAATTTCATTTAGTTTTAATTTTATTTAATTTTTAATATTCTATTTGGGCCTCAAAATGGACATTAAGGTTATCACTGTCAATTTGAAAAATAGTTAACTCTAATTTATTTTATTATATATATATGTGTACTGATGAGGGGGAAGAGACCGGGGGGAAAGACTGAGGAGCAGCCGATCTTGAACTTTGTTGAAATTATCGAATAGAAAAGGTTAATAATTTCATTCCTTCACCGCCGTATGCAGTAACCACCACGTTTTTGTTTCATGAAACTCACTTGTTCAGAGGCATATATATAATATGTTTCATAAGCATATATATATATACACTATATTGACATATAACAGGTGTACAGTAACCGCCAGATTTTGGTTTCATGAAACATATTTTCACACTGTATGCATAGTAACCTATGAAGCACGGACACACCAAATGCGACCCCTATACTGACACGGCAACACCGATAATAATTTGAAAAAATGAATAATTTAAACGTAATCACAAGTGTCGGTGCAGGTGTCCGATATTGACACGGACACGGACACGCCTTTTTTCAGAGGTGTCGGTGCTACATAGATAGTAACCGCCATATGCATATATTGATTTATTTTGACATATATTGACACACTGTATGTATATATTGACATATTTTCACACTGTATGCATAGTAACCGCGATATATAATATGTTTCATGAAACATATATACAATATATTGTTTATTATTATTATTATTATTATTATTATTATTATTTTTTAGATTTTTCGGTTCGAATCGTGTCGATACGCTGTATGCATATTGGTGTGCATGACGTGTTACATTTGTGTTGGTTCGATCCATTGCGATGATCGCATTTCTGCGTTAGCAACATTGTTTTTTTTAACACATTTTAAAAATCATTTTTTTCGTTGTGTCTCGTTTTGATAAATTCAGATCCATATAATTTTGATCCCTATTGCGATGATCACGATGAGTGTAGCAAGCCATTGAGTAATTTCATCGGTTTATGTACGTTTTTTATTTTACTGTTTTTAATTAATTATCATTGTATTTCGATTTTACACGCGTCAGACGGTTTAGCATGGTGGCGATCCACTTTTCTTGCGCTTACCGATTCGCGTTTCGATTTGTAGTTTGTGATTTTATTTAATATTTTTTTTATCTTGTTGATTCTTGATTCGACTTGCGATGACCGCTTATGCGGTAGCATTTTGTTGTTAATTTTGTTAAGAATAACTATCCAACATCATTATGTTTAGATCCGATCTAAGCTCTTGTGGTAACCTTTGCTCATCTTCGCATACATGGCTTTGATTCGGTCATTGCATCATGATTATGATCCGTGCACTTCTCTTATTTGCTTTATTTTTTCCGATTTATTTATTATGAATGTATAGTGTTAATATTTTGTATGCATCTTGTTGCTGTTCATGTCTAAATCACTTTTAAAACCAATTCTCGATTCAATAATCGAGCCCTTTTTAAACCCTGTAAGTCGATTGTTTTTACGATCGCCATCAACCAAACCCAAAGCATTCTTGATCACATATCAAGTCATACCCCAACTTGTAAGTCGATTGCTTTTCAGCATCGCCATCAACCTCGTTTGTAATTTGTACCTTTCTTTTATTTTAATTTTAATTTTATTTAATTAACCTATTTTTAGCTAGTTAATTTTGCTAATTAAACTTGATTAACTTGATTGAGTATTTGAATTAATTTTAATTGATTATAATTAAGTCTAATTAGTCAAATAGGTTGATTTAACCCTTTTTTAATTGATTAATTTTACTAATTAAAAAAAATCTTTTCTTAATCTCAATTCCAAAGGAAAGGTCCCGTTGTTGACTGCCATGTCACATATTAGCCTAACTTTAGGTCCCTCCCTTTTATCTCAGCCTTAGGATTAGAGTCACTACACTCTTTACATGTGTTCCGCCGCGAACACTTCTTTCCCTTATCCTAGCCTTAGGATCGGAGTCACTGCACTCCATACATATGTTCCGCTGTGAACACTTACTTCCCTTATAACTCAACTTTAACTTTAGAGTCACCGCACTCTATGTAGTGTCTTGCCATAGACGCTACTTCCCCCTGGAACCTTGACCACCGTTAAGAGTTCCTCACCCTCTTTGAGGGGAACTACGAATACTCTGATTCCACTCCCGTCAGGATACGTAGGCACAAGATGCGATGTCTTGGCGAGTATACTTAGATACTAACCCTAGGTCTTTACCTTAGCACATACCCTTAGCAAGCAAGTAATAGATAACATAAATACTAACAAGAGGTTCCTGTAGAGTACTACAGACGTTTAGGATGCTAACACCTTCCCTAAGCGTAACCAACCCCCGAACTTAGATTCTCTTAACTTAGGTTTTTCGATCTTTAACCTTTCCTTTGGATAAATCAAAGACCAGTGGTGAACTTTAAGATTTGTGATTCAAGTCAATATAATAGCTTGACATCCGATTCTCACCGCGACAGAAATGATGACTTCACTGGGGACTTTATTTGAGGGTTCCCCCTAACTTGTTTATTTATGTTATTTGTTGGATACTTGTAATTATAATTGTTACTATCTGCTTGCTTGGGATATTACATTGTGAGATAAGTCCTAACCCGGACTTGAGAGTACACATATGATAGGATTGTGGTGTAATCAATAGTCGGCTGTTGGGAGTAGTCCTAACAGAGTTTGGCATATGATGACCACGCTCAGTCGAGGGCCCTTTGGGGTGATTGATGTCTGATGCGAGTAGTCGCATTGATGTCACTCATTCCGATGAATGTCAATAAGACTGAGGACTGTAGTTACCTTTACCCCCATTTGGCCTTTTTAGGATGTAGTGCGATGGCTATGAGGGAGTAGTCCCAAATGGTTGATACGCGATACTACACTCAGACGAGTTTATCTTGAGAATATTGTTAACCCGCGTGAGTAGTCTTTCACACTTGAAATGTGCATTGCTTCAGCTACCACGGTGACACCACTATTTTGCATAGTACTTTTATCATCTTGTTCTTTGGTATAAAATGTGTATCCATTAATTGCGTATGCGCTATAAAAAAACACGACCATACTTGGACCATATGCTAAACATCTTAACCTTTCTGTTATTGAAGCGCGGTCTGAATAATACTTTGAATAAATATGATCCTTAAACCAAGGTATGAAACTTCGATTGTGCTCTCGTGCTATCCAATTCTCATTTCTATTCGGATTTAAACCTCGGATAACATCCTTGTGTATTTCAACATACGGCTCAACCTCATTCTCATTGTGCAGAACATACAAATGCACTTGATCTCGTTCGACCCTTGATACTGTCACGACTTCATTTCCAATTAACTTTTTTCCTTCTATTTTTTCGACAATATGAGATTTGGGGAGTCCAATTGATTGTACATTGGACAGATATTCAGTACAAAACTCAACCGCTTCTTCAACAATGTATCGTTCGGCAATACAACCCTCTGGTTGACTTCGGTTTTTCACATACCCTTTGAATATTTTCATATAACGTTCAACAGGGTACATCCATCTCATATAAGCCGGTCCACACAATTGTGTCTCTTTCACCAGATGAACAACTAGATGAACCATTATGTCAAAAAACGAGGGAGGAAAATACATTTCAAGATCACACAAAGTAATAACTATTTCTTTTTGCAATGTTGGTAAGATCGCAGGATCGATCACCTTACTGCAAATTGACTTGAAGAAAAAACACAATTTAGTTATTGCGCTTTTTACTTTTTCTGGCAGAATAGAACGTATACCTATTGGTAGAAAATGTTCCATTATAACATGGCAGTCATGCGTCTTTAAACTCCTTAACATGAGGTCTTTCATAGACACAAGTCTTCTAATATCTGAAGAGTATCCTTCTGGAACTTTAACTTCACTTAGAAACTTACACAATACTTTTTTCTCCTTTCTAGATAGAGTATACGCAGCAGGTGGTAGATATGTTTGTTTTCCTTTCTTCAAGGGTCCTAATTCAGTTCTTATCCCCATATGTATCAAGTCATTTCTTGCTTTAAGGCCATCCTTAGACTTTCCTGGTATATTGAGTAACGTACCAATAACACTGTCAAATACATTTTTTTAATATGCATAACATCGAGAAAATGTCTTACATACAACGACTTCCAATATGGCAGTTAAAAAAAAATTGACCTCTTCTTCCACCCACTCTTGACAAGTGTATGTGCAAAAGGCTTTCCAAACTGAGTTCTCACATCTTTCACCTTTTCAAAAATTTGATTACCTGTCAATATAGTTGGAGCTCTACCATGTTCTGCCTCTCCATTGAATGCTTTTCTCCACCCACGATAGTGATGATTAGAATTTAAGAATCTACGATGACCGAGAAAGACATTCTTCTGACCAAACTCCAATCGCGTCCAATCTGTTTTATCTTCACAAATAGGACACGCACATTGACCTTTTATGCTGTACCCTGATAGATTTCCGTATGCTGGAAAATCATTATTTGTGCCAAACAACATCGCCCTCAAGTTGAAACTTTCTTTCCTATACCCATCATAAACCTCCACACCGTTCTCCCACAAAAATTTTAAATCTTCGATTAAGGGTGCCAAGTATACGTCTATGTCATTCCCTGGTTGTCTAGGCCCAGAAATTAACATAGATAACATCATGTACTTACGCTTCATACATAGCCATGGAGGTAGGTTATAAATCATTATGATCACAGGCCAAGTGCTATGTAAGATACTTTGAATACCGTGTGGGTTCATTCCATCAGTAGATAATGCCAAGCAAAGGTTTCTTGCTTCTTTTCCAAATTCAGGATAATCTTCATCAATTTTCATCCACTGTGGTGAATCTGCCAGATGTCGAAACTTTCCATCAATAATTCTTTCATCTGCATGCCAAGTCAAGTGTCTTGAATCGGTCTCACTACGAAACATGCGTCTAAATCTCGGAATTATAAGAAAATACCATAAGACTTTTGCTGGAGACAACTTTTTCTTATATCGAGAGACGCCGCATTTAAGACACTCATTTAACGATGCATACTCATTTCGAAACAATACGCAATCGTTTGGACAGACATGTATCTTATCATAGCTCATGCCAATAGAGCACAACATCTTTTTGGCCTCATATGTTCGATTGGGAAGAGCATTATCCTCTGGAAGCATATCTTTCATAAGGGCCAATAACTCTGTGAAACTTTTATCCGACCATCCATTGCCCGCCTTTAAGTTGTACAACTTTAATACCGCAGACAATCTTGTGAATTTGGTGCAACCATTATGCAACGGTTTCTCTGCATCGCTTACCATTATAATCAACAACGTGGGGTGAGATTTTAAATCCTAGTGAGTTCCCTATCTTATGGATTCTCTCGGCTTTACAAGGTTCTATCAATCCTAACTCAAGTCAAAGGGAAGGGAAGTGACATTGAGTTCACAATCTCACACATTATGGAAACATGCTCATGAGTTCACCAACTCAAAATATCACTAATCGATAACCTTACCAAGGCATCCCTTTTTCCCGTCCGCTTCTACGTCTAGAAGTCGACCCGAGTCATGGATCCTTGTAACTTACTTGACATACGAAATGGATTCGGAAACTAAGGGACATATTATCACCTTATGAATCGTCACTTCACATGGGTCGTACCCCATCACAAGTCTCTACCCGTAGGTTCCATTCTCACTCACATGCGGGAATCAAACCTGCCAAGTAATCATGCGTACATTCCAGAGGAGCCTTAAGCTCATGAAACAGCAACTCAAGGGAAACAGTTACGATTACGTGATCACACACACAAACGTGATTGTATTCGAAAATCACAAGGCCATATTCGCCTTAAGGCCACGTTTTCCTTTTCACAAAACACAAGTGTAAGTTTCTGGATTGGCTGGAATTTTGGTAAAACAACAAGGTGTTCAATGCTGATGTCATGGTGTTGATGTTGCAGCATTGAGTCTTAGTACTGGGCTGTACTAAGTTGTGAAGGTTAACTATGTTTGATGTCATGGGCTTGATGTCATAATATTGCAATTAACACTGGGCTGTGTTAAGGTTACTAGTTGCTGAAGTGGATATCTGATGTCACATAGGTGATGTTGTAACATCAGACCTGCAGAACTGAAGCTAATGACAACATGGGCTTGTTGTTATTAGGGTCGCGTATTAGCTGGAATTGTGGAGAGTGTTGACTCGTTGGATGAGAATATCTTGGGCTAGATATTTTCTGTTACATGGGAGATTTGATTGCAGGTTTGTTGGAGAATTAAAAGGTGGAAGATTTAAAAAGATTTTGGGGATAAAATCTGTTTTAAAAGATTCAGTTTTTAATTAACAAATCTGATCAAATATTGTGACAAATCCAATCCAAATTCAAGGAGCTATATAAAGCGCACAAGACCAAGGAAGAAGGTACAGAAAACAGATTGAAGATCAAGAGCTGGAGGCTTAGAGTCTAGGGTTTGTTTAGAGTACTTGTAATCACACTATTCTAGGTTTGAATAGGTGTTGAATTTTCTGTCCTCTCTAGAAGCTGTGAAGTAATAGAGAGCTGTTGATTGATCGAAGCTAGGAAGCAAGATCAAGGGATCTCAAAGAGGTTGTTCTTTGAGTGTTTTAGGGGATTGAGTAGTGTTCTCATATCTAAGTGGTTTCTTAGGTAGAAAGTCACTAGTAGAGTATAAGTTTAGGAGATTGTCAACTGGTGTGTTGAGTCTGTAAATTATATCTACAAGTAGTGAATTTCATCCCTGGCTTGGTAGCCCCCAGACGTAGGTAGTTAGACCGAACTGGGTGAACAATTCCTTGTGTTTTCCTGTGCTTATTCTGTCCATTATTGCAGAGTGTGTTGTTGTGACATCGCACCTTAACATCACACGTCTGGTACCAGAATTTCAATTGGTATCAGAGCAGGCATCCTGTCTGTCTCAAGGTGAGATCTAGGGAAGTTACTTTCTGGTGAAAGATGGACAAAGAGGTTGGAGGATTCGTCAACAGACCCCTTATCTTGGATGGCTCAAACTATGAGTATTGGAAGCCTAGAATGACTACTTTTTTAAAGTCATTAGACAGCAGAGCTTGGAAGGCTGTCATTAAAGAGTGGAAAGCTCCAGAGGTATGTGAGAAAGATGAGGCTGGCAAGGATAAAGAAGGCACCTCAAAGCCTAAGCCTGAAGAAGAATGGACCAAGGAAGAAGATGAGCTTGTCCTTGGGAATTCAAAAGCCCTAAATGCTATCTTCAATGGGGTTGACAAGAACATATTCAGGCTGATCAACTCATGTGAAACTGCTAAGGTTGCTTGGGATATTTTGAAGGCTACTCATGAAGGCACATATAGAGTTAAGATGTCAAGACTTCAGCTTTTAACATCTAAGTTTGAAAGCTTGAAGATGAAGGAAGAGTAAACTATTCATGACTTCCACATGAGTGTTCTTGAGCTGTCAAATGCATCCAGTGCTCTTGGTGAGAAGACGACAGAAGAGAAGCTGGTAAGAAAGATTCTTAGGTCCCTCCCTAAGAAGTATAAGATGAAGGTAACAGCCATTGAAGAATCTCAAGACATCAGCAAGATGAGAGTTGATGAGCTTATTGGATCTCTTCAAACATTTGAACTTGGGCTGAATGAGGAAGAACCAGAAAAGAAGCCCAAGAGTATAGCCTTAGTCTCCACTCCTGCAGCAGCTAAAGATGATGAGTCCCAGGAGGATCTGCCTCAGGCTATAGTTATGTTGGGAAGGAAATTCAACAAAGTGTTCAAGAAGATGAACTATAACTACAGGCCTAATGTCAAGAACATCTCCTCTGACATCAGCAAGTCAAAAGAGAAAGATGAAGAGAAGACTGTCCAGGATAAAGGTGTTCAGTGCTTTGAATGTGAAGGGTATGGACATGTCAAGAAAGAGTGTCCCACATTCTTGAAGAAGCAGAATAAGGGCTTGACAATTTCCTGGTCTGACTCTGACAGTGAAAGTGAAAGTGAGTCAGCAAAGCATGTTACAGCTTTGACAGGAATTGTTGAATCTGATGATGATAGTGATGGAGAAGTCACTTATGATGAGCTAGCTTCAACCTACAGAGAGCTGTGTTTTAAGAGTGCTGAAGTCTGTCAAGAAAACAAGTGCCATAAGCAACAGATAGCTCGGCTTGAGGATGATAAAGCTGAATTGGAGAAAGAAGTCCTATGTGTCAAAGCTCATCTTGAGCATATGACTAAAACTGTTAGAATGTTGAATAGTGGTACAGACACTCTTGACAAGATTCTTCAGACGGAAAGGATAGCTGGAGACAGGACTGGATTAGGATTTGTGGTTGAGGGAAAAGTATCTACTGAAGCAAGCACTTCAGGAACCAAAGTGGAGATGTCTCAACCATTGTCTCAATATCAGCCAAAGGTGCAGGATCCTACTCCTAAGAAAGCTGATGCTTCACAACCTAAGAGGATTGAGAAGAAGACTGGTCCTTATCAGAAGAGAAAGCAGCCACAAAGAGCTAGTCAGTATATGCCCCCACAATACCATAAGAGCATGCAAGCTGCTAGGTTCAAACAGGGCATGTCACATCAGATGTCTCAACATCAGGTCAACGGGTATAGTCATGGCTTTAGATTTAACAATGATGTGCCTTATGTCTACGGAAGAAGAAAGCCTCACCATCATGGGAGACAATCCAGAAAACAGCATTCTCAGCCTTCTTATGGAAGAAGATATCAGCATAATAAAAGGCAGGCTAGTTATGGCAGGAGGAGACCACATTATGGATGGCAGCCTAAGCAATCTCATCATGGCAGAAGATTCAGAGATGAAAGGGTGAGATGTTATTACTGTGGAAGGTTTGGACATATGCAGTACTCTTGCTACAAGCTGCATGGATACCCTCAGCCTCAAAACAGGTGGAGGGAGGATAGGCCCAAAGTTGTTAAACAATGGGTACCTAAGGAGAAGGTGAAGTGCTTATTGGCTCACATGGCTGACAAGGAGTTTAAAGAAGATACATGGTATTTTGACAGTGGGTGTTCCAAGCACATGTCTGGATGTAGATCCATGTTTGATGATCTTAGGCCTTGCCCCTCTCATGAGGTCATGTTTGGCAATGGAGGAAAAGGTATTGTTGCAGGAGTTGGGAAAGTCCAAGGTGATGGTAGACCTGAACTTGACAATGTCTATCTTGTCAATGGTTTGAATGCTAATCTGATAAGCATCAGCCAATTATGTGATGAAGGTTATTTAGTCAGCTACACCAAAGACAAATGTGTTGTAACGAATGAGAAGGGTGAGGCTGTAATGACTGGTGCAAGATCCAAAGACAATTGTTATCAGTGGATTCCTCAAACTGAAAGCCAGTCTGGTGATGATAAAGAAGATATCAGGTGTAGACATCAGAATGATGAAGGTTCCCTCAAGTTGATGAAGGTCATAAGAAAAGATGATCTAAAATTAGTCAAGGGAAAATGTTACACATCAGTCCTCACCATTGATGGAAGGATTAAAGGTTCTCAGGAGCTGAATAGAGCAACATCTCTCGAGAGGAAAGATGCTGATGTCTTGACATCTGAACAAATCATCAGTGGTCTAACTGTGAGTAAGTCAAAAAGGCTAGAGATTGAAGAACTCACTGAAGTTATGGGAGATACCAGTGGTAACTATAAAAAATTTTATCATCAAGATCTGAAGAAGATCGATGTCTCAGAAGAAAACCTCCCCTGGATGAATAGCTCTGTGTCGAAAGATACAGATGTCAGAGCAGATGCTGACACATCTCAAGACAAGAAGAATATTTCTAGCCTCAAGAAGGATGATGAGCAAAGTGCAAAAATGATTCAGAATAGACTAGAGTCTAAGACTGATCCCAATATGAAAATTGACATGCAGAGGACCTCTGATATTGGGTCTATCAGATCCTGGATTAAAATGTCAAGAATAAATACACATCCTCTAGGATGGAATCATGCTGGTCAAAAGATACAAACTGATCTTGGAAGACTAAGAAGAATAAAGAGGGGCAAAATCAGATTAGTTCTCAGATCTAAGAAGAAGAACAGTCGTAGATCAGTGTTATGTGGAAAGAACTCATGCTATCAACTCTTGTGGAAGAAACGACTGGTGGGCAATCACCATGTCAAGAAAGATGTTACAACATTGCAGAATGTTACTCATCAATGGGATGATGAGCAGGTTGATAGAAAAGATCTGGTTAAATACTCAGATTATTTGGTAAATAAAGAGAAATTAGATGATGAGTTCATGTATGCTAACCAATTTGAGAGCTTAAAATTGGGGAGCGTATTACTTCAAAATTAATTGAAAGATGTTTTATGGTGCAGTTGGCTTATAAGATAATGGTTATTCAACTGCAGATAGTATGGTACATAAAATAGTCTGTTCAATTTTTTAGTGTAGTCTCTCTAAGAAACTCATCTTGGTGCTCTGGTTCTGTTTAATGCAGTACAAATTTCAGCAGTTTAGAATAGTACTGTAAAGTGTTTGGCATGGCAACTGAAAAATCTAAAAATAGGATTTTTATTCAATAGTTGAAAATACAAGATTAGCCTACATCCTCATGCCAATCTCCTGCATCCAGAAAAGCCTTCCAATCTGCATCCCATTCATCTTCTGAAGGCTGTGGTTGAGCAAAATGGTTCTTACCAGGCTTTATAGTGGTCACTGAAGTCCTGCCAGAAGGACCTGATGTCGTCTAAGATTTGATCTTCTTGGTTGGTTCTTTGGAGCTTGATTGACTCATGCTTTATTGGTGTGTTGTGCTGAGCATAGGAGAAAGAGTGGTTTTATAATGGTTTGTTCAAATGCTTGGGTTGTATCGCCTGACCAGTCAAGGGGTTGGAAGTTGTTTTTGACTATGTCATTTATAATGTCAGAACATTGTGCTTGGAGACTACATAGGTCTTGTTGCTACTAACAGTGGGACCAGTATTAGGTCACCTTGTAGGGCATTTGATTTGGGATAGTTGTCTAATTATGGCTAAAAAGGGGGAGAGTTAAAAATTTCCATGAGGAGAAGAGTAGTTGCTGCTAAAAGAATAAAAATAAAAGGTGTTTAGTTGAAAAGTAATGATGCAGCTGTGGAGGGGGAGTATAGACAGCATAGTTGTGGAGCTGCTAGTGAAGTATTCAGAGCATTGAAGAGTGCAGAGTGCAGCAAAGCAGACATCAAGGGGGAGATGTGCTGCACATTGTGAGCTACTGAACAGCTGTGATGCTGGTTCAAGTTTTTGAGGGGGAGCACCAATTGACTGTTGTCAATAATGAAGATGGTGCTGCAGCAGATCAAGTAATGAAGACTATTTGAAGATTGTCAAACTGCTGCAAGTTAAAGTTTCAAAATATTGAAGATATTCCGCTGCTGAAGTCTCTGAAGATGCAGAGATTGTTTTAGCCAAAATTAGCCAAAGGGGGAGATTGTAAGTTCCTGGATTGGCTGGAATTTTGGTAAAACAACAAGGTGTTCAATGCTGATGTCATGGTGTTGATGTTGCAGCATTGAGTCTTAGTACTGGGCTGTACTAAGTTGTGAAGGTTAACTATGTTTGATGTCATGGGCTTGATGTCATAACATTGCACTTAACACTGGGCTGTGTTAAGGTTACTAGTTGCTGAAGTGGATATCTGATGTCACATAGGTGATGTTGTAACATCAGACCTGCAGAACTGAAGCTAATGACAACATGGGCTTGTTGTTATTAGGGTCGCGTATTAGCTGGAATTGTGGAGAGTGTTGACTCGTTGGATGAGAATATCTTGGGCTAGATATTTTCTGTTACATGGGAGATTTGATTGCAGGTTTGTTGGAGAATTAAAAGGTGGAAGATTTAAAAAGATTTTGGGGATAAAATCTGTTTTAAAAGATTCAGTTTTTAATTAACAAATCTGATCAAATATTGTGACAAATCCAATCCAAATTCAAGGAGCTATATAAAGCGCACAAGACCAAGGAAGAAGGTACAGAAAACAGATTGAAGATCAAGAGCTGGAGGCTTAGAGTCTAGGGTTTGTTTAGAGTACTTGTAATCACACTATTCTAGGTTTGAATAGGTGTTGAATTTTCTGTCCTCTCTAGAAGCTGTGAAGTAATAGAGAGCTGTTGATTGATCGAAGCTAGGAAGCAAGATCAAGGGATCTCAAAGAGGTTGTTCTTTGAGTGTTTTAGGGGATTGAGTAGTGTTCTCATATCTAAGTGGTTTCTTAGGTAGAAAGTCACTAGTAGAGTATAAGTTTAGGAGATTGTCAACTGGTGTGTTGAGTCTGTAAATTATATCTACAAGTAGTGAATTTCATCCCTGGCTTGGTAGCCCCCAGACGTAGGTAGTTAGACCGAACTGGGTGAACAATTCCTTGTGTTTTCCTGTTGCTTATTCTGTCCATTATTGCAGAGTGTGTTGTTGTGACATCGCACCTTAACATCACACGTCTGGTACCAGAATTTCAACAAGGTTCACACATGTTCCATACTAGTGTTTCACTCTCCTCTAGACCATCACTCGTATAAGATGCACACTTTGGCATCGAACACACGAGCATTGCCATCTAGATTATCTATCGATTCCTAGACACCTTACTAGTTCCTACTTATAGATTTATGGTAAAGTTTCCTCACTCTTCCTATTCCATAATTTAAACATGTTTTCACTCATTTTCCTTTCACAATGAGAGTTTAGATGTAACACAATACAATAGTATAGCAAAAATGCATATAGTAATTCAATTCATAAAATTAACACATTCTTGGGTTTTCCTTCGATTATTTAATCAGGTAACAAAGCCGATATTTTTCACTTTCATTGTGTAGAATATTTTCATACCTTTCCAACGACTATTAACACGCTTCAATCGGAGTTACGATCCAAAAGATATGAATTTTTAAAAGATTTTTCAATTTCAACACAGTGTTAACCGGTTAACAGGATATGGTTAACCGGTTAACGGAAGACTTCCAGTAGCCAAATAAGAAATTTGCTCAATTGGTTAACTGGTTAACCATACTACATTAATCGGTTAACCAATCCATTTTTCACGTAGACAATCAAGTTTTACACGCGTTAACCGGTTAACCCCATTTGGTTAATCGGTTAACACTGTAACAGAATCCCAAAACCTGCGTTTTTCAGCATAAAAACCCAATGGAAACTCATACAAACTCAATGGATCATGGTATCAATTATCACACATCATATACACACATATATCAGTCATGCTACACATTTCTATTCACATTTGAACCATCAAAACATCAATTTCACACTTTTATTCATAACCCAACATTTCTAACCTAAACTCTAACATTCTTAAAATTTCTAGAGCTTAAGTTCTAACTAGAACCCACCTCTAAACAAGATGATGATGAAGATTGTGAGATGATTTGATGAAGAAATGATGAAGATTCAAGCTTTCCTCTTCTTCTTCTTCTAGGTTTCTCCCCTTTCTCCCGTTTTGCTCTTCTTCTTTCTACCTCTTACTATCTTTCTTTCTTTGGTTACTAATGAAGAGGAAAAGGAAATGATATAGAGAAATATATTTAAGTTAGTAACACCAACTTAAATTTCTATAACATCTTTATAGCACCAATTGATAAAACCTCAGAGTCAGATAATATTAATTTGATCTGGTCTGAGTTCATCAGTTGTTCAAATTATCTTTGTAGATAATTTCTCAGAGTACACCGGAACCCAGTTGATCAAAACTAATATTATCCAGAGCAAAATAAAATACGAGGTATTACATCCTTCTCTCCATAATTAGAAATTCATCCTCGAATTTAAAGATTACCTAAAAAAGATGAGGGTAAGCATCCAGTATTTCCGATTTGAGTTCCCAGGTTGCATCACCCGGATGCGTCTCATCCCACTGAATCTTCACAAGAGGAATCTCTTTATTCCTTAGTCCCTTAGTTTCTCTTCCTGTGATACGACTTGGTTGAGGTTCAAATGTTAAATCTGCTTCTATCTCAATCGTATCTGGTAGAATTGGCTGAAGAGGATCTGGAACAAACTTCCGGAGTTGAGACACATGAAAGACATCGTGCATCTCTAATAGAGAAGGCGCTAAGGCTAACCTGTAAACTACTTCACCGATCCTTTCTAAATTTTGATACGGTCCCACGTATCTCGGACTTAACTTCCGCGACTTAAACAGTCCTTTCATCCTCAATCTCGGAGTAACCTTCAAAAACACATGATCACATTCATCAAACTCTAAAGGCCGCATACAGTTATCCGTATAACTCTTCTGATGATCTTGTGCTTGTTTAACTTTATCACGGATCATTCTAATCTTTTCTGTAGTCTCTTGAATAATCCCGGGTCCCAAAATTCTATCTTCGCCAACTTCCGCCCAACACAAAGGCGTCCTACATTTCCTTCCATACAATGCCTTATAAGGCGTCATACTAATACTTGCATGATAGCTATTGTTGTACGAAAATTCAATCAACGATAAAAGTTTTATCCAATTTCCTCCATTTCCAAGTACACAAGCCCTTAACATATCTTCCATCGTTTGTATCGTCCGTTCCGTCTGACCATCCATTTGAGGATGATTCGACGTACTCAAACACAACTTCGTTCCCATAGCTTATTGAAAAGCTCTCCAAAAATTTGAAGTAAAATTTGGATCTCTATCGGACACAATACTAAAGGGAATACCATGTAACCTTACAATTTCCGAAATAAACAACCTTGCAAGATGACTTGCCTTGTAACTAGTCTTTACGGCTAAGAAATGCGCAGATTTCGTCAACCGATCCACAATCACCCAAATAGAATCAAAACCACCTTGTGCATAGGGAAAACCAACTGCGAAATCCATAGAAATACTATCCCACTTCCATACAGGAATTTCTAACGGTTGCAATAAGCCACCCGGTCTTTGGTGTTCAATCTTTACTTGTTGGCATACTACACATTCCGATACATACACCGCAATATCTCTTTTCATACCGAACCACCAATAGTTCCTCTTCAAGTCTTGATACATTTTCGAAGAACCAGGATGTATGGTAAAAGCACCTTTATGAGCTTCCTCCAAAATCCTTCTTTTCAACACTGCATCATCCGAAACACAAACCCTTTGATTAAACAAAATGACTCCATCGGTAGCTCGCACGAAACCCGGTTGAACTAACACTCCTTGTGACTTCTCATCTAACACTTGCCCTTGTTGAATTTCTTCTCTAAGAGTAGTATTAACATTCAAATTCCCCATAATCACACCATTCTGAGTCCAAATAAATTGAAGATTAAGATCTCAAAACTTTTCCAATAGGGCATATTCTAACATCATCAATTCGGCATTATGTAACACTTTCCGACTCAATGCATTCGCTACTTTATTCGCTTTACCCGGATTGCAGTTCAATTCTAAATCAAAATCCTTTAGATACTCCATCCGTCTCCTTTGACGCATGTTCAACTCTTTTTGGTCAAAAAGATATTTCATACTCTTGTGGTCGCTGAACATTTCAAAACGTACTCCATACAAATTGTGACGCCACACTTTCAGTGTAAAAACAACCACCACCAATTCCAAATCATGAGTTGGATCATTCCTTTCGTGAACCTTTAATTGTCGAGAAGCATATGCCACCACATGACTATCCTGCATTAAGACACCTCCTAATCCCATCTTCGATGCATCACAAAATACCTCATACGACTTGCTAGGATCAGGAATGATCAAAACAGGAGCAGTCGTCAATCTTTCCTTCAAACTCATAAAACTTTGTTCACAAGCCGAATTCCACTCATAAGGACAATCCTTTCTAGTAAGTTTGGTCATTGGTAAAGCCAATTGAGAAAAGCCTTTGATAAAACTTCTATAATAACCTGCCAGTCCCAAGAAACTTCTAACTTATGAAACATTCTTTGGTCTCTCCCAATTAATTACTGCTTCAACTTTTGATGGATCTACTGCCACACCTCTTTGAGATATGACATGACCAGGAAAACTAATCTCCGACATCCAAAATTTACACTTGCTTAACTTGGCAAAAAGTTGTCTCTCTTGTAAGATCGATAGAACGATTCTTAAATGCTCTCCGTACTCTTGAGAAGTGTAAGTTCTGTGTTGGCAGCAATTTTGGTAAAACACACTGCTATGTTAAATGTTATGAATGATGCTTTAACATGTGAATATAATATCTCTGTTCTGTAAAACATACATGCAGGTTTTATGGATGTCAAAGAAGATGTCTTAACATGTGATTCCAGAACTGACCATGCTTCTGTTTTAGAATTACCGTGTGTTGTTACTTAGTTTGGAATATCTGTTTGATCCTTTGATGGCGAAAATTAAGGAGGAGATTTTCTAAGCCCATAAATAGTTCTGTTACGATTTATTGGAGATATTATGTTCTACTTTTATGGAGAAAATCATGGGATGTTTAAAGCATTAAATTGATTTGATTTGGCCCAAGCCCATGCTGCGTGTTTCTTTATAAAGACCTGCTAAACCCTATTTGCTAATTAGAGAGAATAGTGTGAATTGTGCGTTGTGTTTTAAGGATTAGGGTTTCTGTCTTTTATGATTTGTGAGCCACTCTTGTATTGTTCTAATACTAGAGTTGGACTGTTAGTTGAGTTGTAATTTGTTAATCATCTATAAGCTTTTAAGCAAGGATGATTATGTGTCTTTGAAGTGTGTCTTCTATCTCTTGTATTTTTGTATTTGTCACTGTGTGTGATTGAGGGGGAGTGAGAAGGGTCTCATATCTAAGAGTATCTTAGGTAGAAATTGTACGGGTAGAGATTAGGTGAGAAGGTTGCAAACCAGAGGTTGTGTGCTGAGAATCTTCAAACTAATTCTATTTAGTGAATTTCCTTCTTGGCTTGGTAGCCCCCAGACGTAGGTGTGTTTGCATCGAACTGGGTTAATAATTGCTTGTGTTATCTCTCTTTTCGTTTACTGCTTTTGTTACATTGTTTTATGTGGATCAGTTCTCAGATATTTATGTCGTAACATCTCCTTCGACATCACATATCTGATACCAGAATTTCAATTGGTATCAGAGCGGGCATCCTGCTCTATTTCTGGGTGAGATCTAGGGAAGCTACTTTCTGGTACTATGGACAAGGAGGGAGGATTTGTGAATAAACCACCCATTCTAGATGGAACCAATTATGACTATTGGAAACCACGCATGGTGGCTTTCTTGAAATCCTTGGATAGCAAGGCTTGGAAAGCTGTCTTAAAAGGGTGGAAACACCCTGTCACTCTGGGGAAAGAAGGACAACCTACCTCAGAGCAGAAGCCTGAAGAAGATCTGGCTAAAGAAGATGATGAATTAGCTCTTGGAAATTCCAAAGCTTTGAATACATTATTCAATGGGATTGATAGAAACATTTTCAGGTTGGTAAACACTTGTGAGGTGGCTAAAGATGCTTGGGATATACTTAAAACTACTCATGAAGGCACATCTAAAGTGAAGATGTCAAGACTTCAGTTGCTCACTACCAAAGTTGAAAACTTAAGGATGAAAGATGATGAAAACATTCATGACTTTCATATGAATATTCTTGAGATAGCCAATGCATCCAGTGCCCTAGGAGAAAGAATATCAGAAGAAAAGCTGGTAAGAGAAAGAGCTGGAGATCAGATGAGTATCTCTGTGCTCTATCCTTGGATAATTGGATTAATGGAATCCTCTAAGTACTTTAAGTATTATCAATTGAGATCAATAGAGCAACTGATGAACTCTGAAGAGATCAATTATTTTAATTCAAGAAAGGACTTTTAAGGTAACTCTAATAATTGATCAATTGGTTTGAGATGACAAAATATCAATTGGAGATATTTTACTCTATTGGAGTTATATTATATAATAATAGTATATATATATATATATATATCTATATATGGTAAGAGAAAGCGAAAGAAAAGGAAATAGAAAGAAGAAGAAAAAGAGAAAAAGAGAAAGGAAGAGAAGAGAAGAGGAAGAAGAGAGAAAAGCTTGGATTCATCATCTTCTTCAAACTCCTCTTCGATTATCAGGTGGGTTCTAGTTAGACACTCTAAGTTCTAGAAATATAAGTTTTGAACTTAGGTTAATTTTGAGAGAAAATGAGTAAACGGATAAATCAATGGAATCTAACGGACGAAATTCGATATAAATTGCGTAGAGTAGTCATAATATGCATGTGATTAGTTATTGATACTTGTTTTGATGTTTGGAAATGATTGGGTGTGGAAAGGATGGACTTTGGGTGGTTGGAACCCTGAGAAACGCAGCAGAAAAGTTTGCTTCTGGTGCAGAGCGTCGGGCGGTGCTTAGAGTGCCGGGCGGTGTGGGCTTGCGCCGGGCGATGGCCAAGGGGCGCAGCATAGCACGCTTCTGTAACTCTTGAGTTTTGGATGTGGGATTGACGTCGCTGCTTCGCCAGGCGAAGGGGCAACGCCGGGCGAAATTTGGTACTGCCGGGCACTCCTGGGAAATTTCAATAATTCTGTTTTCTTTAAAAATTCATAACTTTTGATCCATAACTCGGATCGAGACGTTCTTGGTACCGTTAGATAACAATGTTATGTGTTCTGTCGAAATCCATATCTTTTGGATCGTAAATCCGATCGAGGCATGGTTATAGCCGATGCAAAGCTGTGAAAATATCCTACGGGATAAGAGTGAGAAATATTGATTCGATACCCGATTAAATGAATCGGAGGAAACCTAAGAATTTTATTAACTATGTAATTGAGAAAAATGATGTTATGTGTCTTATGGTTGAATTAATATATGTGATTCTATTATGCAAATTGTATTATGCTATGTGTGATTAATTGTTGTTCAGCATGACCGAGAGAGTATGCATGTTAAAATGAATTAGGAAGAGTGAGGAAACTTTACCCCAAAACAAATGGCATAGTTGAGATTGTTATAATTCTAGGTTGTGAATAGAATTGTGATAGAAACCCTAGATGGCGATGCTCGGGAACTTGATGTATAACGGTGCACCCGTGATGAGTATTGGTCTAGGAGAGAATAAGACACTAGTATGGAACATGTGGAATTGTTATGTTTTATTGTTAAAGGCATGAGAGGCCAAAAGGCTAATGTGGCCTAGTGATTGTCGAATACAATCACGTTGTGTATATGATCACGTAATCGTAACCATTTATCTTGAGGTGTACTTTCATGAGACTCGAGCTCCTCCTCTGAAACGTATGCACAATTACTTGGCAGGTTTGATTCCCGCTTGTAGTACGAATGGAGCCTATATGGTAAAGAGACTTGTGATGGTTAACAGGCCATGAGAAGTGACGGTTCACGGTTAACAGGCCGATGATCCCGAATCCATTTCGTATGCCAAGTAACTACAAGGATCCATGACTCGGGTCGACTTCTAGACGTAGAAGCGGACGGGAAAAGGGGATGCCTTGGTACAGGTTATCGATTAGTGAGATTCTTGAGTTAACAGGCTCAGAACATTTTCCATTCGTAAGGATTCTTGAGTTAGCAGGCTTAGGGCGTTTTTCCTTTCGTGTGATTTTATGAGTTAACAGACTCATGACATGTTTCCATATAGTGTGAGATTGTGAACTCAAGGTCATTCCCTTCCCCATGACTTGAGTTAGGATTGGCTAGAACCTTGTAAAGCCGAGAGAATCTATAAGATAGGGAACTCACTGAGATTTGATGTATCTCACCCCACTATAGTTGCTTTATTTCAGGTGTTGTTTGCAGGTTTGATTTACAAGTGGAGCGACGCTTGGATGTTTCAAGAGGAGCTTAGTGGAGCTTATTTCCGCTGTGTATTATTTTTCTTGAACAATGAGGAATATTGTATAATACTCTTAGTTTTTATTGTTTTGGCTAGTTTCCGTATCTTGAGCCATAGTTTGTATGATGTTTTTAGAAATGGTCAAGTATGTGAATTACGCCATTAGGCACTTATGATGGTGTCAGTACCAAATAAAATGCTTGTATTGTATTATTCTAGGTATATATTATACAGGGCATTACATATCACTTGTTAGAATTAAGTTTAATAATATTTATACAAACATGCTCAATAACAAAGATTAAAACTATAATCTTTCTTTAGAGCAGAAACCATATGAGCATATACATATATATATATATAAATAATTAAATAAATATATATATATATATATATATATATATATATATATATATATATATATATATATATATATATATATATATATATATATATAAACTAAGATCTACAACGTGTTAATTTATCAAGGATTGAGATTAGGAATAACTGGATAATCGAATCATTGACATGACAACTTTATACTTTCCTGAAACACAAAGTAAAAAGAGACGAATGACGAGCACCCGTTGGCTTGTGGTTCTTCCTCAAACGGTATTCCTAATGCCTTGAATTCTCTTCAGATGGGGAGAAAAGATAAATTTCTTGTGTACGATATATTGGGGACCATAGTCTATATATAGTGTGATGACCAATTAGGGTTCCCATTATTCGCAAATGGGCCATCCTGATATCCACTCATATTTGAGCTCATATTCAATTAATTAATTAATTAATTACTAAATAGAAATCTAAATAGCCCTTTAAATTTATTTGACCACATAATCAATTAAGGCTCTTAATTTGATAAATAACTAATATAATTAAAATATATATGCCCACATAACAATTATTGGAATATAATAATTAAATAATATTAATATTGTAAAATATTCCAACACATCAAATTAAAACTATTTACTTCCGAGTTGTTTTAAACGTGCATCTCCATACCATATTTTACACTCCTCAAATGTAAACGTTGTATTTTACTGATTCTTTTCTCATTCTCAATTTGTGTGCAATAAAATGTTGCAGAGTAAAAATCAATGGATATACTGGAGGCAAAGCAAAAGAAAAGAAAAAGAATAATGCAATTAGCAGAAGTAATATAGCTGTAACGCCCACATATAAATACATGCATCAAATCATCTATTATACATGAAAAGTACGTTTGGTACTGAAATATACAATAAGTTCTTAGTAAACACATTATACATATACATGCCCAAAAAACTAATACAAAAAAAACTACGGCATGGTATATCTAAAAGATGTTTCAAAAGACAAAACACTAAGAACTAGATCACTAAGGATCTCAAAACTCCACAACGGAAGCAAAGCCATCAGATAAGTAAGGATAATCACACGGCCTTATCCTTACCTTTCGCGGAACCTGCAGTACATGTGATGTAAACAACAACAGTGGGGGTGAGATACATCAAATCTCAGTGAGTTCCCTATCTTAAAGTCCTCTCGGCTCTACAAGGTTCTAATAAACCTAACTCAAGTCAAAGGGAAAGGGGAGTGACTTTGAGTACACACACACTATATGGAAACATGTTATGAGTTCATCAACTCACAATATCACTAATCGGTAACCACACCAAGGCATCCCCTTTTCCCGTCCGCTTCTACGTCTAGAAGACGACCCTAGTCATGGATCTTTGGACCTACTTGACATACGAATGGATTCGGGTTCTACGGGTCATTAACCATTATGAACCGTCACTTCACACATGCCATTAACCGTCACAAGCATACGCTCCCAAGGCGCCATTCATACTGCACACGGGAATCAAACCTGCCAAGTAGTTATGCACATGTTTCAGAGGAGCTCGAGACCCATGAAACACACTCGCAAAGATAACCGGTTACGATTACGTGATCACACACAGTCGTGATTGTATTCGACAATCACAAGGCCATTATGCCTTATCACAACCAAACGGTTAACACACATGTTCCATACTAGTGTTTATTCATTCTATATTTTCCAACACTGCTTATGGTAATGGTCCTCACTCTACTTATTTTATATTTTATCATGCATACATATTCAACAACAATCACACACCATTAAACGATAAAAAAAATCTACAAAACGACACTATTCCAAAAATCCCGACATAATTAAATTGGCCAACAATCTTAAAACCATTTTCATAAGAAAGTACATTCTGTTAGCTTTCTAATGGTATCAAGAATATTAAAAATGGATAACCGAGTCAAAAGTTATGGACATAACCAAAAATAGTATCGCGAGAAAACACAAGTGTGCAATTTTCCTGACTGTACGCGTATTGCCTTTTGCCATACGCGTACCGCCCATCTGGCTCACCCAGCCATACGCGTATTGCCCAAGGTGTTACGCGTATGGGCAGAGCTTCTTTCCCCTAGAAAATTTCCATTTTTCCTCTATTACGGGTACCATTCATGCCATACGCGTAAGGCCATGTCCCATACGCGTATGGGCAGTGGAAATCTGCAGAATTTCCTGCATAATTTTTCTGCTACGGGTTCCCCCAAAATCAACCCCAAAATCCATTTTCCACAACTACCAAGCATCAAAACATGATATAATCATAACAACCAGTATAACATATAATCAAAGATCGAATTTCAGCAGTTAGATTAAGATTCTATGGTAAAAAATTTCACATTTCCTAACAATATCAAATAACTCTAAAACTCAACAAAACCTTAATCTAAAGAGTCTAACTAGAACCCACCTAGATTACAAGATGAGGAGATTGAAACTGAGATGAAAAGATTGGAGATTGGTTGATGATCCAAGTTCTTGAGCTCTTGTGCAAATTTTCTCTTCTTTTCTCTTCCCTTCTCTTTTCCTTCCTTTTTCTTTCTTTTTCCTTTCCTTTTTCTTTCTATCTTCTTTTTCCAAATAAGTCAAAGAAAAGAAAATACAATACACAGAGAAAATATTAATTGGCAACACTACTAATTATCCAAATTATCTCTAATGCACCAATTACTTAAATTCCAAGTTAAATAATATTAATCTAATCAGAATCCGAGTTCGTCGGTTTACTCTAATTACTTTATCCAATAATTGCTCAGAGTACCCCGGAACCCAGTTGATCATAAAAATATTATCCAAAATGCTCACAAATTTATGGGGTATTACATCCTCCCCCCCCCTTAAATAGAAATTCGCCCACAAATTTAAAACAAATACCTGAAAAGATGAGGATAAACTTCCCGCATTTCCGATTCCAATTCCCAAGTTGCATCGCCTGGATGCGTCTCATCCCACTGAACCTTAACAAGAGGAATCTCTTTATTCCTCAGCACTTTAGTTTCTCTTCCTGTGATACGACTTGGTTGAGGCTCAAATGTCAAATCAGCTTCTATCTCAATTGTATCTGGCAAAATTGGCTGAAGAGGATCTGGGACAAATTTCCGAAGCTGAGACACATAGAAAACGTCGTGCATTTCTGACAGAGAAGGCGGTAAGGCTAATCTGTAAGCTACTTCTCCAATTCTTTCTAAGACTTGATACGGTCCCACATATCTTGGACTTAACTTCCGCGATTTAAATGGTCCCTTCAATCTCAATCTCGGAGTAACCTTCAAAAATACATGATCACCCTCATCAAACTCCAACGGTCTTCTACGGTTGTCCGCGTAGCTCTTCTGACGATCCTGGGCCTGTTTAATTTTTCCACGAATCATTCTAATCTTTTCTGTGGTCTCGTGAATAATCTCAGGTCCCAAAATTCTATCGTCGCCAACTTCTGCCCAACACAATGGCGTTCTACACTTCCTACCATATAACGCCTCATAAGGTGCCATACCAATACTTGCATGATAACTGTTATTATAAGAGAATTCGATCAGTGGCAAAAGATCTATCCAATTTCCTCCACTTTCAAGTACACAAGCTCTCAACATGTCCTCCATGGTCTGTATTGTCCGTTCCGTCTGACCATCCGTTTGCGGATGGTTCGACGTACTCAAATGTAACCTCGTTCCCATGGCTTGTTGAAAAGCCCTCCAAAATCTGGATGTAAACTTTGGATCTCTATCCGAAACGATACTAGTAGGAATACCATGCAATCTCACTATCTCTGAAATGAACAACCTTGCGAGATGACTCGCCTTATAGGTAGTCTTCACAGCTAAGAAATGCGCGGATTTTGTTAACCGGTCCACAATTACCCAAATCGAGTCATAACCACCTTGCGCACGGGGTAAACCCACTGCGAAATCCATTGAAATACTATCCCATTTCCACATCGGAATCTCTAAAGGTTGCAACAAGCCACCCGACCTTTGGTGCTCAATCTTCACTTGCTGGCACACCACACATTCCGATACATACTCCATAATATCCTTTTTCATCCCGGGCCACCAATATTCCCTCTTTAAATCTTGATACATCTTTGAAGATCCCGGATGTATAGTAAAAGCACCCTTATGCGCTTCCTCCAAAATCCTTCGTTTTAACTCCGTGTTGTCCGGAACACAAATCCTTTGGTTAAACAAAATATTTCTGTTTGTAGCTCGCACAAAACCCGGTTGTAATAACACTTCCTGTAACTTCTCATCTAACCCTTGCTCTTGTTGGGCTTCTTCCCTAAGAGTAGAAGAGATATTCAAATATCCCATAACCATACAATCAGGAGTCCAGTTAAATTGAAGATTTAGATCTCTAAACTTTTCCATTAAGGTATACTCTAGCATCATCAACTCGGCACTATGCAACACTTTCCTGCTCAACGCATCCGCCACCTTATTTGCTTTACCCGGATGGTATTTTAACTCCAAGTCAAAATCCTTCAGATATTCCATCCATCTCCTCTGACGCATGTTCAACTCTTTCTGATCAAATAAGTACTTTAAGCTCTTGTGGTCGCTAAACATCTCAAAACGTACACCATACAAATATTGACACCACACTTTCAAGGTAAAAACAACTGCCGCCAATTCTAAATCATGCGTTGGGTAATTCTCTTCATGGACTTTCAACTGTCGTGAAGCATAAGCCACTACATGTCCCTCCTGCATTAACACTCCGCCTAAACCCTTCTTCGATGCATCACAATATACTTCATACGACTTGCTAGGATCAGGAATAACCAAAACAGGAGCGGTAGTCAATCTCTCCTTCAAACTCCTAAAACTTCTTTCACAAGCAGAATCCCATTCATACGAATACTCCTTCCGAGTAAGTCTTGTTAACAGTAAAGCCAGTTGCGAAAATCCCTTAATAAACCTTCTGTAGTACCCTGCCAATCCCAAGAAACTTCTAACTTCAGAAGCATTCTTCGGTCTCTCCTAATTAATCACTGCCTCTACTTTTGAAGGATCGACTGCTACACCTCCCTGGGATATGACATGACCAAGAAAGTTAACCTCAGACATCTAAAACTCACACTTACTCAACTTAGCAAAAAGTTGCTTCTCTTGTAAGATGGATAAAACAATCCTTAGGTGTTCTCCGTGGTCTTGAGGATCACGAGAATAAACAAGAATGTCGTCAATGAAAATCACCACAAATTGATCCAAATAAGGTTGGAATATTCGATTCATATAATCCATGAAAATTGCCGGAGCATTAGTCACACCGAAAGGCATCACCAAAAATTCATAATGACCATAACGAGTTCTAAACGCAGTCTTTGGTACATCGGAACACTTCACCCGAATCTGATGATAACCTGACCGTAAATCAATCTTCGAGAACACACAGGCTCCTTTCAATTGATCCAACAGGTCGTCTATCCTTGGTAATGGGTATTTGTTCTTGATGGTGACCTTATTCAATTGACGATAATCAATACACAACCGCATTCCACCATCCTTTTTCTTTACTAACAACACTAGAGCTCCCCAGGGCGAAACACTGGGTCGAACAAAATACTTAGCCAACAAGTCTTCCAATTGGTCCTTTAACTCTCTTAATTCAAGTGGTGCCATCCGATACAGAGAAACAGATATTGGAGCCGTTCCCGGTATCAGGTAAATAGAGAATTCCACTTCCCGCTCCGGAGGAAGAGAAGTGATATACTCGGGAAAAACTTCAGGAAAGTCACAAACTACCGGAATACTCAAAACAGGGATGTTACTACTCTCATCCTTAGTAAGAATCAAAAGAGCAGACTTTTCTTCCTCAAACAAGAAATTAATCATTCCCACTGTACCTTCTAAAATAGTAGTTAACACATCCTTCGAAGTAGCCTCTTCGGACGGAATAATGATCAGCTTTTCCTCACACCTAATAAACACCGAATTAGCAAAAAGCCAATCCATTCCCAGAACAACATCTACTTTCTTAAGCGGTAAACAGATAAGATCAATCTGGAAAACTCTTTCATTCACAGACAAAACACAATTCTCACACATCAACGGTGTCTCTACAATCTCATCCATGGCAGTAGTAACCACCATAGAAGGAAACAAAGGAACAACTTGCAATCCAAGTGGCTTCACGCAACGCGTGGACACAAAAGAATGCGTTGCCCCACAATCAAATAAAACAAAACAAGGATGTCCATTTACGAAACACGTACACGTAATCAAGGAGTTATCACCCTTTGTCTTCCTTGCATCCAAGGTATACACTCGGCCGGTATTCTTCCCTTGTGCCTGATTCCTACCCTGAGGACAATCCCTCGCCAAGTGGCCCACTTTCTGACACTGATAACACCTCACACCTTCGATACCACATCGTCCGTAATGATTTCGACCACAAGTACGACACACCGGAGGCACACTAGTCCTAGAACTCTGAACTTACTTCCCTTTAAAGGATTGTTGCCTTTACCTAAACTGTTGATTCGATCTTCCACGGTCACTTTGAGTTGCCCTGCTCAAATCTCCTTCCATTTGTACCTTTTTCAAACTATGTTCCGCAACATAACACTGTCGTAACAATTCAGCATAGCTAGTAAACTCTCTCTGAGATACACTATGTGAAATTTCAGCCCTTAAACCAAACAGAAACTGATCAATCTTCCACCTCTCATAAGGAGCATACATAGCCTGTCTCGAATAAGCAGCCATAACCTCGAACTTTTCAGCATAAGAAGCCACAGATAAGTTACCTTGTCTCAATTGCTGGAATTCGAATTCTTTTTGAGACCTTAAGGAACTTGGAAAATATTTCTCCATAAAAGTTATCTTAAACTGCTCCCACACCTTTGGTACCTCTTGAATTGTCATTAAGGCTGAAGCACTTTCCCACCACCTCATGGCCGGACCCTTCAATAAGTGAGAAGCGAAGACCACCTTGTTTTCCTCACTGCACTGAACTATTAGAAAAATCCGTTCCATACCTGATATCCACTCATGAGCCTTTACTGGATCTAACCCTCCCTGAAATTCTAGAGGATTCATACGGATGAAATCCCTGAAGGTTCCCCCTGCAGCCTCTGGTACCACCACCGGAGGATGCACATCACCAGCCATCTGCTGTACCATCTGCTACATAAACTGATTCTGTTGTTGCTGCATCTGTTGCATAAATTGGTATAAAGGAGCATTCCCAGCATCACCTGGCGGATTAGTCCCTGCTGGAGTGGTTCTTGGTCTACCTCGGTTGTTTCTGCGCCTGTCAGCCATGTTCCTGAATTTCATACAGTTAGGATTAAGTTGATCAGACTCAATACCATAAATATAACAGACAAGACCCATGGCGACACGCTGTCATACCCCAAATTTTGACCACTAATATTTCCCATCATTGTGCAAATCATCATCACAATATGGATGAACCATCATGCCTCCTCAATCTCCTCAAGGGTTGTTGAGCATTCACTACTATCAAAATTACGGTTTCAAGCCCTCTCAGAGCCTTAGACAAAGGATCAATCAAGCAATGACATGATATTCAACTTGTCTAGCCTCTCAAACATCCACAATGGATCAAAAGGACTCCCACTTCAAGGATTAAGCACAAGGTTGCTCCCTTCTAGGTGGATTAAGTCTCAAGATTGACAGTGTCACCAAATTAGGGTTTTGGTCGACCAGGGCCTCCAGATGGGAATTTTTCATCTGGGAACAAGCCAATGATCCAAAACATAACCTAATATACTCCATGGAACCTCATGGACCCAAGCATCAAGTCAATTTGACCTCAGGGGATGCATACATCAAAAATCAAGAATTAGGGTTTCTTGACCTAATTCACCCCTAAGTTGACTTTTGGGACAAATCAAGAGCCAAGACCTCAAGACATGATTTGAGGGTCTCTAATGAACTATATTGATCCATTTGGAACAATGGATTAATCCAAGAAGCTTGAGCAACAAGTCTCATTTTCATCTGCACCACAATTAGGGTTTCGCGAGGAAAGTCAACTGTAACTTTGACTTTTGACCAGGACATGCTCCCAAACCCTAGGACATGCCTCAATATACCCTATGACACCCATGGAACATGTTCATCAAGTTTGATTTAGGTCAAGGACATAATTTCCTGAAGAATTGCACAGTTTGGAATTCATCTGATAAAAAGTCAACTGTGCACAAAAGTCAACTTTGACTTTTTGAGATTTTTCACCAAAATGGATTTTTAACCCTAAAATGATGTTAATGTATGATTTGAATCATCATTCATCAAGAAAAACCAAATAAAGTGGGATAACTTGTAAAAGGGGTAACCATAAAACTTAGAAATTTTTCTAAGTTATGGAAAAAGTACCACTAATACACTAACTTTGGAGGGTTATAACTCTTAAACCACATGGCCATTTTTTCTCATCCAAAGATGGATTTGTAGCCCTCATTACCCTCTACAAAAACTTCAACTATACCTAAGTCCAATTCATTAAAGATTTTGAGTTATGGAGTGATCAAAATCAAGAAATCACACTTTGTTCCAACACTTAGTGAAAATTTCACTAAGTCAGATTTTGCTTCACTTTTTGCTAAATGTAGAAGGATTTTTCACTTGGAATCAAAAGAGATCAAAACCAAACTTGTTCAAACAGTTGTTATATCATGTAAGGGCTTTCAAAAATGGCCAAGAACATTGCCAAATTCAACTTACCCCATGAGATATGACATTGTCAAGTTGCCTTGCTGAAATCTGTCAATGGCAAGGCAGATTTTGCATTTTGGCTCGATTTGCCAAAATCAGCCAAATTTAAATACTCCTATCCACTTGGACACATCTGAGGATTGAATCTAAAGGGGACAATCACTGAGCCAAGCCTCCAAAGTCCATGGAACAAGAAATAGCATGTTGAACCTAGAATGGCCAAAATAGGGACAAGACCCCAAATTTGGATTGAAGCATTCAATGGAAGCATCAAGATGGCATGGACTGAGCCATTCTCATCTGAAATCAGTCAAGACTTATCCAAGACCAAGGGAACCAAAGCTCTGTGCCCTAACCTCTAGTCAATGGCTAGAGGAGACTTGGATTTTCATTTGCCAACATTGGCCAAACCTACTTACCAGCTGCCATTCACTATTCCTTGCAAAACAAACTTGCTCTACTATAAATAGAGCTCAATTGTGATCAGTTTGAGTACACCAAAGCCATCTAATAGATGCTTTCCTCAAAATCTCTTTCTCTTGGCAAAAATGCCTTTCTTAGCAAGGTAGCTATCGGGTTTTGAGTTTGAGAGCAATTCCAATCAAACCAATCACTCACACACCTCATATACATCACATATGAGCTGATCAAACACTTAAATCACTTCTGAAACACCAATTTCACAAAATCACCAGCTGGTTGCTCAAATTTTCAATCAAGTTGCAGCTGAGGTACCACAAATTGATCCAGCCAATTTCAATTAAGTCCAACCATTCAAACACACTCCATAGGGTGTAGGGAAGCTGTTCAGATCATCACCACTCATCTGTAACACCTCCAAATCAAAAATCACATTGCACTTGCTGTCACGGCTTGGAGGTAAGCATATACTTGGTCATCTCTCAATCCATGCATATTTCCTCGCGCAATAATTTGGCCATATGTTCATAATCATGCATGGAATGTTTTCCCTCAATTAATTGCATTGTTTGAATCGTGTATCAAAAATCCTAGCCTTCATGCAGAAATTAGGGTTCTTGAGGTTTCTTCGTGATTTCATGTTTTATGTTTAATTTAAATGAAATTAAGTGTTATAAACATGATCGTGAGGTTGAGACGAGCATAAGGATATGTGGATTGCATGATATGATTACGTATTCAGTGAGATTGGATGGAAAACGCAAATCAGCCAAACCCAGAAAAATGCGCGTGTTCTTGCTTGTGTTCTTGGCGCCTTTTTCACAAATTCAAATATTTGAATTTTGTGATTTTGTTTAATTGATTCAAAAATTAATTTCTCTCTGAGTTTTAATGATTTTGAGTTGATTCTTTTTTTAATAATTCATAAAAATGTTAAAATATTTTATTTTATCAAAAAAATCCCAAAAATATTATTTATTTCATATAATTGATATTTTTGCAAAGAATTAATATTTTAATTGTTTTTGACATATTAAATATTTTTTCTACATTGATTTTACAACTTTTAATGCTTTCTAATTATTTTGTAGGTCAATACTTAATTTTTGAAGCATTAATCCAAGATCACAATTTGTTTTTCCTATGTTAAACAATTTTGATCATTTTAATTGAATTTTTATTCAATTAAATACATATTTGAAAACAAATTAGGGTTTTGGATTAATTCAACCCTCATAAATCATTTTCAAAACACATTGGGCCTCTAATAGAGTGTAAGACCCAATCCTTTTTTTGACCAAACCATTTTTGGGCCTTAGTGTATTGTATAAGTCCCGATACCGTCAAAAACAAACGGCGCGATCGTCGCCTTTTGAAAAATAACCTTTTGGGCCTCTCCTTGAGCTATAAGACCCATTCAAAACATTTTGGGCCTCTAATAGAGTGTAAGACCCAAACCCCCTTTTAACCAAAATCATTTGGGTCTCACTTATTGTATAAGTCCCTCTACGTTAAAAGAAAACCTCGGCGCGATCGCCATTTCAAATGGAAAAATCATCTGGGCCTACCCCCGTGTTATAAGCCCCACTCTTTTTCTTTAAACTTTTTGGGCCTCTTGAGAGAGTGTAAGACCCATCCCTCTGTACAAATTCAACAGTGCGCTCACTGATAAAACCTTGGGCCTCTCCTTGAGCTGTAAGCCCCAAAACTTTCTTTTTCAAAGCACTTTCTCCTTTGATTTTGAATATACTGTTGTTTTCAATCTTTCCTTGTTGAACAACTAACCAAACAGCATGGAAGCTCTACATCCGAGTAAGTGGTTATTGCTTTCATTTACCGCTTTCATATACATAGAAACTGTATTGTGGGGCTGTTTCACTGTAAGTCTTCTTTCATAAACTCATATCAACTGTGTAATAATAGTATAGATATTTCGAGTTTCCACGGCAACTACGTCTAGAACTAGGTGACGCCGTTTCGTTCATAGAAATAGACACCTAGATCCCCAAATAGGATCACTAGATACAGTCTTCTCTTCAGCTGTCCTCATTAGGAATAGTCAAGAAACTCTACTCCCAGAGATGAATGTCTTCTCCGTGAATGGCATCTTTGAGTTTCTTCAAAATTCTCGAATTTTCCTGACTTTGATTTATTCTCGGTGAATAGCATTGCCTTGAATTTCTCGGGGTTTGGGGACCCACGGGCTTCTTAAAAGCATCGGCCTCCTCTTGGGCATCGTACAAGGACCCACAGGCTTCCTAAAAGCAACCCCGCCTCCTCTTGGGCTTAGTATAAGGACCCTACAGCTTCTTAGAAGTATTCACAGCCTCCTCTTAGGCTTCGTATAATGATCTCTTCCTCCGAGAATGATAGCCTCCTCTTGGGCTTAGTACAAGGACCCGTCGGCTTCTTAAAAGATTCCAGCCTCCTCTTGGGCTTCGTACAAATTATCCCGACGACCTCCTAGAGGTATAGGAATAGAACTTAGTCATCCTCATAGAACAATCCTTTCATAGAGTCTACTACTGTTTCTCAAAGCATAGTACAAAAGATGAAACTTTAGACTTGGACAGTCTAATATCCTTGAGTCTCAAAGACATTCTCAAGTGACCCCTTCGTTAAATAAGAAGGAAACCCGTAGACTCGGACAGTCTCAATACCCTTCGGCTTTCCCGCTTCCTTAAAGAACAGGAATAACCCGGATCCTTGAATCAAATCCATGAGTACAGTATTGCTCATATAAGAACTGATTTTCTCTTTAAAATCAGTATACTGGACCTGTTACTCAACTGAAACAGTAACCATAGCCTCCTCTTGGGCTTTATACAATGATCCTCCCCAGCGGAGTCAAACAACGTTTAGCCTCTTTCTCGGGCTTTGTACGAGACACATAAGAGACTCCCTCGTTGAGTCGATCACTCTTTTGCCTCCATCTCGGGCTTTATACGAGATATAAAAAGGTTCTTATTGAGCCAAACAAACAATAGCCTCCATCTCGGGCTTCATACGAGATACCAAAAAGATTCCATCGTTGAGTCACAACCTTTTAGCCTCTCTCTCGGGCTTTGTACGAGACACATAATAGCCTCCTCTTAGGCTTTGTATAAGAAAACCACTGGTTAATCCAATTAACCTTTTAGCATCAAAGCTGTGCCTCGTTCACAGTACACAAACATCAATAACTCTTTTCCTTTCATCTAATCGCTGTAAACGGCAAGCCTCTGGATCATCTATATCCATGCCACTGTCCCTCCTTTAGCATGAGAAATTCCTAAGGAAAGATGGCATTGCTCTACACTGAGTTAAAGTCTTCTCCTTCAGGTTAAAAAAACCCATTCTAAGGAAATTATGGCATTGCTAGGATTCACACATCCCGGTTAAAGTAATTCTCCTTTACAAACAGACAAACCACCCTTTAGAGATGACAAATTCTCTCTAAAGTCGAGACTTTTCAGCTTCACATCTTGGGCTTCAAACAAGATACAAATCACCTTTCGCTTCACGTCTTGGGCTTTGAACAAGATACCAAAAAACAACCATTTCCTTCCATAGAATAGGAGGAACTACGAACGCTCTGATTTCCCTGTTTCGGTAAACGGGAATACGTAGGCATAAGATTGAAAGAAAAATCTTAGCGAGCACACTAAACAAAAACCCAAAATCCCATATCAAAAGCAGTAATTCAAAAGCATCAGTCCTAACATCCTAATCCTTGTTCCCCGCCAGAAACCTTCTGTCTAGAAAGAAAACCGTATTGGCGAAAATACAAATAACCAGTACAAAGGCCCCCCCACATTGATAGCATTCGTAACCTAACAGACCGCTGTTTAAACTCAGTATGCAAGCAGGGTTAATTGGAGACATCTATTTCCCTTCCTTAATCAGCTTCAATAGGATAAAAAATGAATCAACCTGTAGTTTAAGCTCAACCGCAGAGAGTGACCAGCGCTTAAGAACCGCGTCCAAAATCGCTCGCTACACACGCCACATATGAAACGGAAAGAAAACTTATTCTATTTCATGGCTAGGTCGAGGATACGATCTGCTCTGATACCAACTGTAACGCCCACATATAAATACATGCATCAAATCATCTATTATACATGAAAAGTACGTTTGGTACTGAAATATACAATAAGTTCTTAGTAAACACATTATACATATACATGCCCTAAAACCTAATACAAAAAAACTACGACATAGTATATCTACAAGATGTTTCAAAAGATAAAACACTAAGAACTAGATCACTAAGGATCTCAAAACTCCACAACGGAAGCAAAGCCATCAGATAAGTAAGGATAATCACACGGCCTTATCCTTACCCTTCGCGGAACCTGCAGTACCTGTGATGTAAACAACAACAGTGGGGTGAGATACATCAAATCTCAGTGAGTTCCCTATCTTAAAGTCCTCTCGGCTCTACAAGGTTCTAATAAACCTAACTCAAGTCAAAGGGAAAAGGGAGTGACTTTGAGTACACACACACTATATGGAAACATGTTATGAGTTCATCAACTCACAATATCACTAATCGGTAACCACACCAAGGCATCCCCTTTTCCCGTCTGCTTCTATGTCTAGAAGACGACCCGAGTCATGGATCCTTGGACCTACTTGACATACGAATGGATTCGGGTTCTACGGGCCATTAACCGTTATGAACCGTCACTTCACACAGGCCATTAACCGTCACAAGCATACGCTCCCAGAGCGTCATTCGTACTGCACACGGGAATTAAACCTGCCAAGTAGTTGTGCACATGTTTCAGAGGAGCTCGAGACCCATGAAACGCACTCCCAAAGATAACCGGTTACGATTATGTGATCACACACAGTCGTGATTGTATTCGACAATCACAAGGCCATTATGCCTTATCATAACCAAACGGTTAACACACATGTTCCATACTAGTGTTTATTCATTCTATATTTTCCAACACTGCTTATGGTAATGGTCCTCACTCTACTTATTTTATATTTTATCATGCATACATATTCAACAACAATCACACACCATTAAACGATAAAAAAAATCTACAAAACGACACTATTCCAAAAATCCCGACATAATTAAATCGGCCAACAATCTCAAAACCATTTTCATAAGAAAGTACATTCTGTTAGCTTTCCAATGGTATCAAGAATATTAAAAACGGATAACCGAGTCAAAAGTTATGGACATAACCAAAAATAGTATCGCGAGAAAACACAAGTGTGCAATTTTCCTGACCGTACGCGTATTGCCTTGTGCCATACGCGTACCGCCCATCTGGCTCGCCCAGCCATACACGTATTGCCCAAGGTGATACGCGTATGGGCAGAGCTGCTTTCCCCTTGAAAATTTCCATTTTTCCTCTATTACGCGTACCATTCATGCCATACGCGTAAGGCCATGCCCCATACGCGTATTGGCAGTGGAAATCTGCAGAATTTCCTGCATAATTTTTCTGCTACGGGTTCCCCCAAAATCAACCCCAAAATCCATTTTCCACAACTACCAAGCATCAAAACATGATATAATCATAACAACCAGTATAACATATAATCAAAGATCGAATTTCAGCAGTTAGATTAAGATTCTATGGTAAAAAATTTCACATTTCCAAACAATATCAAATAACTCTAAAACTCAACAAAACTTTAATCTAAAGAGTCTAACTAGAACCCACCTGGATTACAAGATGAGGAGATTGAAACTGAGATGAAAAGAATGGAGATTGGTTGATGATCCAAGTTCTTGAGCTCTTGTGTAAATTTTCTCTTCTTTTCTCTTCCCTTCTCTTTTCCTTCCTTTTTCTTTCTTTTTCCTTTCCTTTTTCTTTCTATCTTCTTTTTCCAAATAAGTCAAAGAAAAGAAAATACAATACACAGAGAAAATATTAATTGGCAACACGACTAATTATCCAAATTATCTCTAATGCACTAATTACTCAAATTCCAAGTTAAATAATATTAATCTAATCAGAATCCGAGTTCGTCGGTTTACTCTAATTACTTTATCCAATAATTGCTCAGAGTACCCCGAAACCCAGTTGATCATAAAAATATTATCCAAAATTCTCACAAATTTATGGGGTATTACAATAGCCGCGACTTTTACTTTTGAAATACTTTTGAAAGGTAGATCCATCTAAGATGACAGTGACAAGTGGAGGTAGATTGTTAGTGATGGAATCCACATCACATAGTAGATGGATGAATGATAGAGTAGATGTATAGTTTAATACCATATCAGAACTTCACACTTCTAAATAATTTAATAATTTAATAATTGGTCATTATTATTCTAATTGAAAATACAACTGTAAAATTTTCACTATATAAATTAATTGCTCTATAAAGTGGAAATTAATTACAATGAATACTAGTTTTTTTTAAATAATGAAAGAATTATATTACTAAAAAACAATTTTTTTTTTGTAATAATGGTTACTTCATTACATTTACTTTTCTAGATTTCTCACTAATTTAGCTTGATGTAATATATATATATATATATATATATATATATATATATATATATATATATATATATATATATATATATATATATATATATATATATATATAGGATACTTCTTAATTATAATTTTAATAAAAATATAAATATTAGTTATTTAGTAGTGTCAATAAATTTTTTAAAGTTATGTTGATTTATTTATTTATATAGTTTTAAATATTTTAATATATTTTAGTTATTTTCTATAATAGAGAAATTAATATTTTATTGAATAATTATTTCTAATATATATATTTTAATTAATTCATATATTTTAAAATAATGTCTGAATCCAAACACGGGAAAAATATGTTGCTTTTAAATTATTTATGTTACTAATATTTTTATTTGAATATTTTTTCATTAATTTTTAGATACAATATTTTTTAAGATATTATATGGAAAAGTGAGCTATATATTATTGATGTAATCATTTTGTTAATATATGTTACTAAAGTTGTATAATTGATTTTTATGTGTTTGATTATTTTTTTAATATAGATTAAACTAAATCCAAAATAAAATTACAAATGAAATTTATATACAAGAATAAGTTTAATATTGATTCATATATTTTTTGTAAATAATATCAAATCAAAAATAATATTTATATACGAGAAAAAAATATATGGTTGATTAAAATATTTTATATACATGACACGAAAAATTATACTTATAAGTAAAATATCAATATTAAATACATATTTTAATATTATAGTGATGTTGCTGCTGTTACTCTAATTTTTAGTTCGTATTTTCTATAGGTGCTACCATGCTTGCACAAATTAAGATAGGTAAAAATTTTGAAAAAAAAAAATTATTGAAAAAAAAAATTAAAATACAAAATTATTAGACTGTAACAGTATATATATAAGAGGATAATTGAATTATTGAAACAGTGAAAATAAAGTCATTGATAATATAATAGAGTATATGAGACAAATATTTTTATACACAGGAAAAAATTAAATACTTTAAATTGAACTTTATTTTTATATATGAAAAAAGTGTATTGATGATGCAAATCCTTTTATAAATAGGAACAAGTTTTTTATTCATCAAAATATTTTTATAAATAATGTCAAAAAAAATTCATTCTTATTATCTTTTTAAAAAGAATTGTGCATAATTCATTGGTACCCGTGCGAACACACGGGTATTCAGACCATAATCAATGCGAACGCAAAAGTTATTATAATTATGGTAGAAAATAAAGGTAAATATATTTAACATAATGTATGAAGTCAAACACGAGAAAATATATTTATTTATGTTAGTAATATTTATTTATACAATTAAATTAATATTTACCAATACTATGTTATTATTTGATATTTATAAAACTAAATTATTGCTTAAATATTTTTATATAAAATATTAATCGGTGTCCGCGGCTATTGATGCCATCTTTTTTTAATATAAATCATATTTTTTATATTTACTAATTTTTATTAATCTTATTTTTTTTTTAAATTTTAAATATAAATAAATGCGCGTTATCGATCAGTACCCGTGCGAAAACACGGATATCACAATAGTTGGGTTAAAGAGATAGATAACAACAAGCGTGGATCCCATCGAGTACGATGGACGCGAGGGGGTGCTAATACCTTCCTCTCGTGTAACCGACTCCCGAACCCAGGCGATGGTTGCACGACCATTCCTTTCCCTTTGTTGAGGTTTTCTTCGATCGTTTTCTTTCCATGCGTTGGGATAAATAACGTTCGGTGGCGACTCTTCTGTTCTTTTCCGCCGGTTGATTTTCGCAGATGCTCTACCCAACAAAAGAATACGAGGACGGCCGAAGACGAACTCGAAAAGGAAGACCAGCCGTAGACGCTCTACCCAACAAAAGAATACGAGGACGGCCGAGGACGAACTCGAAAAGGAATACAGGCCGAAGACGCTCTACCCAACAAAAGAAAACGAGAACGGCCGAAGACGAACTCGAAAAGGAAGACCAGCCGAAGACGCTCTACCCAACAAAAGAAAACGAGAACGGCCGAAGACGAACTCAAAAAGGAAGACCGGCCGAAGATGCTCTACCCAACAAAAGAAAACGAGAACGGCCGAAGACGAACTCGAAAAGGAAGACATGCCGAAGACGCTCTACCCAACAAAAGAAAACGAGAACGGCCGAAGACGAACTCGAAAAGGAAGACCGACCAAAGACGCTCTACCCAACAAAAGAATACGAGGACGATCGAAGGCGAACTCGACAAGGAAGACCGACCGAAGGCGGACTACCCAATAAAAGAAAACGAGGATGGCCGAAGGCGAACTCGAAAAGGAAGACCGACCGAAGGCGGACTACCCAATAGAATAATACTAGGACGGCCGAAGACGAACTCGAAAAAGACGACCGACCGAAGGCGGACTACCCAACAAAAGAAAACGAGAACGGCCGAAGACGGACTCGAAAAGGAAGACCGGCTGAAGACGCTCTACCCAACAAAAGAAAACGAGAACGGCCGAAGACGAACTAAAAAAGGAAGACCGGACGAAGACGCTCTACCCAACAAAAGAAAACGAGAACGGCCGAAGACGAACTCGAAAAGGAAGACTGGCCGAAGACGCTCTACCCAACAAAAGAAAACGAGAACGACCGAAGACGAACTCGAAAAGGAAGATCGGCCGAAGACGTTCTACCCAACAAAAGTAAAAATTGTACCATAGACCAGCTATCAAATTCTTCTTGTTTTAAGAACATTGTGAAGGTGGACAACTTGAAAAGGCCAAAAAAGTTGAAACTTCGTCACTGCTTCGAGGTAGGTGGATTGCTAAATAATAATTTACACAGGATGAAGCGAAAGGTAAGTATAAAGAAGGCTTTATCTGCGGCGCAGCTTAAGGACTCTAGTGCGAAGGGTCACAGAATCTCAGGTTGTTCTTCGACAGCAGTTCTGGTGAGTTCGGGTGTAGGTACTGTCATCTACGAGGAGCAGTCAGAAGAGTCGAATATCGTGAGAAATAATTTGAGAATGTGGAAGAAATTTGCGAGTAATTAATGATGGGAACAGGTTATGGAAAGCCATAGAAAATTTGGGGGTATCGAATGTCGACTCGAAGAAAGATTATAAGAAAAGGTTAATAGAGATGGAAAAAGCTGATAAGGTTAGAATGTTAACAAGGATGGAGAACAAAATATGCCTAAAATGATTATAGGTTCGTTGAATATAAGAGGGGGAGGAAGTGTGTTGAAAATGCGGAGGGTCAGTCACTTAATCAAGAAGGGGAATGCAGACATTTTTTTTGCTTTAGGAAACCAGACTTTCTTCCCTGTAGAAGGGAGTAGTGAAGAGCTTTTGGAGTAACGAAGATATTGGGTTCTCTTTCTCGGAATCTAGGGGTCAATCGGGTGGTCTCATAATTCTGTGGAAAGAAGGTAAGTTTGATGTTTTAAGCAGTTTTAGAGGCGAAGGGTTTCTGGGTGTCAAGATAAAGTGGGGAAACTTCTTTTATTACATCACCAATATTTATTCGTCGTGTGAGTTAAAAAAGAAGAGATCGTAGTGGGATAATTTGCGGTCGGTTAAAGATAAGTTTTCGGATGAAGAATGGATCTTTTGTGGAGATTTTAATGCTGTAAAAAATCAGAGAGAAAGAAGAGAGAGGTCAGACGGGTTCATAAGTATAGAAATGAGGTAATTTGGTTCATTTATAGATCTGAGTAATTTGACGGACGTTCCGTGCAACGGGAAAAAATTTAGTTGGTATAACGGAGATGGTAAGTCAATGAGTCGGATCAATCGTTTTCTTGTTTCTGACACCATTGTAGATAGATGGGGGGTGGTGGGCCAGTTTATAGGTTCGCGGGATATCTCAGACCATTGTCCTATTTGGTTGTTGGTGGATAAGGCGGATTGGGGTCCAAAGTCATTCAAATTCAACAACGAGTGGTTTTCGGTCAAAGACTTTATTTCATTTGTTGAACACGAATGGAGAGGGATGGTTGTGGTAGGAAGGAGCGATTTCGTTTTGAAGGAAAAATTGAGGTTACTAAAAGATAGGCTTAGATGGTGGAATTCGGTGGAGTTCGGGAGATTCGATTTGGAAGTGAAGGAAGGAGTGAGGGAGTTGAATGAATCGAATGATCTTTTTCTTAACGTAGAAGATAGTTCTTCTGATGAGATCCTCCTTAAAAGAAATGAAGCTTCGAGTAAGTTTTGGCTCAATCTTAAAATCAAGGAGAATATGTTGATTCAAAAGGCGAGGTTGAATTGGAATAATGATGGGGACAACAACTGTAGGTTTTTTCATAGATTCATGAGAGAACGGCGGAGACGAAATCATTTAGGGTCGATTAATCCCATGAGCGGCATAATGAATTCGGTGGATGATGTTAAGAAGGAAGTTTTGGATCATTTCCCTAGCAAATTTGTAGAGGAAGAAGTAGATAGACCTCTTCTTGAAGGTATTTCGTTCAAAAGGTTAAAGAATGAAGATTGTGTGTCTCTTGAAGTTTCTTTTTTGGAGGAAGAGATTAGGGAGGCGGTATGGGGGTGCGAGGGATCGAAAAGTCTGGGTCCTGATGGATATTCTATTCTTTTTTTCCGTCGGTGTTGGCACTTTATAAAAGATGATTTTGTTGAATTCTTCAATGGTTTTCACTCGGGAACGGTCTTATCGAAGTCCATTACTTCGTCTTTTTTGACCCTTGTTCCGAAGGCTCCTAACCCGTTAGGTCTTGACGATTATAGAACTATTTGTCTAGTGGAAAGGTTATATAAAGTCATATCCAAACTTTTGGCGGGTAGATTGAAGTTGGTCTTGCACAATATCATTTCATCTTGCCAAAGTGTGTTCGTCCCCGGAAGATATCTTCTTGACGGCGTTCTTGTTGCGAATGAGACGGTGGATTATTGTAAGAAGGAAGGTAAGAGTTGCATTCTTTTTAAGGTGGATTCTGAAAAGCTTATGACAAAGTTAGTTGGAACTTTTTTAGATATATGATGAGGAGAATGGGGTTTGGTGCGATTTGGATGAGAGGATGAAGTTGTTGATTTTTCGTAGTGATATATCGGGGTTGGTAAACGGTAGCCCGACTAAGGAGTTTACGGTGGAGCGCGGGTTGAGACAAGGAGATCCTTTATATGCGTTTCTTTTTGTTCTTGTGGCCGAGGGTCTTTCAGGGCTTGTTTATAAGGCAATGGAAATTGGTGAATATGATGGAATTCTTATTAATAGGGGTTCTTCGGTTGATATTCTTCAATTTGCGGACGATACTTTGCTAATAGGGGAGAGTAGTTGGAAACAAGTGTTGGCTTTTAAGTTGGTTCTTAGTAGTTTTGAACTTGTCTCGGGGTTGGGTATTAACTTTCATAAAAGTAAGTTAATCGAAATTAACTCGAATCCTAACTTTTTGGAGGCGGCGACTTCATTTCTTTCTTGTAGGTTGGAAGAAAGTAATTTCAATTTTCTTGTTATTCCAATAGGGTCAAATACGAGAAGAGTTTCGATGTGGAGGGGATTGGTTGATAAGATTAAGAAACAACTTTCTTCATGGAAATGTCGGCTTCTTAGTTTAGGCGGAAGAATTACTCTCTTAAAATCGGCGTTGTCTTCCCTATCTATCTTTATGTTATCTTTCTACAGGATGCCGGTAAAGATAGCGAAAGAAATTACTAGCTTGCAAAGTAACTTCTTATGGGGGGCTCGGAGGAGCAGAGAAGAATTCACTGGATAGGATGGAAGAATATTTGCACGCCGTTAGATAAGGGCGATTTACGATTGAGAAACATCGTGGATTTTAATGTTGCGTTACTGCTAAAATGGAGGTGGAGTGTAATACCCCGTATTTTAATTACTCTGGATAATATTAGTTGTGATCAACTGAGTTCCAGTGTACTATGAGGAATTATCTGCAAAGATAATTAGAGTAAACTGTTGAGCTCAGAGCAAATCCAATTAATATTATCTGACTCTGAGGTATTTAATTATTGGAACTTTAGAGACTATTTGGAAAATTAGTAGTGTTACTAATTAATGATATTATACTATATCATTTCTTTTCCATTCCTTTTCCTTATTAAAACAAGAGAAAGAAAAAGATAGAAAGAGTTTTGGAGAGAAAGAAGGAGAAGGGAAAGTGTAACGCCCTGTATAATATTTATCTAGCATAATACCATACAAATGTTTTCATTCGGTACTGACACAATCATAAGTGCCTAATGGCATAATTCAGATACTTGACCATTTATAATACATAACTACAACCTTTGGTACAAGGCATGGAAATTAGCCAAAACAAGAAAATCTAAGAATAAGGTACAATATTCCTCATTGTACAAGAAAATAATACACAGCAGAATAAGCTTAACTAAGCTTCTCTTGAAACATCCAAGCATAGCTCCACTTGTAAAACAAACCTGCAAATAACACCTGAAAAATAACAACAATATTGGGGTGAGATAATAATCTCAGTGAGTTCCCCTATCTTATGGGTTCCCTCGGCTCTACAGGGTACATGCAATCAAACGGATCCACCGTGGATCCGGGGTTTACTCACGGTCTGGGGCAAATACATAATAATGGGTAATATCCTCATTGGTAGTCCTTGACTCACCAATGAAATAACGACAAGTACACAAACCACAATAACCAGATCAACCAACCAAACATGCAAACCCGTACTCACGTACGAGGAATCCAGAAGTAGTATCAACCTGTCTACATAGGCCACAATATATCACACCCTCGATGAGTAACCAAGTGCCTACGTCAAGAGACTAGCACAAGCACACAGCACGATGAGTCAGATGAGTCCGAAGTGATACACGCCTAAGTGGCCGCGAAAACCCATCCGTCAATCATCTATATGCCTGTGAGTAACGCCGAGTGCGAAGACGCCTACATGACTGCACAAGCCCATCGGGAGAAAGCCTAGTGGTATTGCCTACATGACACCACTAGAGGTGAGTAACAGAGTGATATTGCCTACATGGCATCACAACTCCACCATACCGATCACGCCGATGTGTAACGCCGAGTAGGTAAACGCCCTATAAGACCCCCACAAGCACATCGTAACGGTAGCTCAGGTGTATACCGAGCACGCAGATGAGTAACGCCGAGTGGGAAATACGCCCTGGTGGACCCTCACAAGCTCATCACAAGGGTATTCTTCGGAACAAGTCCGGTATCCATCAGACCAAGTCCGGAACTCAGGTGAAACACCACCTAGTAGCTTAGGCCTACTCCGATTCAAGCATACATCACAATCACGTCATATCACATCATATCACGACTCATCACATCCGAACGTTCAACCGGAACGAACGGGAACAAGCAAGGCAATGATCACATCACATCACTTATCAACATAATGCATTATATTCACACATATACAAGGGAGACATAACAAGTGATCACATCAAGCCATTAGCCAAGCCACAATCAATATATATGCATAATATGTTAAACATAATCAATAAAGTAGTTCACACACATTTTAAGGCATACAAGCAACTAGTATCCTCTACCAAACATCCTTGGTTAACTCATGGTCTAACACACCATTCACTACCCTATGGGATTATCTTTCCAATGGCTTTGGACTTGTAACAATCGGATTCCCGATCCTTAAGTTTTGGTGGAAACAAAAGTACATACACTACATTTCTATATTTATCTTATCAATCCATAGCATATATCCATGTTTCTACCTCACCCTCACCAAGAGCATTGAAATAGCTTTCCAACGCTTTCGACCGTGCCCCAATCCGAGTTACGGATCAAAAGTTATGAAGGAAACAAAATGGGAAAAGCTGTCATGTTCGCTAGGCGAACCCGCCAGCGAACGTTCGCTTTCACCTTCGCTTTGGTTCACTAGGCGAACCTGCGAAACCCAGAATTCGCAGCAGCGTCAAAACAGGTTATTTGGGGCCAAAATCTCTCATTTCTTCACCCAAAACACTTCCAATTCATACAATATCAACCCCAAACGTGTAACAACAATCAAGGCATGTATTATCATCATAAACACACATTTAGACATGTTATTTCACATAAAACCTCAAAACCCAAACATGAATTTTTCCCCAAACTTCCTACCCAAGTTCTATCTAATGGAACTCACCTTTAATTCAAGAAGAGGATGAATTGATGATGAAGATGATGATGATCCAAGCTTGCTCTTCCTTTCCTTCTTTCTCTCCTTCCACGTTTTCCTTTTCTTCCTCTGTTTTCCTTTTCTTTTCCTTTACTAACTCTTCTTCTTCTTCGTCTTACAAATATTATATAATATAAATCCAATAGGGTAACTATCTCCAATTGATATTTTGTCTTCTAACACCAATTGATCAATTATTAGAGTTACCTTAAAATACTTTCTTGAACTTATAAATATTAATCCGTCTCTTTAATAAAATAATTGATCTCTTCAGAGTTCTCAAGTTGCTCTATTGATCCCAATTGACAATACTTAGAGCACTTAGGATACTCCATTATTCCAATTAATCAAAGATAAAGCACATAAATATTCATCTGATCTCACCTGATATCCAATTGAGCATTTAGAAAATACGGGGTATTACACTCTCCCCCCCTTAAATTGAAATTCTCCCCCGAATTTCCTCTACTCGACAAAACTATAACTTGCATCATTGTCTTAGATCCATACTTAATCTTTACTTCCGTTCAAAATTCTGACGTATTCCAATTCTAACTTGACTTCACAGACCAAAATCCTTATTTTCACGAGTTATCAAACTTCGTTTCCTTAGTTATACTCTTATTCCGATATTGGGTTAACTTCGAACTTTGCTTTTCTATAACTCATCTGTTGTTCCATACAACCCACCTTGTCGCATATTACTTCGGAAAGAATGTACCATTCTACATTCCTCTACTGAATCACAACAAGACCGTAACACCTTATCTTGATTCAGGATAACAAACACTCATCAAATTCTCATGAGGCAATTTGGTGAATCCTTTCCTTTATGTAATTACCGACACTATCCTTTATAAATCCTTCAACGTTTCAAACCACTTCATGAACAGTCGAACGACTTCTTACCAGTCTCACTTGTACTCATTACACCAAGATAACATGCTTAGGACAAGTTCTTCTTATTTCCATACGTATAAGTAACAATCTTCCAAATTCCCATTAGTCTGATTTAACCCTTTCATCGGTCACTTCCACCGTGTAACTCCAATTCTAATAATGGAATACCACCAATTCTGAAGCATTACCAAGTAACCAACAGTCCACGGAGAAACACACTTATCCACTGGGATCCTTACTAACCAACAACATCAGAAATTTACTGACGTCCTATGGTATAAAAATTCCCTCGCCAACACACAATATCTTAACATCTGTCCAACACTCTCTAGACGATAAAGGTACAGGAGTTACACTGTTACTACCACAACATATACAACTCCAAATTTATTCCAAACTCGAACCAATATAACCAAAATAGTTTAACAACCTCCGGTTCTGGTTACCACATTCCAAATCAATTATTCTTATGGTCTTCCGACTTACTCAAGGTTTCTGTCACCACAAAATCTCAACTAATGACAATGTAGCACCATTATAAAACTTAAACCATCCAAAACGTAATTGTGAGTTTCCATACTATTCACCAATTCACAAGATTACTTCTCCAAATATCCAACTCTTTCGTCGTTAGAACAAACGGTCCATTACGCAACACCCTTCAAGAAGTTCCAATTTCAACACACAAATCCGTCTTTCATTTACTTGCAATCCCGTTTTCCATTTACACAATACTCTCCAATTGAAGTAACATACGGTAACAAAACGCAGATGATGGTTCCGAAGGGATTTCACACTTTACACATACGTTAATCGATTAACCGTCTGAGGCTAATCGGTTAACTCCTCAAAATTCAGCACAAATATCATCCTTGCACGTATTAATCGGTTAACCCCATTACATTAATCGGTTAACACTGCTGTAGAAGCTGAAAACCAATTTCTTATAATTCAAAAGTCATCACAACTCACTTGATTCGTCCATAAGCAAAAATCCAACACACAACCATTATACGGTACCACAAAGTGATGGAGATCTCATATCAAAACACACAACCTTGTTCTCTCACTTGAATTCCTTGGAGAGAATCAATACACAACGTTCTTGGTCTAACCAAAGGTAGATTCCGAATATTCCGATTATTCGCAAATACAGAAGTTTCTCTATACTTGAAAGTAGATCAGGGTAATGAATCCTCTTGAAGGACCTTTCCATCACTTCGTACACGTTGACCGGGATTTCTTACCCTTCAATATCCATTGCACATCCCACTTACACCTAATTACTTAATGGAAGATTCGCAACCGACAATTCTCATCAACTATCTACAAAACTTCTCCGGTGTAAACTGTTCCATGATTTACACTGTCCGTAATAATTCCTGATTCTCTTCTCGTTATTTTACCGTAATCCCACTTCTTAGGATACAATACTCGTTGTTCCACGAAGTATGTCTCAAGGGTAAGAATCCACCACATACTCTTGTGACCAAGGTGCCACCACTACGCTCGTTCTTAATACCAAGGTGTAACTTCTCATAACATATTGTTAATACCGTTCATTCCACATAATCGAATAAAATCCGCCTCATAAACAATATTTTCATTTTCCACAGCATAGAACATTTTCAGAGCTTCATAACGATATAAAGAACGCTTAAATCGGACACCCGAGTCAAAAGGTATGGAGAAAACAAAAACGGAAAACCTGCCATGTTCTCTAGGCGAATCCCCCAGCGAACGTTCGCTTCGCGAACACCAGGCGAACATTCGCCTTCCCCTTCGCTTAGCAAATCTCTAGGCGAACCAAGACAGCGCCAAAAGGGCACAAAGTTCGCTTCGCGAACACCTGGCGAACCTTCGCCTTGCCCTTCGCTGTGGTTCGCTTAGCGAACACGCGAAAATCCAGAATTTCTCAGCAATGTAACAGCAGGTCCTTAAGGCCAAAAAAAATCTCATCCAAAACATAACCATACACAACACCCAGGACCAACGGATGATTCCACACATGTATTGACCATACCACTCAATTATAACACATGTCAACTGTTAGGTTCTTTGATTTGCAAAATTACCCATTCTTCGTTCGACACGTACTTGTTTCACTTGAAGCATGTAAACACATCCTTGTGTTCCTCCACACACTTCTCTACCACTTTAGGTTCCCATAAAAGTCAAATTTCCTTAACTCTCAACTTTAAACCAATTGGAAGATATGGTTCCGAACACATTCCTTAAGGTACTCTCGTCCGTCCAAGATACCATAGCAACCTTAGAAACTGAAGCACCAATACTTATCTCACTTCCGGAACTTACGTCTCACATTCCACAAAACAACTTTTCTTTTCCTCGAAATGAGATTGCTTGAAACCCTTATCTATACCAATAGTCAATCCGGCTCTACGAGCGACTTTACATATTACTCAATACTTAAAGCAATCATCCGCTAGAGATTCTTAATTTTCAGACTCCATAAATTCCAAAGGATTTCTTGAACAGCACAACACGCTTAAATTCCATGCTACCCAAGGCACAACTTCTACTAAGACCTCAACTGAGCTGACCAAAACTCCACACTACTTACTCTTGGCTTGAGCCTATTCTCACACTACAAGTTCCGACAACACTTCGGAGTTCTCGTGGTCGCTCAACCATGATTCTACCTATCACATACATAGTATTAGGTTGATCAGGCCCAACACTACATAGTATGATATTAAGGTTCATGGTGGCAAGACACACTTAAGAGGTAGGAATAGATTTACTTATGATGTTTCAAGGCTAGGTCGAGGACACGACCTGCTCTGATACCAACTGTAACACCCTGTATAATATTTATCTAGAATAATACCACACAAGTGTTTTCATTCGGTACTGACACAATCATAAGTGCCTAATGGCATAATTCACAAACTTGACCATTTATAATACATAACTACAACCTTTGGTACAAGGCATGGAAATTAGCCAAAACAAGAAAATCTAAGAATAAGGTACAATATTCCTCATTGTACAAGAAAATAATACACAGCAGAATAAGCTTAACTAAGCTTCTCTTGAAACATCCAAGCATAGCTCCACTTGTAAAACAAACCTGCAAATAACATCTGAAAAATAACAACAATATTGGGGTGAGATAATAATCTCAGTGAGTTCCCCTATCTTATGGGTTCCCTCGGCTCTACAGGGTACATGCAATCAAACGGATCCACCGTGGATCCGGGGTTTACTCACGGTCTGGGGCAAATACATAATAATGGGTAATATCCTCATTGGTAGTCCCTTGACTCACCAATGAAATAACGACAAGTACACAAACCACAATAACCAGATCAACCAACCAAACATGCAGACCCGTACTCACGTACGAGGAATCCAGAAGTAGTATCAACCTGTCTACATAGGCCACAATATATCACACCCTCGATGAGTAACCAAGTGCCTACGTCAAGAGACTAGCACAAGCACACAACACGATGAGTCAGATGAGTCCGAAGTGATACACGCCTAAGTGGCCGCAAAAACCCATCCGTCAATCATCTATACGCCTGTGAGTAACGCCGAGTGCAAAGACGCCTACATGACTGCACAAGCCCATCGGGAGAAAGCCTAGTGGTATTGCCTACATGACACCACTAGAGGTGAGTAACAGAGTGATATTGCCTACATGGCATCACAACTCCACCATACCGATCAAGCACATCGCAACGGTAGCTCAGGTGTATACCGAGCACGCAGATGAGTAACACCGAGTGGGAAATACGCCCTGGTGGACCCTCACAAGCTCATCGCAACGGTATTCTTTGGAACAAGTCCGGTATCCATCAGACCAAGTCCGGAACTCAGGTGAAACACCACCTAGTAGCTTAGGCCTACTCCGATTCAAGCATACATCACAATCACGTCATATCACATCATATCACAACTCATCACATCCGAACGTTCAACCGGAACGAACGGGAACAAGCAAGGCAATGATCACATCACATCACTTATCAACATAATGCATTATATTCACACATATACAAGGGAGACATAACAAGTGATCACATCAAGCCATTAGCCAAGCCACAATCAATATATATGCATAATATGTTAAACATAATCAATAAAGTAGTTCACACACATTTTAAGGCATACAAGCAACTAGTATCCTCTACCAAACATCCTTGGTTAACTCATGGTCTAACACACCATTCACTACCCTATGGGATTATCTTTCCAATGGCTTTGGACTTGTAACAATCGGATTCCCGATCCTTAAGTTTTGGTGGAAACAAAAGTACATACACTACATTTCTATATTTATCTTATCAATCCATAGCATATAGCCATGTTTCTACCTCACCCTCACAAAGAGCATTGAAATAGCTTTCCAACGCTTCCGACCGTGCCCCAATCCGAGTTACGGATCAAAAGTTATGAAGGAAACAAAATGGAAAAAGCTGTCATGTTCGCTAGGCGAACCCGCCAGCGAACGTTCGCTTTCACCTTCGCTTTGGTTCGCTAGGCGAACCTGCGAAACCCAGAATTCGCAGCAGCGTCAAAACAGGTTATTTGGGGCCAAAATCTCTCATTTCTTCACCCAAAACACTTCCAATTCATACAATATCAACCCCAAACGTGTAACAACAATTAAGGCATGTATTATCATCATAAACACACATTTAGACATGTTATTTCACATAAAACCTCAAACCCCAAACATGAATTTTTCCCCAAACTTCCTACCCAAGTTCTATCTAATGGAACTCACCTTTGATTTAAGAAGAGGATGAATTGATGATGAAGATGATGATGATCCAAGCTTGCTCTTCCTTTCCTTCTTTCTCTCCTTCCACGTTTTCCTTTTCTTCCTATGTTTTCCTTTTCTTTTCCTTTACTAACTCTTCTTCTTCTTCTTCTTCTTACAAATATATATATATAATACAAATATTATATAATATAAATCCAATAGGGTAACTATCTCCAATTGATATTTTGTCTTCTAACACCAATTGATCAATTATTAGAGTTACCTTAAAATACTTTCTTGAACTTATAAATATTAATCCGTCTCTTTAATAAAATAATTGATCTCTTCAGAGTTCTCAAGTTGCTCTATTGATCCCAATTGACAATACTTAGAGCACTTAGGATACTCCATTATTCCAATTAATCAAAGATAGAGCACATAAATATTCATCTGATCTCACCTGATATCCAATTGATCATTTAGAAAATATGGGGTATTACAGATAGAAAAGGAGAAGAAAACCCTAGAAGTGGAAGGATCAAGATCATCATCCAATCTTTATCAAATCATCTCATCTTCTTCATTATCATCTTGTTATCAAGGTGGGTACTAAATAGAAACTTTAGTGGTAGAATTCTTGAGTTTCTAAAGTTAGGTTAGGTTTAGAGAAAAATGAATAATTTTGCAAATCAATGAAATTTAACGGTTAAAAATCGATATAAATTGTGTTGTATGATCACTCTATGCTTATGAACATTAATTATGCTTGTTTGTGTTGTTTGGAATTGTTTTGGGTTGATAAAAGTGGATTTTCTAGCTTTTGGAACCATGGAACCCATAGGGGAAGAATTCTGGTTCAGGTGCGATTCGCCAGGAGAATTAAGTCTCGCCACTGTCTCGCCAGGCGAAGGACTGGCGAAAGGGATTCGCCAGGCGAAATCCAGATTCTCCAGGCGAATTTGAAGAGACAGGAATGTATTAGCTACTGGAACTTTTGATTTTCTAAAATTGGGGATTCACCACTGGATTCGCCAGGCGAAGTGCTGGCGAAGGGGGATTCGCCAGGCGAATTTGCCTGGGATCAAATATTTTCTTTTCTTCAAAAATCCGTAACTTCTGACTCGTTTATCCGATTTAAGAGTTCTTTATATAGATGTGAAGCTAAGAAAATATTCTATACATTGGAGGTGGAAAATGTTAATTTTACTGCCCGATTAAATAATCGGAGAATTTCCAAAGTGGTATATTTATGTTTTACTTGTCATATATTATTCTATTGCGCAATTGTGATATATCTTGCCTATCCTATTATTGTTTAGCATGGTTGTGAGTGCATGTGCATGATAAAATGAAAACGTAATAGGAAGAGTGAGGAAACTTTACCCCAAAACAAATGGTATGATTCTAGGTTGTGACTAGGATTGTTAGATAATCTAGATGGCGATGCTCGTTCGTTCGATGCCTAGGTGTGCATCTTCGACGAGTAATGGTCTAGAGAGAGTGAAACACTAGTATGGAATATGTGTGTAAACCTTTGTGTTCTTTGTGATGAAGGCAATTGTGGCATTGTGATTGTCGAATACAATCACATTTGTGAGAGATCATGTAATCATAACCGTTTATCTTTAGTGGCTATTTCATGAGCCCCGGGCTCCTCTGAAATGTATGCGCAACTACTTGGCAGGTTTGATTCCCCGTGCTGTACGAATGACGCCCGAGGGGTGAATGCTTCTGATGATATAAGGCCCGTGTAAAGTGACGATTCATAACGGTAAAAGGCCCATAGAACCCGAATCCATTCGTATGTCAAGTAGGTTACAAGGATTTATGACTCGGGTCGCCTTCTAGATGTAGAAGCTGACGGGAAGAGGAGATGCCGTGGTAAGGTTATCGATTAGTGATTTTTTTGAGTTGATTGACTCATGACATATTCCATATAGTGTGAGATTTGATATGCGAACTCGAAAGTCCTTTCCCTTCCCTTGGACTTGAGTTAGGATTGTTAGAACCTTGTAAATCCGAGAGAATCCATAAGATAGGGAACTCACTGAGATTTGATGTATCTCACCCCACGTTGTTGAATATATTTCAGGTACTTCAGGTTCCGCTAAGGGTAAGGATAAAGTCGTGTGATTTTTCCTTGCTTGTTGATGGCTAGCTTCCGATGTGGAGTTATTTTGAGATCATTGTTGATCTAGTTCTTAGTTTTTATCTTTTGAACATCTTGTGTATATTATGCCTTAGACTTTTAGTATTTTGTATTTTGGGCATTTAATGTATACAATGTGTTAACTAGGAACTTATGGTATTTCAGTACCAAATACTTGGATTCATGTATAATATATATGCTTTGATGTAAGTTGTTATATATGGGTGTTACAGTTGGTATCAAAGCAGGTCGTATCCTCGACCTAGCCATGAAATAATATAAGTATTTCTTTCTGTTTCATATGCGTAGTGTCGCCCTTGGTCTTAAATGTTATATGTATGGTATTGAGCCTGATCAACTTAATCCTATCTATATGATGTTTAGGAACATGGTTGACGGACGTAGAAGCAATCGTGGTAGACCCATAAACCCTCCAGCTGGGACGAATCTGCCAGGCGGCGATGGGAATGCTCCTTTGTATCAGTTTATGCAACAGATGCAGCAGCAACAAAATCTATTTATGCAGCAGATGGTACAAAAAATGAATTGAGGTATGCATCCTCAAGTGGTTGTTTCAGAAGCTGTAGGTGGGACTTTTCGGGATTTCATCCGCATGAATCCTCCAGAATTTCATGGCGGATTAGATCCTATGAAAGCTCATGAATGGATTGCTGGCATGGAGAGAATTTTTCTGATAATTTATTGTAGTGAGGAGAACAAGGTAGTGTTTGCTTCTCACTCATTGAGAGGTCCTGCTATGAGGTGGTGGGATATTGCTTCAGGTTTTATGACTATTCAAGGTGTGCCTAAAGTGTGGGAGCAATTCAAGGCTACTTTTATGGAAAAGTACCTTCCTAGTTCTTTGAGGATCCGAAGAGAGTTTGAATTCCAACAGTTGAGGCAAGGTTATGTGGTTGAGAACGATTTGAGGAGTGTTCATACAGAAGAGGATTTGTATAGGTCGAATCAGAATGATTGTGGGAGGTCAAGCCAACAGTTTAGGCCTAGGAAACAAGCTTTCAAAGGGAAACAAGTCCAGAATTCTAGGACTAGTGCACCTCCTGTGTGTCATACTTATGGTAAGATGCATTTGGGTAGATGTCGCTTTGAAGGAGTGAAGTGTTATCAATGTCAGAAGGTGGGCCATATGGCGAGAGATTGTTCTCAGAATAAGAATCAAGCACAAGGAAGGAATACCGGTCGAGTTTTTACCTTGGATGCGAAGAAAGCAAAGGGCGATGACTCTTTGATTGCTGGTACGTGTTTCGTTAATGGGTTTCCTTATTTTGTATTATTTGATTGTGGAGCGATGCACTCTTTTGTGTCAATGCAATGTGTGAAGCGACTGGGTTGCAAGCTATTCCGTTATCTCCCCCCATGGTGGTTACTACTGCCATGATGAGATAGTTGAAACGCCTTTGATGTGCGAGATTTGTGTTTTGTCTGTGGATGGGAGAGTTTTTCAGATTGATCTTATCTGTTTGTCGCTTAAGAAAGTAGACGTTGTTTGGGAATAGATTGGCTTTCTGCTAATTCGGTTTTCATCGGGTGTGAGGAGAAGCTAATCATCATTCCATCTACTGAAGCTAACCCGAGGGATGTTTTAACAACTATTTTAGAAGGTACGGTTGGAATGATAAATTTCTTGTTTGAGAAGGAAAAATCTGTTCTTTTGGTTCTCACTAAGGAGGAGAGTAGCTACCTTCAAGTTCTGAGTATCCCTGTAGTATGTGAGTTTTCAGAAGTTTTCCCCGAAGATGTCACTTCTCTTCCTCCGGAGAGGGAAGTGGAATTTTCTATTGACCTGGTACCGGGAACGGCTCCTATATCCGTTTCTCCGTATCGGATGGCACCACTTAAATTGAGAGAAATGAAAGAGCAATTGGAAGGATTAATGGCTAAGCATTTTGTTGGACATAGTGTTTCACCGTGAGGAGCTCCAATCTTGTTAATAAAGGAGAAAGATGGTGGAATGCGGTTGTGTATTGATTATCGACAGTTGAATAAAGTCACCATTAAAAACAAGTACCCGTTACCAAGGATAGACGATCTGTTAGATCAATTGAAAGGAGCCTGTGTGTTCTCGAAGATTGATTTACGGTCGGGTTATCACCAGACCCATGAGAAGAGTTCGGACATATCTAAGATGGCATTTAGAACCCGTTACGGTCATTATGAATTCTTAGTAATGCCTTTCGGTGTGGCGAACGCTCCGACAGTTTTTATGGATTACATGAACCGTATATTCCAAGCCTACTTGGATCAATTTGTTGTGATCTTCATTGATGACATTCTTGTTTATTCTCGTACTTCACAAGAGTACAAGGGACATTTGAGAATCGTTTTATCGATCCTACAAGAGAAGCAACTTTTTACCAAGTTGAACAAGTGTGAATTTTGGATGTCGGAGGGCAGTTCCTTGGTCATGTCATATCTCAGGAAAGTGTGGCGGTAGATCTATCTAAGGTTGAGGCGGTAATTAATTGGGAGAGACCGAAGAATGTCTCGAAAGTTAGAAGTTTCTCGGGACTGGCAGGTTAGTACAGAAGGTTTATCAAGAGCTTTTCTCAATTGAGACTTACGCGAAGGGATTGTCCTTATGAGTGGGATTCGGCTTATGAGCAAAGTTTTATGAATTTGAAGGAAAGATTGACGATTGCTCCTGTTTCGATCATCCCTGATCCTAACAAATCGTATGAGGTATTTTGTGATGCATCTAAGATGGGTTTAGGAGGTGTTTTAATGCAAGATAGTCATGTGGTGGCTTATGCTTCTCGACAGTTGAAAGTTCACGAGAAGACTTATCCAACGTATGATTTGGAGTTGGCGGCAGTTGTGTTTACTCTGAAAGTGTGGCGTCATTATCTGTATGGAGTACGTTTTGAAATGTTTAGTACCACAAGAGTTTAAAGTATCTTTTTGACCAAAAGGAGTTGAATATGCGTCAAAGGAGATGGATGGAATATTTGAAGGATTATGATTTAGAACTAAGGTACCACCCGGGTAAAGCGAATAAAGTGGCAGATGCATTGAGCAGGAAAGTGTTACGAAATGCCGAGTTGATGATGTTAGAGTATGCCTTATTGGAATAGTTTAGGGATCTAAATCTTCAATTTGAATGTTAATTCTACTCTTAGAGAGGAAATTCAACAGGGGCAAATGTTGGATGAGAAGTTACAAGAAGTGTTAGTTCAACCGGGTTTTGTTCAAGCTACCGACGGAATTATTATGTCTAATCAAAGGATTTAAGTTCCGGACAATGAGGTGTTAAAAAGAAAGTTTATGGGTGGTCCAGAATGAAAAAGGATACTGCAGTGTATGTGTCGGAATGTGCGGTGTGCCAACAGGTAAAGATTGAACATCAAAGACCGGGCGGTCTGTTGCAACCTTTAGAAATTCCAGTTTGGAAGTGGGATAGTATCTCTATGGATTTTGCAATGGGCTTGCCCCGTACGCAAGGTGGTTATGATTCAATTTGGGTGATTGTGGATCGGCTAACGAAATTAGCACAATTCTTGGCCGTGAAGGTTACATACAAGGCAAGTCATCTTGCAAGGGTGTTTATATCAGAAATTGTGAGGTTACATGGTATTCCCTCCAATATTGTGTCGGATCGAGATCCAAAGTTTACTTCAAGATTTTGGAAAGTTTTCAACAAGTTATTGGGTGCGAAGTTGCGTTTGAGCACGTCCCATCATCCTCAGACGGATGGTCAGACTGAGCGAACAATACAAACAATGGAAGAAAATGTAGAACCCCTTTGTGTTAGGCGGAGGTTGGTGAAGATAGAATTTTGGGACCGGAAATTATTCAAGAGACTACGGAAAAGATTCGAATGATCCACGAGAAAGTTAAACAAGTGCAAGATCGCCAAAGGAGTTATGCGGACAATCGAAGGTGACCATGTGTTTTTGAAAGTTACTCCGAGATTGAGATTGAAAGGACCGTTTAAGTCACGGAAGTTAAGTCCGAGATACGTAGGACCGTATCAAGTTCTTGATAGGATTGGTGAAGTAGCTTACAGGTTGGCCTTACCGCCCTCTCTGTCAGAAATGCATGATGTTTTCATGTGTCTCAGCTACAGAAGTTTGTTCCTGACCCTCTTCAGCCAATTCTACCAGATACTATTGAGATAGAAGCAGATTTAACATTTGAACCTCAACCGAGTCGTATCACAGGAAGAGAAACTAAAGTACTAAGGAATAAAGAGATTTCGCTTGTGAAAGTTCAGTGGAATGAGACGCATCCGGGCGATGCAACTTGGGAACTAGACTCAGAGATGCGAGATGCTTACCCTTATATTTTCAGGTAATATTCTAAATTCGAGGACGAATTTATATTTAAGGAGGGGAGGGTGTAATACCCCGTATTTTAATTACTCTGGATAATATTAGTTGTGATCAACTGAGTTCCAGTGTACTCTGAGGAATTATCTGCAAAGATAATTAGAGTAAACTGTTGAGCTCAGAGCAAATCCAATTAATATTATCTGACTCTGAGGTATTTAATTATTGGAACTTTAGAGACTATTTGGATAATTAGTAGTGTTTCTAATTAATGATATTATACTATATCATTTCTTTTCCATTCCTTTTCCTTATTAGAACAAGAGAAAGAAAAAGATAGAAAGAGTTTTGGAGAGAAAGAAGGAGAGGGGAAAGAAAAGCAGAAGAAAACCCTAGAAGTGGAAGGATCAAGATCATCATCCAATCTTTATCAAATCATCTCATCTTCTTCATCATCATCTTGTTATCAAGGTGGGTTCTAGATAGAAACTTTAGTGGTAGAATTCTTGAGTTTCTAGAGTTAGGTTAGGTTTAGAGAAAAATGAATAATTTTGCAAATCAATGAAATTTAACGGTTAAAAATCGATATAAATTGTGTTGTATGATCACTCTATGCTTATGAACATTAATTATGCTTGTTTGTGTTGTTTGGAATTGTTTTGGGTTGATAAAAGTGGATTTTCTAGCTTTTGGAACCATGGAACCCGTAAGGGAAGAATTCTGGTTCTTGTACGATTCGCCAGGCGAATTAAGTCTCGCCACTGTCTCGCCAGACGAAGGACTGGCGAAATGGATTCGCCAGGCGAAATCCTGATTTGCCAGGCGATTTTGAAGAGACAGGAATGTATTAGCTACTGGAACTTTTGATTTTCTAAAATTGGGGATTCGCCACTAGATTCTCCAGGCGAAGTGCTGGCGAAGGGGGATTCGGCAGACGAAATCCAGATTCGCCAGGCGAATCTTCCTGGGATCAAATATTTTATTTACTTCAAAAATCCGTAACTTCTGACTCGTTTATCCAATTTAAGAGTTCTTTATATCGATGTGAAGCTAAGAAAATATTCTATACATTGGAGGTGGAAAATGTTAATTTTACTGCCCGATTAAATAATCGGAGAATTTCCAAAGTGGTATATTTATGTGTTATTTGTCATATATTATTCTATTGTGCAATTGTGATATATCTTGCCTATCCTATTATTGTTTAGCATGGTTGTGAGTGCATGTGCATGATTAAATGAAAACATAATAGGAAGAGTGAGGAAACTTTACCCTAAAACAAATGGTATGATTCTAGGTTGTGACTAGGATTGTTAGATAATCTAGATGGCGATGCTCGTGCGTTCGATGCCTAGGTGTGCATCTTCGACGAGTAATGGTCTAGAGAGAGTGAAACACTAGTATGGAATATGTGTGTGAACCTTTGTGTTCTTTGTGATGAAGGCAATTGTGGCCTTGTGATTGTCGAATACAATCACATTTGTGAGAGATCATGTAATCATAACCTTTTATCTTTAGTGGCTATTTCATGAGCCTCGGGCTCCTCTGAAATGTATGTGCAACTACTTGGCAGGTTTGATTCCCCGTGCTATACGAATGGCGCCTGAGGGGTGAATGCTTCTGACGGTATAAGGCCCGTGTAAAGTGACGGTTCATAACGGTAAAAGGCCCGTAGAACCTGAATCCATTCGTATGTCAAGTAGGTTACAAGGATCTATGACTCGGGTCGCCTTCTAGACGTAGAAGCGGACGGGAAGAGGAGATGCCTTGGTAAGGTTATCGATTAGTGATATTTTTGAGTTGATTGACTCATGACATGTTCCATATAGTGTGAGATTTGATATGTGAACTCGAAAGTCCTTTCCCTTCCCTTGGACTTAAGTTAGGATTGTTAGAACCTTGTAAATCCGAGAGAATCCATAAGATAGGGAACTCACTGAGATTTGATGTATCTCACCCCACGTTGTTGAATATATTTCAGGTACTTCAGGTTCCGCTAAGGGTAAGGATAAAGTCGTGTGATTTTTCCTTGCTTGTTGATGGCTAGCTTCCGATGTGGAGTTATTTTGAGATCATTGTTGATCTAGTTCTTAGTTTTTATCTTTTGAACATCTTGTGTATATTATGCCTTAGAATTTTAGTATTTTGTATTTTGGGCATTTAATGTATACAATGTGTTAACTATGAACTTATGGTATTTCAGTACCAAATACTTGGATTCATGTATAATATATATGCTTTGATGTATGTTGTTATATATGGGTGTTACATGGAGGATTTTAAATGGTTCGAATTTGTTGTGGTATCGTATATTGAAAGCTCGGTATGGTGACATTTGTTTGGGTACAATAAAAGAAGGTCAAGATATCAAGTCTATCATTTCTAAATCGATATGGTGGAAAGATATTGGCAACATAGACAGCAAATACGAAGATGACCTGTTTGTGAAGAATATTAGGTTCGAATTTGGGAATGGTTTTAATACATCCTTTTGGCTTTCTTGGTGGTTGGGAGATTTTTGTTTGAGGGACATATTTCCCCTTCTATTCTCTAATTCAGCTCTTCAATGTAATTCTGTAGCAGGAATGAGAGGGTGGGTGGATGGGAGATGGTGTTGGGGTGATTTGGGAGTAGTGCTGTCTAATAATCATGCTATAGAAGCTAGCAGGAATGAGTTTCTGCTGTTGCTTAAGGCCACCAGTTTCGTTAAAACATGCCGTGACAGGGTATCCTGGTTTCCTAATACGGAGAATAGATTTTCTGTCAAGTCTTGCGCCAGTTTGCTGGCTGATAGTAGGAAAGCAGTAGCAGCTTTGGGGAATGGTTCTATAGTAGTTACGAGATCGATTAGCAGTCTCGGGGTTGCACGGTTGCCTTTTGCAGATGCTGTAGGAAGTTTTGCAGATTCGGCGACGACGTTTAGCAGCACAGCTGTTGCGGTCCAGGTTGGGAGTAATGAGGCTGGTCCGACGCCTAGTGCAGAAGACAAGGCTTGGAAGTGGTTATGGAAAACAGTTGCCCCATTGAGAATCAAGGCGTTTGGATAGGGTACTTTTTGGAAGCGGTTACCAACTTCGGAAAATCTTATTTCTCGTGGTATTTCTTTGTCTGAAGCTGATTCTTTGTGTTCTTTTAGTTCTGTCGCAGAGGAAACGATTTCTCGTGTCTTTTGGAGTTGTAGTATAGTTAGGTTGATTTGGAGGGAGATTAGGAAGTGGATCGGTTTTACCGATATTAGTGTGGATAATAGTGTGGATATTTTTTCTGTTAGTTTAAAAGAAAGCTTTTTGAGGTGGTTCTTTTTTTGCAAATCTCAGAAGGTAAAACCGGGTAAAGCAAGGATAATTTGGTTGGCTATGTGTTGGAATATCTGGATTACTAGGAATGAGATTATTTTCGAGAATCAGGGTTGGAACATTTCCGACGTTGTTTGGAGGATCAAAATTACGGCTTGGAAGTGGTCATTGATTGGCGATATTGTTAATCCTAATTGTAATTTTTACGACTTTTGTAAAAATCAGTTTTATTTTTTATCGTAGGTGCAATTGGTTAGCAATTTCGTTTTTTGTCGAGTTACCCAACTCAGATCTTTTGTAATCAGGTTTGAGAACCCTGCGTTCTCATTGATATATGATTAACTTGCTTAAAAAAAAGTTTCCACCAATAATGAATGAACTCTTTTTTATATGGCGTTACCGTAATTTAGAATTAGTTGCTATTAATTTTAAAAAAACTTAAACAAAAAAAAAATTGAATAAATTATGAACACTATTTTTCTTATCAGCCTCTCACAAACCATAAATTATGTTTCCACAAGTGTTTTATTAAGTTTCCACCAATATCGAATGAACTCACTTTTAACTGTTTTTACCAAACTCTGATAGTGAAAAAAACAAACTCTGATAGTTTATATGTTGTTACTGTTATGAATAATAATAAATAGGTGTGGATGTTCATTTACCCAACTTTTCATATTACTTAACTCCTATGAGTTAATTTCCTAAGCTTTTTGTATTCCTTAAGTTAATGGTTATTTATTGGTCACTTACTATAAATAAGAACCACATTGGAATGTAAAGGACATATTTGATGAAGATAAAATAAGATTACTTTCTCTCTTCTCTTCCTCTCCTTGATTTTGTATATCGTTTTATTTAGTTTTATAACACGTTATCAGCACGAAGCTCTCAGGTATGATTCTTTTGCTTCCATCTCAAATTAATCTTAAACCATCATTTGTTTAGAATCATGGAAAAAAAAATTGAGTATGTGATATAAAAGTTGCCAAAAGATTGTTATTCCAGAAGAATGACACAAATAATTTTAACGCATCTCAGAAGGATGATTATAATTTTTAGATCATTATTTGTAACAAATCATTTATGTAATTCCTGAAGAACTTACCAAGCATCCCTGAAGGATAGCAAAATAATAATTTATTATATAGTTCCTACAGAACTAATCAAGATCCATGAATGATTGAAAAATAATAATGTATATAGTTCTTGAAGAACTTATAATACATCCCCCGAGGATTGCACGGAAACTGTTTATCTTTATCATTGTTTGAAGATTTATGATCTAACTCTCGAAAAATTATATATTTAGAAAGGATCCCTAGAGGATTGCTCAAAGAATAAACTACTTTTCTCCATTCATCAAATAATGGTTATCCCTTGATGATTGATAAGAAAATGATTATTCTGTCTCTATTGATCAGAAAAGTATCAATGACTATTTTCATGGATCTTAGAAAAATTGACAATCACAAAAGGATTGCATGAATAATATTAATAAATGTAAATTTATTAAGATTGAAAAATATATATTATATACATAGTTTTTAGTATGTTATCTGATTTAAATATATTTTGGTTATTATTGAACATATTTATTTTTGAATGAAAATTTAGAAATTTTGATTTTAAAGAAGTGATTTTTTTATATATTTAATTATGAGAAGTTTCTTGTATAATTGTTGTGAGAGATTTATGAATTAGATTATAAGAAAAAGAAGGGTAACAAAATTGTTAGTTGTTGACACTTAAGTGTGTTTAGCAGAGTTGAATTGTTGTATTTTTGTGTAGTTTGAGATCATTCAATAATTATATTTTATATTATTCAATAGGTGATTTATTTTATTATAAGTTGATAATAATTTATTTTCTATTGATAACGGAAATAATTACATTCAAGTAGTCTGTCTCTCTAATTCTTCACTTAATAGATATAGAAAGTTTTATATTCTTACAGTTACAAAGAACTTTATTTATTTTCTTAATTACCTCTTATTTATACTATAATCAAATTATTTTGATATAGCCAAAACAAAAATGAATAAATAATTTATTAGTTTAAGGAAAAAAAATAAATAATAGCATTTTATAAATTAAATTTGAATCAATATATTCAATAGTCTAAAGAAAAACAAGAACATGTGTCTTATTATTTCCTACTTTATGTTTGAATGACTTAAGAGTGCATATGTTATTATTATATGAATGATGAGTGGATAATTATGAGTGGGAAAGACAAAAGAATGCATAGCATGAGAAATAACGTTAAGCATTTGTGAGTGGAATAATAAATTCTTAATTGAGTGCATTATGAATGCTAGAAATTGGATAGTTGAAATGAATGATATTGAATTAATTTAATAAAATAATATTATCTATATTCCACTATCATAAATCTCTTAGCTAATTAATTTATTTTCTCTAATGCCTTTTTTATTAGGAGACACTCATATTCCTCTTTTTTTTTTTCAATTTCCACTCTTATAAATACTCACAATCTCATCCCATATCTCACATGTAAAAAAAAAATACACAAATAAAATTATCACTCTCTCTTGAACATTTCTATGTTCCGAAACTTCTGAAGGAAAAGGGAGCACTAAGCGCTTGATTGTCCAATATGTTGTCGAATATCAAAAGTTAGGAAGCACACAAGGTAAGGGTTTTTTCCCCACACACTCATGCTACGTAAGATTGTGTTGTGAGATGATATTAGTACCTTTGTCAAAATAAAAAATAATAATAATAATATATTTATAAACAAATGAAGAAAAAGTAGTAAAATAGTAACAATTTATGATTTATATCATATGTGTATATTTTATTGTTAATTTTGTTTTAAATTAATCACTATATTTAATTTTCTTCTATTAAAATATTATTATATTTTATTTGTATGAATCATTTTAATAGTAAGTGTGTCCTAAATTTTAGAACAATATAATAAAAATACAAATTATTTTACATTTACTAGAGATTGAAACAAATAGAATAATAGAATCATATGTATTATGGTAAACCAGATGTTTACAAATCACACTTAAGTGTGTTGTTGGCAAAATCGGTTGGGTCATCTCAGATGTATTATGATGTGAGAACTAGTTTTGAAGAACCAGAAGTTTCTTCAAGGCCAATAAAATTTGTGTGTTCCTAAAGGAAAATTTGAGAAATTGAGTTTTTATGACATTAATTGTTGCATCGACTAAAAGATCGTGCATATGTCAATTCACAGCCAGAAGTTTGTGATATTATTTTCTCAACTAATTAGACTAAGATCTTGTTTTCTGGATTTTTCAGAAATTCCTTGAGAAGTATCACATATATTACTAAAATTAATATTGAACATCTTGAAGAACATGCTCATAAAAAATGGACTTGAAGATCCATTCTTTAGACGTCTAAAGTTAGTTATATAATTGATACTTGTGAGATCATCAGTTTTAAACTAGATATTTGAAACACACAAAGTATGATATTAAGATATTTATTCGCATTAAGCCAACAAATTAATATAAGATGATTCTCCCCTTAACTTACAAATTATTTTAGGTTAATAACCTATTATATCTCATCTATGTAAACTTTTGGATGTGTTGTAAATATTCAATTGCTCCAATTTAGTACGATAATATGAGTTTTGAAAGAATTTTGAGAAATGGTATTTTATATGAATCCCGTACTTGAGGATATACCTTGATCCAATAAGTGAATACTTATTTGAAGCCCAGTAGGCTGATTATCAATTGATAAATTAATTTTCTCAATATTAGGGGGAGAGAATAAGCAGCTGAAAGTGTGAACCAGAAGTTCAAATTAACAATTTAAAATAAAATATTATAATAACATTTTGATCCTCGAAGTTCAAAACACAATTCATTTGCAAAGTTTATGAAACAAATTATTAGCTGTTAATATTCTACTCAAGGTGGATTCTAATATTGGACAATATAATATTGCAAATGAGTTATAGCTGCACCTGAAGTGTGGTAGAAAAGTCGGTTCCGATGTTAAAAGTCCTATACCAAGAAAAGAAACTAAAGTTAAAGATGACCCAAGTGAGGATATGAAAACTCTAAGAGCACTTTGACATAATTTAATTTTGAGTTCCAGAAGAACTAACCAGGTACCTGAAATTTATGAAAATTAAGAGATCTCGATAAATTATGTCATGGAACCAAAATAAAGTCAATATTGACAATCTCTTTGTGTATAATATAGCGCTAAAGATGATAAATGATAACGAGGATCATGGGTCAAAGTGTATCAAAGATTGTAGACAAAGTGAAAATTGGCCAATATGAACATATTCAATTGAAGAAAAACTAAACTCACTTTACAAGTGACTCGATTTTGGACCTGTAGTTCGAACACCTCAAGATGTGAAATCAATTGAATATAAATGAGCTTTTGTGAAAAAGCAAAATGAGAATGGTATAAAGTTTGATTTGTTGCTCAAGAATTTTCACAAAGACCTAAAATTTATCTTGATGAAACAAATCCACCTGTAGTGGATGCAATTCAATTTTTGATATTTAATTAGGTTTGTAGCATATGAAGGACTCAATTTGCACATGATGGATATTATAATAACTTATCTGTATGGTTCACTTGATAGTAAAATTTACATGTAACTCCCTGAAGGGTTCAATATACTAGATACACACAAATCTGAATCTTGAGAAAGCTACTCCATAAGATTGAACAAGTCTCTCTATAGGCTGAAACAATCTGGACGAATGTAGTATAATCGTCTCAGTGAATATTTGCTTAGAGAGGGATATAAAAATAACTCCATTCGTCCTTGTATTTTTATAAAAAGATCAGGAAAGGAATTTGCAATAATGTTATTTATGTGGATGACATAAATATTATTGGAACTCCTAGAGAGCTTCCAAAAGCTATGAATTGTTTAAAGAAAGAGTTTTAGATGAAGGACTTAGGAAAGACAAAATTATGTCTAGGTTTGCAAATTGAACATTTGGACAAAGGAATATTTGTACATCAAGAAGGCTATATAGAAAAGGTGTTAAAACACTTCTATATGGATACATGTCACCCGTTGTCTACTCCAATGGTTGTTAGATCATTAGATGTGGAGAAAGATCCTTTCAGACTTCGAGAAAAGGATGAAGAATTGCTTGGTCCTGAAGTACCATATCTCAGTGCAATTGGAGCACTAATGTACCTTGCTAATTATACACGTCCTGATATATCATTTGCTGTCAATCTATTAGCAAGATATAGTTCTTCACATACACGAAGACATTGGAACGGAGTCAAACATATACTCTGTTACCTTAGAGGTACAATAGACATGAGTTTGTTTTATAGCAAAGTATCCAGATTTGAATTAACAGGTTATGCAGATGCAGATTACTTGTCAGATCCTCATAATGGTAGATCACAAACAGGTTATTTGCTTACATGTGGGGGTACAACTATTTCATGGAGATCAGTCAAACAAACCATAGCAGCAACATCATCTAATCATGGAGAACTTTTAGCATTACATGAGGCAAGTCGAGAATACGTTTGGTTGAGATCCTTAATTCAGCACATCCAAAATACTTGTGGTTTATCTTCAGAGACATTAAATACAACGACTATATATGAAGATAATACTGCATGCATCGCACAATTGAAAGATGGTTACATTAAAGGAGAACGGACAAAACACATTTCTCCAAAGTTCTTTCTTACTCATGATCTTCAAAAGAGTGGTGATATAAGCATCCAACAAATATGTTCATGTGATAATCTTGCAGACCTTTTCACAAAGTCACTCCCAAGTAGAATTTTTAATCAACTAGTACAAAAGATTGGTCTTCATCAAAGAAATGATTGTTCAGCTGAGGGGGAGTCATGAAAGGATATTGTACTCTTTTTCCTTCACTAGATTTTTTTCCCACTGGGTTTTTTCTAGTAAAGTTTTAACGAGGCATATCCTTAATGAACATCCAAGGGGGAGTGTTATGAATAATAATAAATAGGTGTGGATGTTCATTTACCCAACTTTTCATATTCCTTAACTCCTATGAGTTAATTTCCTAAGCTTTTTTGTATTCCTTAAGTTAATGGTTATTTATTGGTCACTTACTATAAATAAGAACCACATTGGAATGTAAAGGACATATTTGATGAAGATAAAATAAGATTACTTTCTCTCTTCTCTTCCTCTCCTTGATTTTGTATATCGTTTTATTTAGTTTTATAACACGTTATCAGCACGAAGCTCTCAGGTATGATTCTTTTGCTTCCATCTCAAATTAATCTTAAACCATCATTTGTTTAGAATCATGGAAAAAAAAATTGAGTATGTGATATAAAAGTTGCCAAAAGATTGTTATTCCAGAAGAATGACACAAATAATTTTAACGCATCTCAGAAGGATGATTATAATTTTTAGATCATTATTTGTAACAAATCATTTATGTAATTCCTGAAGAACTTACCAAGCATCCCTGAAGGATAGCAAAATAATAATTTATTATATAGTTCCTACAGAACTAATCAAGATCCATGAATGATTGAAAAATAATAATGTATATAGTTCTTGAAGAACTTATAATACATCCCCCGAGGATTGCACGGAAACTGTTTATCTTTATCATTGTTTGAAGATTTATGATCTAACTCTCGAAAAATTATATATTTAGAAAGGATCCCTAGAGGATTGCTCAAAGAATAAACTACTTTTCTCCATTCATCAAATAATGGTTATCCCTTGATGATTGATAAGAAAATGATTATTCTGTCTCTATTGATCAGAAAAGTATCAATGACTATTTTCATGGATCTTAGAAAAATTGACAATCACAAAAGGATTGCATGAATAATATTAATAAATGTAAATTTATTAAGATTGAAAAATATATATTATATACATAGTTTTTAGTATGTTATCTGATTTAAATATATTTTGGTTATTATTGAACATATTTATTTTTGAATGAAAATTTAGAAATTTTGATTTTAAAGAAGTGATTTTTTTATATATTTAATTATGAGAAGTTTCTTGTATAATTGTTGTGAGAGATTTATGAATTAGATTATAAGAAAAAGAAGGGTAACAAAATTGTTAGTTGTTGACACTTAAGTGTGTTTAGCAGAGTTGAATTGTTGTATTTTTGTGTAGTTTGAGATCATTCAATAATTATATTTTATATTATTCAATAGGTGATTTATTTTATTATAAGTTGATAATAATTTATTTTCTATTGATAACGGAAATAATTACATTCAAGTAGTCTGTCTCTCTAATTCTTCACTTAATAGATATAGAAAGTTTTATATTCTTACAGTTACAAAGAACTTTATTTATTTTCTTAATTACCTCTTATTTATACTATAATCAAATTATTTTGATATAGCCAAAACAAAAATGAATAAATAATTTATTAGTTTAAGGAAAAAAAATAAATAATAGCATTTTATAAATTAAATTTGAATCAATATATTCAATAGTCTAAAGAAAAACAAGAACATGTGTCTTATTATTTCCTACTTTATGTTTGAATGACTTAAGAGTGCATATGTTATTATTATATGAATGATGAGTGGATAATTATGAGTGGGAAAGACAAAAGAATGCATAGCATGAGAAATAACGTTAAGCATTTGTGAGTGGAATAATAAATTCTTAATTGAGTGCATTATGAATGCTAGAAATTGGATAGTTGAAATGAATGATATTGAATTAATTTAATAAAATAATATTATCTATATTCCACTATCATAAATCTCTTAGCTAATTAATTTATTTTCTCTAATGCCTTTTTTATTAGGAGACACTCATATTCCTCTTTTTTTTTTTCAATTTCCACTCTTATAAATACTCACAATCTCATCCCATATCTCACATGTAAAAAAAAAATACACAAATAAAATTATCACTCTCTCTTGAACATTTCTATGTTCCGAAACTTCTGAAGGAAAAGGGAGCACTAAGCGCTTGATTGTCCAATATGTTGTCGAATATCAAAAGTTAGGAAGCACACAAGGTAAGGGTTTTTTCCCCACACACTCATGCTACGTAAGATTGTGTTGTGAGATGATATTAGTACCTTTGTCAAAATAAAAAATAATAATAATAATATATTTATAAACAAATGAAGAAAAAGTAGTAAAATAGTAACAATTTATGATTTATATCATATGTGTATATTTTATTGTTAATTTTGTTTTAAATTAATCACTATATTTAATTTTCTTCTATTAAAATATTATTATATTTTATTTGTATGAATCATTTTAATAGTAAGTGTGTCCTAAATTTTAGAACAATATAATAAAAATACAAATTATTTTACATTTACTAGAGATTGAAACAAATAGAATAATAGAATCATATGTATTATGGTAAACCAGATGTTTACAAATCACACTTAAGTGTGTTGTTGGCAAAATCGGTTGGGTCATCTCAGATGTATTATGATGTGAGAACTAGTTTTGAAGAACCAGAAGTTTCTTCAAGGCCAATAAAATTTGTGTGTTCCTAAAGGAAAATTTGAGAAATTGAGTTTTTATGACATTAATTGTTGCATCGACTAAAAGATCGTGCATATGTCAATTCACAGCCAGAAGTTTGTGATATTATTTTCTCAACTAATTAGACTAAGATCTTGTTTTCTGGATTTTTCAGAAATTCCTTGAGAAGTATCACATATATTACTAAAATTAATATTGAACATCTTGAAGAACATGCTCATAAAAAATGGACTTGAAGATCCATTCTTTAGACGTCTAAAGTTAGTTATATAATTGATACTTGTGAGATCATCAGTTTTAAACTAGATATTTGAAACACACAAAGTATGATATTAAGATATTTATTCGCATTAAGCCAACAAATTAATATAAGATGATTCTCCCCTTAACTTACAAATTATTTTAGGTTAATAACCTATTATATCTCATCTATGTAAACTTTTGGATGTGTTGTAAATATTCAATTGCTCCAATTTAGTACGATAATATGAGTTTTGAAAGAATTTTGAGAAATGGTATTTTATATGAATCCCGTACTTGAGGATATACCTTGATCCAATAAGTGAATACTTATTTGAAGCCCAGTAGGCTGATTATCAATTGATAAATTAATTTTCTCAATATTAGGGGGAGAGAATAAGCAGCTGAAAGTGTGAACCAGAAGTTCAAATTAACAATTTAAAATAAAATATTATAATAACATTTTGATCCTCGAAGTTCAAAACACAATTCATTTGCAAAGTTTATGAAACAAATTATTAGCTGTTAATATTCTACTCAAGGTGGATTCTAATATTGGACAATATAATATTGCAAATGAGTTATAGCTGCACCTGAAGTGTGGTAGAAAAGTCGGTTCCGATGTTAAAAGTCCTATACCAAGAAAAGAAACTAAAGTTAAAGATGACCCAAGTGAGGATATGAAAACTCTAAGAGCACTTTGACATAATTTAATTTTGAGTTCCAGAAGAACTAACCAGGTACCTGAAATTTATGAAAATTAAGAGATCTCGATAAATTATGTCATGGAACCAAAATAAAGTCAATATTGACAATCTCTTTGTGTATAATATAGCGCTAAAGATGATAAATGATAACGAGGATCATGGGTCAAAGTGTATCAAAGATTGTAGACAAAGTGAAAATTGGCCAATATGAACATATTCAATTGAAGAAAAACTAAACTCACTTTACAAGTGACTCGATTTTGGACCTGTAGTTCGAACACCTCAAGATGTGAAATCAATTGAATATAAATGAGCTTTTGTGAAAAAGCAAAATGAGAATGGTATAAAGTTTGATTTGTTGCTCAAGAATTTTCACAAAGACCTAAAATTTATCTTGATGAAACAAATCCACCTGTAGTGGATGCAATTCAATTTTTGATATTTAATTAGGTTTGTAGCATATGAAGGACTCAATTTGCACATGATGGATATTGTAATAACTTATCTGTATGGTTCACTTGATAGTAAAATTTACATGTAACTCCCTGAAGGGTTCAATATACTAGATACACACTAATCTGAATCTTGAGAAAGCTACTCCATAAGATTGAACAAGTCTCTCTATAGGCTGAAACAATCTGGACGAATGTAGTATAATCGTCTCAGTGAATATTTGCTTAGAGAGGGATATAAAAATAACTCCATTCGTCCTTGTATTTTTATAAAAAGATCAGGAAAGGAATTTGCAATAATGTTATTTATGTGGATGACATAAATATTATTGGAACTCCTAGAGAGCTTCCAAAAGCTATGAATTGTTTAAAGAAAGAGTTTTAGATGAAGGACTTAGGAAAGACAAAATTATGTCTAGGTTTGCAAATTGAACATTTGGACAAAGGAATATTTGTACATCAAGAAGGCTATATAGAAAAGGTGTTAAAACACTTCTATATGGATACATGTCACCCGTTGTCTACTCCAATGGTTGTTAGATCATTAGATGTGGAGAAAGATCCTTTCAGACTTCGAGAAAAGGATGAAGAATTGCTTGGTCCTGAAGTACCATATCTCAGTGCAATTGGAGCACTAATGTACCTTGCTAATTATACACGTCCTGATATATCATTTGCTGTCAATCTATTAGCAAGATATAGTTCTTCACATACACGAAGACATTGGAACGGAGTCAAACATATACTCTGTTACCTTAGAGGTACAATAGACATGAGTTTGTTTTATAGCAAAGTATCCAGATTTGAATTAACAGGTTATGCAGATGCAGATTACTTGTCAGATCCTCATAATGGTAGATCACAAACAGGTTATTTGCTTACATGTGGGGGTACAACTATTTCATGGAGATCAGTCAAACAAACCATAGCAGCAACATCATCTAATCATGGAGAACTTTTAGCATTACATGAGGCAAGTCGAGAATACGTTTGGTTGAGATCCTTAATTCAGCACATCCAAAATACTTGTGGTTTATCTTCAGAGACATTAAATACAACGACTATATATGAAGATAATACTGCATGCATCGCACAATTGAAAGATGGTTACATTAAAGGAGAACGGACAAAACACATTTCTCCAAAGTTCTTTCTTACTCATGATCTTCAAAAGAGTGGTGATATAAGCATCCAACAAATATGTTCATGTGATAATCTTGCAGACCTTTTCACAAAGTCACTCCCAAGTAGAATTTTTAATCAACTAGTACAAAAGATTGGTCTTCATCAAAGAAATGATTGTTCAGCTGAGGGGGAGTCATGAAAGGATATTGTACTCTTTTTCCTTCACTAGATTTTTTTCCCACTGGGTTTTTTCTAGTAAAGTTTTAACGAGGCATATCCTTAATGAACATCCAAGGGGGAGTGTTATGAATAATAATAAATAGGTGTGGATGTTCATTTACCCAACTTTTCATATTCCTTAACTCCTATGAGTTAATTTCCTAAGCTTTTTTGTATTCCTTAAGTTAATGGTTATTTATTGGTCACTTACTATAAATAAGAACCACATTGGAATGTAAAGGACATATTTGATGAAGATAAAATAAGATTACTTTCTCTCTTCTCTTCCTCTCCTTGATTTTGTATATCGTTTTATTTAGTTTTATAACACGTTATCAGCACGAAGCTCTCAGGTATGATTCTTTTGCTTCCATCTCAAATTAATCTTAAACCATCATTTGTTTAGAATCATGGAAAAAAAAATTGAGTATGTGATATAAAAGTTGCCAAAAGATTGTTATTCCAGAAGAATGACACAAATAATTTTAACGCATCTCAGAAGGATGATTATAATTTTTAGATCATTATTTGTAACAAATCATTTATGTAATTCCTGAAGAACTTACCAAGCATCCCTGAAGGATAGCAAAATAATAATTTATTATATAGTTCCTACAGAACTAATCAAGATCCATGAATGATTGAAAAATAATAATGTATATAGTTCTTGAAGAACTTATAATACATCCCCCGAGGATTGCACGGAAACTGTTTATCTTTATCATTGTTTGAAGATTTATGATCTAACTCTCGAAAAATTATATATTTAGAAAGGATCCCTAGAGGATTGCTCAAAGAATAAACTACTTTTCTCCATTCATCAAATAATGGTTATCCCTTGATGATTGATAAGAAAATGATTATTCTGTCTCTATTGATCAGAAAAGTATCAATGACTATTTTCATGGATCTTAGAAAAATTGACAATCACAAAAGGATTGCATGAATAATATTAATAAATGTAAATTTATTAAGATTGAAAAATATATATTATATACATAGTTTTTAGTATGTTATCTGATTTAAATATATTTTGGTTATTATTGAACATATTTATTTTTGAATGAAAATTTAGAAATTTTGATTTTAAAGAAGTGATTTTTTTATATATTTAATTATGAGAAGTTTCTTGTATAATTGTTGTGAGAGATTTATGAATTAGATTATAAGAAAAAGAAGGGTAACAAAATTGTTAGTTGTTGACACTTAAGTGTGTTTAGCAGAGTTGAATTGTTGTATTTTTGTGTAGTTTGAGATCATTCAATAATTATATTTTATATTATTCAATAGGTGATTTATTTTATTATAAGTTGATAATAATTTATTTTCTATTGATAACGGAAATAATTACATTCAAGTAGTCTGTCTCTCTAATTCTTCACTTAATAGATATAGAAAGTTTTATATTCTTACAGTTACAAAGAACTTTATTTATTTTCTTAATTACCTCTTATTTATACTATAATCAAATTATTTTGATATAGCCAAAACAAAAATGAATAAATAATTTATTAGTTTAAGGAAAAAAAATAAATAATAGCATTTTATAAATTAAATTTGAATCAATATATTCAATAGTCTAAAGAAAAACAAGAACATGTGTCTTATTATTTCCTACTTTATGTTTGAATGACTTAAGAGTGCATATGTTATTATTATATGAATGATGAGTGGATAATTATGAGTGGGAAAGACAAAAGAATGCATAGCATGAGAAATAACGTTAAGCATTTGTGAGTGGAATAATAAATTCTTAATTGAGTGCATTATGAATGCTAGAAATTGGATAGTTGAAATGAATGATATTGAATTAATTTAATAAAATAATATTATCTATATTCCACTATCATAAATCTCTTAGCTAATTAATTTATTTTCTCTAATGCCTTTTTTATTAGGAGACACTCATATTCCTCTTTTTTTTTTTCAATTTCCACTCTTATAAATACTCACAATCTCATCCCATATCTCACATGTAAAAAAAAAATACACAAATAAAATTATCACTCTCTCTTGAACATTTCTATGTTCCGAAACTTCTGAAGGAAAAGGGAGCACTAAGCGCTTGATTGTCCAATATGTTGTCGAATATCAAAAGTTAGGAAGCACACAAGGTAAGGGTTTTTTCCCCACACACTCATGCTACGTAAGATTGTGTTGTGAGATGATATTAGTACCTTTGTCAAAATAAAAAATAATAATAATAATATATTTATAAACAAATGAAGAAAAAGTAGTAAAATAGTAACAATTTATGATTTATATCATATGTGTATATTTTATTGTTAATTTTGTTTTAAATTAATCACTATATTTAATTTTCTTCTATTAAAATATTATTATATTTTATTTGTATGAATCATTTTAATAGTAAGTGTGTCCTAAATTTTAGAACAATATAATAAAAATACAAATTATTTTACATTTACTAGAGATTGAAACAAATAGAATAATAGAATCATATGTATTATGGTAAACCAGATGTTTACAAATCACACTTAAGTGTGTTGTTGGCAAAATCGGTTGGGTCATCTCAGATGTATTATGATGTGAGAACTAGTTTTGAAGAACCAGAAGTTTCTTCAAGGCCAATAAAATTTGTGTGTTCCTAAAGGAAAATTTGAGAAATTGAGTTTTTATGACATTAATTGTTGCATCGACTAAAAGATCGTGCATATGTCAATTCACAGCCAGAAGTTTGTGATATTATTTTCTCAACTAATTAGACTAAGATCTTGTTTTCTGGATTTTTCAGAAATTCCTTGAGAAGTATCACATATATTACTAAAATTAATATTGAACATCTTGAAGAACATGCTCATAAAAAATGGACTTGAAGATCCATTCTTTAGACGTCTAAAGTTAGTTATATAATTGATACTTGTGAGATCATCAGTTTTAAACTAGATATTTGAAACACACAAAGTATGATATTAAGATATTTATTCGCATTAAGCCAACAAATTAATATAAGATGATTCTCCCCTTAACTTACAAATTATTTTAGGTTAATAACCTATTATATCTCATCTATGTAAACTTTTGGATGTGTTGTAAATATTCAATTGCTCCAATTTAGTACGATAATATGAGTTTTGAAAGAATTTTGAGAAATGGTATTTTATATGAATCCCGTACTTGAGGATATACCTTGATCCAATAAGTGAATACTTATTTGAAGCCCAGTAGGCTGATTATCAATTGATAAATTAATTTTCTCAATATTAGGGGGAGAGAATAAGCAGCTGAAAGTGTGAACCAGAAGTTCAAATTAACAATTTAAAATAAAATATTATAATAACATTTTGATCCTCGAAGTTCAAAACACAATTCATTTGCAAAGTTTATGAAACAAATTATTAGCTGTTAATATTCTACTCAAGGTGGATTCTAATATTGGACAATATAATATTGCAAATGAGTTATAGCTGCACCTGAAGTGTGGTAGAAAAGTCGGTTCCGATGTTAAAAGTCCTATACCAAGAAAAGAAACTAAAGTTAAAGATGACCCAAGTGAGGATATGAAAACTCTAAGAGCACTTTGACATAATTTAATTTTGAGTTCCAGAAGAACTAACCAGGTACCTGAAATTTATGAAAATTAAGAGATCTCGATAAATTATGTCATGGAACCAAAATAAAGTCAATATTGACAATCTCTTTGTGTATAATATAGCGCTAAAGATGATAAATGATAACGAGGATCATGGGTCAAAGTGTATCAAAGATTGTAGACAAAGTGAAAATTGGCCAATATGAACATATTCAATTGAAGAAAAACTAAACTCACTTTACAAGTGACTCGATTTTGGACCTGTAGTTCGAACACCTCAAGATGTGAAATCAATTGAATATAAATGAGCTTTTGTGAAAAAGCAAAATGAGAATGGTATAAAGTTTGATTTGTTGCTCAAGAATTTTCACAAAGACCTAAAATTTATCTTGATGAAACAAATCCACCTGTAGTGGATGCAATTCAATTTTTGATATTTAATTAGGTTTGTAGCATATGAAGGACTCAATTTGCACATGATGGATATTGTAATAACTTATCTGTATGGTTCACTTGATAGTAAAATTTACATGTAACTCCCTGAAGGGTTCAATATACTAGATACACACTAATCTGAATCTTGAGAAAGCTACTCCATAAGATTGAACAAGTCTCTCTATAGGCTGAAACAATCTGGACGAATGTAGTATAATCGTCTCAGTGAATATTTGCTTAGAGAGGGATATAAAAATAACTCCATTCGTCCTTGTATTTTTATAAAAAGATCAGGAAAGGAATTTGCAATAATGTTATTTATGTGGATGACATAAATATTATTGGAACTCCTAGAGAGCTTCCAAAAGCTATGAATTGTTTAAAGAAAGAGTTTTAGATGAAGGACTTAGGAAAGACAAAATTATGTCTAGGTTTGCAAATTGAACATTTGGACAAAGGAATATTTGTACATCAAGAAGGCTATATAGAAAAGGTGTTAAAACACTTCTATATGGATACATGTCACCCGTTGTCTACTCCAATGGTTGTTAGATCATTAGATGTGGAGAAAGATCCTTTCAGACTTCGAGAAAAGGATGAAGAATTGCTTGGTCCTGAAGTACCATATCTCAGTGCAATTGGAGCACTAATGTACCTTGCTAATTATACACGTCCTGATATATCATTTGCTGTCAATCTATTAGCAAGATATAGTTCTTCACATACACGAAGACATTGGAACGGAGTCAAACATATACTCTGTTACCTTAGAGGTACAATAGACATGAGTTTGTTTTATAGCAAAGTATCCAGATTTGAATTAACAGGTTATGCAGATGCAGATTACTTGTCAGATCCTCATAATGGTAGATCACAAACAGGTTATTTGCTTACATGTGGGGGTACAACTATTTCATGGAGATCAGTCAAACAAACCATAGCAGCAACATCATCTAATCATGGAGAACTTTTAGCATTACATGAGGCAAGTCGAGAATACGTTTGGTTGAGATCCTTAATTCAGCACATCCAAAATACTTGTGGTTTATCTTCAGAGACATTAAATACAACGACTATATATGAAGATAATACTGCATGCATCGCACAATTGAAAGATGGTTACATTAAAGGAGAACGGACAAAACACATTTCTCCAAAGTTCTTTCTTACTCATGATCTTCAAAAGAGTGGTGATATAAGCATCCAACAAATATGTTCATGTGATAATCTTGCAGACCTTTTCACAAAGTCACTCCCAAGTAGAATTTTTAATCAACTAGTACAAAAGATTGGTCTTCATCAAAGAAATGATTGTTCAGCTGAGGGGGAGTCATGAAAGGATATTGTACTCTTTTTCCTTCACTAGATTTTTTTCCCACTGGGTTTTTTCTAGTAAAGTTTTAACGAGGCATATCCTTAATGAACATCCAAGGGGGAGTGTTATGAATAATAATAAATAGGTGTGGATGTTCATTTACCCAACTTTTCATATTCCTTAACTCCTATGAGTTAATTTCCTAAGCTTTTTTGTATTCCTTAAGTTAATGGTTATTTATTGGTCACTTACTATAAATAAGAACCACATTGGAATGTAAAGGACATATTTGATGAAGATAAAATAAGATTACTTTCTCTCTTCTCTTCCTCTCCTTGATTTTGTATATCGTTTTATTTAGTTTTATAACACGTTATCAGCACGAAGCTCTCAGGTATGATTCTTTTGCTTCCATCTCAAATTAATCTTAAACCATCATTTGTTTAGAATCATGGAAAAAAAAATTGAGTATGTGATATAAAAGTTGCCAAAAGATTGTTATTCCAGAAGAATGACACAAATAATTTTAACGCATCTCAGAAGGATGATTATAATTTTTAGATCATTATTTGTAACAAATCATTTATGTAATTCCTGAAGAACTTACCAAGCATCCCTGAAGGATAGCAAAATAATAATTTATTATATAGTTCCTACAGAACTAATCAAGATCCATGAATGATTGAAAAATAATAATGTATATAGTTCTTGAAGAACTTATAATACATCCCCCGAGGATTGCACGGAAACTGTTTATCTTTATCATTGTTTGAAGATTTATGATCTAACTCTCGAAAAATTATATATTTAGAAAGGATCCCTAGAGGATTGCTCAAAGAATAAACTACTTTTCTCCATTCATCAAATAATGGTTATCCCTTGATGATTGATAAGAAAATGATTATTCTGTCTCTATTGATCAGAAAAGTATCAATGACTATTTTCATGGATCTTAGAAAAATTGACAATCACAAAAGGATTGCATGAATAATATTAATAAATGTAAATTTATTAAGATTGAAAAATATATATTATATACATAGTTTTTAGTATGTTATCTGATTTAAATATATTTTGGTTATTATTGAACATATTTATTTTTGAATGAAAATTTAGAAATTTTGATTTTAAAGAAGTGATTTTTTTATATATTTAATTATGAGAAGTTTCTTGTATAATTGTTGTGAGAGATTTATGAATTAGATTATAAGAAAAAGAAGGGTAACAAAATTGTTAGTTGTTGACACTTAAGTGTGTTTAGCAGAGTTGAATTGTTGTATTTTTGTGTAGTTTGAGATCATTCAATAATTATATTTTATATTATTCAATAGGTGATTTATTTTATTATAAGTTGATAATAATTTATTTTCTATTGATAACGGAAATAATTACATTCAAGTAGTCTGTCTCTCTAATTCTTCACTTAATAGATATAGAAAGTTTTATATTCTTACAGTTACAAAGAACTTTATTTATTTTCTTAATTACCTCTTATTTATACTATAATCAAATTATTTTGATATAGCCAAAACAAAAATGAATAAATAATTTATTAGTTTAAGGAAAAAAAATAAATAATAGCATTTTATAAATTAAATTTGAATCAATATATTCAATAGTCTAAAGAAAAACAAGAACATGTGTCTTATTATTTCCTACTTTATGTTTGAATGACTTAAGAGTGCATATGTTATTATTATATGAATGATGAGTGGATAATTATGAGTGGGAAAGACAAAAGAATGCATAGCATGAGAAATAACGTTAAGCATTTGTGAGTGGAATAATAAATTCTTAATTGAGTGCATTATGAATGCTAGAAATTGGATAGTTGAAATGAATGATATTGAATTAATTTAATAAAATAATATTATCTATATTCCACTATCATAAATCTCTTAGCTAATTAATTTATTTTCTCTAATGCCTTTTTTATTAGGAGACACTCATATTCCTCTTTTTTTTTTTCAATTTCCACTCTTATAAATACTCACAATCTCATCCCATATCTCACATGTAAAAAAAAAATACACAAATAAAATTATCACTCTCTCTTGAACATTTCTATGTTCCGAAACTTCTGAAGGAAAAGGGAGCACTAAGCGCTTGATTGTCCAATATGTTGTCGAATATCAAAAGTTAGGAAGCACACAAGGTAAGGGTTTTTTCCCCACACACTCATGCTACGTAAGATTGTGTTGTGAGATGATATTAGTACCTTTGTCAAAATAAAAAATAATAATAATAATATATTTATAAACAAATGAAGAAAAAGTAGTAAAATAGTAACAATTTATGATTTATATCATATGTGTATATTTTATTGTTAATTTTGTTTTAAATTAATCACTATATTTAATTTTCTTCTATTAAAATATTATTATATTTTATTTGTATGAATCATTTTAATAGTAAGTGTGTCCTAAATTTTAGAACAATATAATAAAAATACAAATTATTTTACATTTACTAGAGATTGAAACAAATAGAATAATAGAATCATATGTATTATGGTAAACCAGATGTTTACAAATCACACTTAAGTGTGTTGTTGGCAAAATCGGTTGGGTCATCTCAGATGTATTATGATGTGAGAACTAGTTTTGAAGAACCAGAAGTTTCTTCAAGGCCAATAAAATTTGTGTGTTCCTAAAGGAAAATTTGAGAAATTGAGTTTTTATGACATTAATTGTTGCATCGACTAAAAGATCGTGCATATGTCAATTCACAGCCAGAAGTTTGTGATATTATTTTCTCAACTAATTAGACTAAGATCTTGTTTTCTGGATTTTTCAGAAATTCCTTGAGAAGTATCACATATATTACTAAAATTAATATTGAACATCTTGAAGAACATGCTCATAAAAAATGGACTTGAAGATCCATTCTTTAGACGTCTAAAGTTAGTTATATAATTGATACTTGTGAGATCATCAGTTTTAAACTAGATATTTGAAACACACAAAGTATGATATTAAGATATTTATTCGCATTAAGCCAACAAATTAATATAAGATGATTCTCCCCTTAACTTACAAATTATTTTAGGTTAATAACCTATTATATCTCATCTATGTAAACTTTTGGATGTGTTGTAAATATTCAATTGCTCCAATTTAGTACGATAATATGAGTTTTGAAAGAATTTTGAGAAATGGTATTTTATATGAATCCCGTACTTGAGGATATACCTTGATCCAATAAGTGAATACTTATTTGAAGCCCAGTAGGCTGATTATCAATTGATAAATTAATTTTCTCAATATTAGGGGGAGAGAATAAGCAGCTGAAAGTGTGAACCAGAAGTTCAAATTAACAATTTAAAATAAAATATTATAATAACATTTTGATCCTCGAAGTTCAAAACACAATTCATTTGCAAAGTTTATGAAACAAATTATTAGCTGTTAATATTCTACTCAAGGTGGATTCTAATATTGGACAATATAATATTGCAAATGAGTTATAGCTGCACCTGAAGTGTGGTAGAAAAGTCGGTTCCGATGTTAAAAGTCCTATACCAAGAAAAGAAACTAAAGTTAAAGATGACCCAAGTGAGGATATGAAAACTCTAAGAGCACTTTGACATAATTTAATTTTGAGTTCCAGAAGAACTAACCAGGTACCTGAAATTTATGAAAATTAAGAGATCTCGATAAATTATGTCATGGAACCAAAATAAAGTCAATATTGACAATCTCTTTGTGTATAATATAGCGCTAAAGATGATAAATGATAACGAGGATCATGGGTCAAAGTGTATCAAAGATTGTAGACAAAGTGAAAATTGGCCAATATGAACATATTCAATTGAAGAAAAACTAAACTCACTTTACAAGTGACTCGATTTTGGACCTGTAGTTCGAACACCTCAAGATGTGAAATCAATTGAATATAAATGAGCTTTTGTGAAAAAGCAAAATGAGAATGGTATAAAGTTTGATTTGTTGCTCAAGAATTTTCACAAAGACCTAAAATTTATCTTGATGAAACAAATCCACCTGTAGTGGATGCAATTCAATTTTTGATATTTAATTAGGTTTGTAGCATATGAAGGACTCAATTTGCACATGATGGATATTGTAATAACTTATCTGTATGGTTCACTTGATAGTAAAATTTACATGTAACTCCCTGAAGGGTTCAATATACTAGATACACACTAATCTGAATCTTGAGAAAGCTACTCCATAAGATTGAACAAGTCTCTCTATAGGCTGAAACAATCTGGACGAATGTAGTATAATCGTCTCAGTGAATATTTGCTTAGAGAGGGATATAAAAATAACTCCATTCGTCCTTGTATTTTTATAAAAAGATCAGGAAAGGAATTTGCAATAATGTTATTTATGTGGATGACATAAATATTATTGGAACTCCTAGAGAGCTTCCAAAAGCTATGAATTGTTTAAAGAAAGAGTTTTAGATGAAGGACTTAGGAAAGACAAAATTATGTCTAGGTTTGCAAATTGAACATTTGGACAAAGGAATATTTGTACATCAAGAAGGCTATATAGAAAAGGTGTTAAAACACTTCTATATGGATACATGTCACCCGTTGTCTACTCCAATGGTTGTTAGATCATTAGATGTGGAGAAAGATCCTTTCAGACTTCGAGAAAAGGATGAAGAATTGCTTGGTCCTGAAGTACCATATCTCAGTGCAATTGGAGCACTAATGTACCTTGCTAATTATACACGTCCTGATATATCATTTGCTGTCAATCTATTAGCAAGATATAGTTCTTCACATACACGAAGACATTGGAACGGAGTCAAACATATACTCTGTTACCTTAGAGGTACAATAGACATGAGTTTGTTTTATAGCAAAGTATCCAGATTTGAATTAACAGGTTATGCAGATGCAGATTACTTGTCAGATCCTCATAATGGTAGATCACAAACAGGTTATTTGCTTACATGTGGGGGTACAACTATTTCATGGAGATCAGTCAAACAAACCATAGCAGCAACATCATCTAATCATGGAGAACTTTTAGCATTACATGAGGCAAGTCGAGAATACGTTTGGTTGAGATCCTTAATTCAGCACATCCAAAATACTTGTGGTTTATCTTCAGAGACATTAAATACAACGACTATATATGAAGATAATACTGCATGCATCGCACAATTGAAAGATGGTTACATTAAAGGAGAACGGACAAAACACATTTCTCCAAAGTTCTTTCTTACTCATGATCTTCAAAAGAGTGGTGATATAAGCATCCAACAAATATGTTCATGTGATAATCTTGCAGACCTTTTCACAAAGTCACTCCCAAGTAGAATTTTTAATCAACTAGTACAAAAGATTGGTCTTCATCAAAGAAATGATTGTTCAGCTGAGGGGGAGTCATGAAAGGATATTGTACTCTTTTTCCTTCACTAGATTTTTTTCCCACTGGGTTTTTTCTAGTAAAGTTTTAACGAGGCATATCCTTAATGAACATCCAAGGGGGAGTGTTATGAATAATAATAAATAGGTGTGGATGTTCATTTACCCAACTTTTCATATTCCTTAACTCCTATGAGTTAATTTCCTAAGCTTTTTTGTATTCCTTAAGTTAATGGTTATTTATTGGTCACTTACTATAAATAAGAACCACATTGGAATGTAAAGGACATATTTGATGAAGATAAAATAAGATTACTTTCTCTCTTCTCTTCCTCTCCTTGATTTTGTATATCGTTTTATTTAGTTTTATAACACGTTTAATCAGC